>CM055967.1:4640000-5002500 GCA_029531755.1 Holothuria leucospilota | reverse complement strand
GGCATTGAAACTGCTAGGAGGTAAACTAATGACTTTGTATTGATTAATCACTGACGTTATTGATAGAATCTTTTTGTATCCAAGACAAATATTAACAATAATCTTGTTCAACGAGTAAAATATAATAATTCGGTAGCAATGTGTTTAAAACATTAATCATATCGATAAGGGTGTTCCGGAACGCATGTGAGTTTTACTGGGCTGGCCGGGAAAGTTCTAACAATAGCAAATACAATAGCAAAAACTAGGACAAGGAAAATAACCACAAATAGCTATCGCTTCAAATATACCCATTCGTACATCGAAAATGAGTTTGTTCTCTTTTCTTTTTCAGCGAAAACATAAACCTAAGTGTTAAATATTTTCCATGAAATTTTATTCAGTGCAAAATATGCACAACTATATCTCACTGTTTATCTACGCACAAGAGTCTTTTGAACCGATAGCCACACCAATGAACGGGCGTTATGCTACGATTAGGCAGAGGCAGCTGTATATACAATCTTATCTTATGTAAGCGGTCACTTTGAAATACTCGGCCTACCGGTTGAGATCATGAGTGCTAAAAAGTGGGGGGAAAATTCAATTTCCTTTGGAAATAGCAAATTATTGAAGCTGTTTGACTATGATTTGAATGCCAATAAGTCCCTGTTCTAGACGTAATCCCGGCAAACAAATGCATATACTGGGGATTGACTTGGGTAACAAGGCTCATGTGGTCTTCTTGTCTTACTAGTTTTTACAGTGAAACCGACTACTTAGACCGAAGTTCCAATCACGGTACTCCAGGTCCAGAAACAGTGAGATAGAGACTTTGACTCCTCCAATACATTTGAATTATGTTTGAGTTGTAATACAAAGTTAAAGTAGAACTATATCACCATTAGTAACTTACAAGGTATATCTACCATTTTGTGAATTTAATGAGTTTGCTGGAATTAACTGTAGGACTAATCGTGATAATTGTTCAATCAAATTATAGTCTGTATTGATCTGAAATATAATTTATATGGTGCTCATTGACAAGCACATCATTTTCAATGTTCTATTTGTATCCTCTTTAATATATTTATAGCGGTAGAGGCAACTTGTCAATTTTCAGATGATACACTTTCATCATGTTAGGATGAAACCTCTACCCAAAAGACTCTCCAGGTTTAACATACCTTTGCATATTCACGAGATCGGCTGACTCATTGAATTGTAAGATTGCAATTTATCATTGGTGTCCTCGCACCGTTCACCTCAAAACCAAGACCGGTTGGTCCACGATTAATTTCCCTCTGGATAGGCTACTACTATATGGATATTTGACTAAAATTTTGTTACCCTACGTCCCAGTTTTTGTCAGAGAGGCATCCCTGACCGCACTGTGCTTGGGCAACAATAAACGACGATATTCAGGGAGGGCAATGTTAAACAAGTCTGGAGTGTTTTCCTGTTTCATTAATTATGTGTCAGACATTTATATCCAAAACCTTACAAAGGGGGGGGGGGGTATCATCTCTGTTTGAATAATAGGCAGGGAAAAAGATCAAGGGCAATGCGTCTCTCTTTAATGTTTCCAGCGCTATCTTCATCTAAACACATCACTGAGTGTAATCTAAGCCTACGTATCGCAGAACTAATTTCCATTATTCCTAGTAGCCTCTGAGGAGTGAATATTTTTCGGAATTGTGACCATGTACACTTCTAGCAGTCTAAACGTCCACCATACAGGGAATCACATATGATCAATTTTATTGCTATTAATTAGTTTTAATAAATAAATCTTTATCATCACCTGCAAGTCAGTAAGTCGGTCGAACTTGCTGCAATGGTAGGTCAAAGCCAGTGCTATTATATGTGTCATATGGCCACTGACAAACTTTGAACAAATACTTTGCAAATACTGCGTTATGAACGTTGTTAGCAGTCTGTTCGTGAAACGGTGTACTCAGTTGTGATACATGGGTCCTCAGATCAACTTTGAAATAAATACAGTGCAACGTCATCACATCAATATAATAAAGTTGAATAACTTGATGCGCCAACAAGACTCAAGGCACTTAAACTTATTTCAGTGAAAACTTGGTGGGATCTCGTTGGTGCATTGAAATGATGGAAGTCATATATCAAATGCTTTTAATTTTCGCGCTTTTGAGAAATCTTTACAAAAGATTCACGTAATAACAAGTTATATAGAGAGTGTACCTCTAATTAGGGGATGAATGCAAGGGTGCCCTGTCTGAAATTGCAATTTGGGACTGACGATGAAGTCATTACAAAGGCTGAGAGGATGGAAGCGATGAACACCTACAGATATTTGACAAAGAAGACATCAAAGAGTAACTTTTTCGAAAAGATGTTAGAGATAAAGATTTGATTCTTCCTGGTGCTTTTTGGCCCTATTATAATGTAACGACTAGCAGTGAGATTAATAGTTGCTAGCCATCCATGGCAGACGAACATTTTGAACTTAACCACAGGTCGCTAACGGTACTCGGACTGCAGTGATTTGCAGGTAAAATTTTGTTAAAGTTGTGAGAAAGATATTATACAAGAAGACGATATTGTTTAAAAGGAAGACTGATTACTAACATCATATCTTATTTTATGGAGATTGGTCTGATCATTGTAGTCGAGGCAAATAACTTCTAGCTACCTGCTGCTTAAAGTTCAACGCTACGAAAGTTCCTTGCATCGTCCTCACAGTAGGTACGGTAAATAATTATAGTGCTGTACAGTACAGTATGTGATAACAGATGATTTGGGTCTTCCTGCACCAATGAGAAAAACCGCCGTCTGAGTTGCAATTCTTAATTCGTCTAAGCAGCTGAGGGATACCCCAGCTTCGCAAGGAGGATGATGTGGTCTTTTAGCAGACATTCTTCTTCATGAGGAATGGCAGACGGCCGTCCCAGAGAGCTATAAAATTTGTCCGTTTTTTTTCTTCTCACATTGGAACTTGGAATAAGGATTCTGGGACCCAAAAAACTTGGCAGCCTTACGTCTGGACCATTACTTTTTCTTGACCAGTTTGATGGCACTTACTATTTGTTTTTTTTTTCTCAAAGGTGCGGTGATATTAGCCGTGCAATAAACAAAAAATAGCACTGACAAACAAGGAATAGGAACTTTAAACATCATAAATCCCAGGAAAATACTTTATGAACGTTAAAAACCTTTAAGAGGTCCACACTTGGTGAAAATTAATTGGAATATACAGCACAGCATTTGCACGCTACAACACTTTCCCCTATAGGGCCAACGTTTCTTGACCTACTGCACACGAAACCAAAAGTTACATTTCATATCCCAAAGTTAATGCATTCATATCTTCCAAATATCAAGAAGATAACTGACCTTAAATGGATTCATATCAAAGACCAATGTGTTTTAAGGTTCCGCTCAGACAGTCGAATGGGCGATAATTTTGCGTTGCCACGGTGATATGGAGTAATTTGTGTTAGGTTCCGATTCTCGGGGTGCGCAAACCTAGGGACTTAAGCGATACCACAGGACCCAGGCTGGCATTAGTACGATAGAGACCAAAGTCATCTCAAATTACTTGACCACTCTAAACTAGGAGTGGATTAACAGTAGTATGCGTTCTGTAGTTTACATGTATGCAGGATTAATTCAGCACATCGTCTCGTCTTAACTCAATATAGTTCGCCATACTGGCATTCCTGTGTGAGATGCTATGACAGCTCAATTGATCTTATGAGTATTATGCTTAAAAATGTATGGTAAGACCTACATGGAGACTGGGCTTGTTACAGTGCAAATACTCTTTTACCTGGTTTCAGACGGGTGTCTCGAAAACACAGACCTCGAAAACACAGACCCCAGACCTCAGACCTCGAAAAGACAGACCTTCCATTGCTGACGAACCCTCTGTATATCGATGCACAGCATGTTTACCCAGCATCACATTTCTAGCAAAGGTGTAGTTAGCTGATAAGCCTTGATAATTTCTCGAAAGAAGATGTGAGTAACAATTATGGGTATTGCCTGTGTAACAGTTTCAATTTTCCGCTCATGTAGAATCTCCGATGAGAATTACACTGGTCAAATACACTACCGTTTATAGCCTGTAGAAGCGACAGATTCACATCCGGTTATCTGGGCGAGTTGTCATTTAATATGAGGTCAGCTTACGGCGTCAGATACGGGGGGAGGGCTTACAGAGGTGTTTTACTGATATCATCACGAGATCGTGCGTCTCTCTGGTTGTTACACATTTTCGTCGTCAAACGTTGCCATTGTATCACAGTAGTGTTGTGTGTGCTGAAAATACGCTTACTGCCCGTAAGCGTTGCCTTGCACTGCCGGGCAATCCCAATCGCATCCCGACATAGAGTAGTGAAGTAAATATTCTTTGAAAAAGAGGAACACATCATTTCGCGCTTTAGCCGTTACTGTGTGTACATAGTTTAGGTCTTGCGCGTGCACGAAATTTGACGTCCAAAATGGCGGTACAGGTACAGGCGCGGAGCCAGACCTTTCGAAAGGGGGGGGGGCTGAAAGCCCCCTTGAATATTCTCCTAGATTAACATTATGCTAACTTTCGCGTATTTGTTATTGCTTATGTGGCGAAAAGGGGGGGGCTGAGCCTGAGGAAGCCCCCCCCCCCTTGGATCCGCGCCTCCAACATACTTTAGTGTATTTGACAAGTGTAACAGATTCAATTCTCATCACGTCGGAGATTATACTTGGGAGAAGAATTGAAACTGTTACAACAATATTTGTTACCCACATCTTCTTTCGAGAAAATTATCAAGGCTTATCAGCTGACTACACCTTCGCAAGAAGTTCAATGCTGGCTAAACATGTTGTGCATCGATTGACAACGGCTTCGTCCTGAATGGAAGGTCTGTGTTTTCGAGGTCTGTATTTTCGAGGTCTGTGTTTTCGAGGTCTGTCTTTTCGAGACACCTCAGATCTTCGTTCGAGTAAATTATCAAGGCTTATCAGCTAACTTCACGTTCGCTAGAAATGTAATGTTGCATGGGTAAACATGCTGTGCATCGATTGACAGAGGGTTCCGTCCGCAATGGAAGGTCTGTGTTTTCGAGGTCTGTATTTTCGAGGTCTGTGTTTTCGGGGTCTATGTTTTCGAGGTCTGAGGTCTGAGGTTTGTGTTTTCGAGGTCTGTGTTTTCGAGACACCCGGTTTCAGACATAACAGTACAGAAACATTTGTACAGCTAGCTACATATATAGTTTACCCTACTCAGATATTATGATGATTTATGTTGCTATGGTAACCCAGCAGGGGCAAAGCATTGTGCACAAGGGCAACATGGTGATCATATTCAATTCAATTTACATTAATTCTCCTACCTGTCCAAGGACCAGACTTGAATGCAGTTTTTCAGCCAATGAGAATGGACAATTTTATCAAAGCTGTTTATGAATGGAAAATGAAGAAAGCAACTTGGGATCGCCGAAAAGGGTCAAGAATAATTTTTTTTTCTTTGTTTACTGTTTGTTAGTTTCGAAGTAATTTCTTGGCTAAGTTGGGACCTTTGACCACCAATGTTTCTCAGTGGCACACACATTCCATGCTGTTTTTACTCTAAATGTACAGCGTGGAATCCAAATCAACACAATCATTGAAAAGTCATTGGTATATTTGCACTTTACTTCAGGTAACGCAAAATTGACTCAAATGGGTAAAAATTGGTAGTCACGTATGACTTTTGACCTGAATTAAAGCTGTGAGCCAACATTGATACAATAATTTGTCAACTGGAATATGTTAACAAACACAAACAGTCAACCAGATGTTATAAAATATTGATGGGATCACGTTGACGCAGATGTGTACTACTACACAATGTGCTTTCTCAAAGCCAGTATTAAAGGTGTAATACTTGAAATAGTGATGCGTTGTGAAAAAACCTTTTCCGGAGATCCCAAGTTGCTTTCTTCTTTTTTTTATCAGAGGTACACTGTCGTTGTAACTTTTTATCACTTAAATCATATTGTGGAAATGGCGCATACAGTTTCAGGGGTGCAAAAACGGAACAAAACTGGAAAAATATGTTTAACCGCCATTATCTCAGTGTACCAACGACATCCCACCAAGTTTAAACTGAACTAAGTTTAAGGGCTTTGAGTTCTTTCAAGTGGAGCTGTTTATTCTGTGGGATCTTGTTGGCGCACCAAGTTTTGAGATCTTGAAAACTGAATAAGAACACTGTTGGTCAAGGGGTCGAGTCAGCACAGCATGACGGGCCGAGGAGATCCGAACATTTTTTCACTTTTGCTGTGTGCCCACCATATGATTTCAAACTATGTTTCCCTTTTATTGGGATGTGCTTTGCTCACACTTATACATCAATGAGAATTCGCTAATAGTTTCAATGATTTAAATTATGTTAAATTTTACGATTTTCTTACGACAACACTGAAAATGCAATGAAACGAAAATTCTACTTTATGATATTGGTGTGATATGGTTTCACTGCATTTGTTTTTGAAAGTTGATCTGAGGAGTCATGTATTCCCCCCCCCCCCCCCATGGTACAGTTTTACAGGCACAGACTGTTTGAGTACGATGTAATACCTTACGCACTCGACGGTCCTAATCAGAAGATACTTGCAAGTGACATTGTGATGAAAACTATTTAATGCCCAAGTAGAAAAAGAAAAAGTAGGATTTATTGGCGGTCCGATTGTTGAGCCTTACAGACGTTCAAGACCTCAAAATCAAAAGAGTGACAAGAACGGTCAAAACCAACTAAAAGGACCCCAAAACCTACAGCATCATTGATACTAGAATTGTACAATTATTACTGCTATGGCTCACTATTCACTTGTTCAAATTTAAATTCAGTGAGAGTTTTTATTTGTTTAAAGGGTGGAGCACAATCATAAAATGATAACGTAAGTGTATAGTCGATTGACTAGGCCATTTGTGGTGCCGACATTTCAAAAAAGGGGGAGAAACCCATGGGGGGTCAGTTTGTCTGAACTGGAACTGAATGGTATTGAACACTCTGGACGATGCTGGCCATCGTAATTCACATTTTCTACTTTGTATTTAAGGGTTAACTTCTAGGCCACATAATGCACTTAAGTACGTTATAAGTAATGGCCAAGTGTCAATTTTATTATCCAGGTAAGACTGCCCTGCTTTGTCTGCTGACTGCAATTATTCTCCTATTTATCTCTACTCAACGAACCTCGATTCATAATTCAACTTTCAAAACGATCCGTCATTATACTTCAAAGTACTACCGATGGTACGTCGGCAAAAAGATGCTAAAAAAATCGTGACAGTTGCAAGGATCCACGACTACAACAAGAAACTTTACTGCAAGAAATAATTGGGAAGAACAAAAACACCGCTTACGGATATCAATTTCATTTGGGAAATATAAAGTCTTTAGGATATTTTCGTCAAAAACATCCCTTAACTGAATACAGTCATTACAAGCCATTTGCGGACATAATTGCCAGAAGAGAGAAAAACATGACCACTGAAAAGGTCCGTCGTTTGAATTTGACGAGCGGAACGACTGGTAAGAGTAAGATGATACCACAGGATGAATATTATGTAGAAAAAACCCACATCCTGAAGGAAGCTCTTCTACATGATGTTCATCCACAGTTACATCCGATGCAATAAGAACTAAGGTACCACTGTAACTGTCAGCTACGAAAGAGTGGAGGAGGAATGTCAATGACAGCTGCAACGGCACTCGAGGACTACATGGCCAGAGATATGATACAGAATATGAGGCACCATACATTCACTTATTATTTGCGTTAAGAGACAGGAACGTAAGATCTGTTTCGGTCTCTTTCATTAGCCTCTTTGTAGATATCATGAAGTTTCTAGAGAGTAATTGGCGAATGATTGTAGACGATTTGTCAAAAGGAACTTTGAATCCCGACCTGAAATTAAGTCCAGATATATGTAAATATTTGATGAGAGCTGTTTTTATTTGATGAGTGTAATAAATACCGAACCTTCAAAGTATTCCGCTTGCTTCGCGTAATGTTGCTACCATCTCTTACGATGCACAAAGTTATTTCACAGAAACATCCTCATCACTCTTTTATCGCAAGTTTGAGTTTGTCTGATGAAACCTGTAATGGAAATGTATGGGAGTTAAAATTTTTACGTAAATCTCGTTGTTAAGATATGCACTGGCCTAAAACATTTCGGTTAGTTTCTTTACCTTTTAACATCCGACTGCATGTACTAAAATGAGACCTTTCCATACGACGACCCCTTTTCTCAACCCCCTATCCAGCCAACAGCAGAAACAATTTTTAAAAAAAGTCGATAATTTCTAGACAAATGGTCAGTTCAAAGCTTTAGCAACACTGAACCATTTTGCATTTAGGTCAGCTTAGACGAACACGAACCTCAAAGGAGATGCCAGGAGCACAAACTCCCCTTTCAGAAGAACCTTTTTTGGCAGTCTTGGATGCAGTTTACAAGAGAATTATACGCTGTACGCCAAGTGGTGCTGGCCCTCTACTTTGTCTTACAACGCCACTTTTCCCAGGGCATAAAAATCCCGAATACGACCCTGTTAAAGGTTTCCCGTTTTGGTAAATGTAACGTCATGAGTACATGGTGAGCTGTCACCTTTGTTTTAACCCAACAGTCGTCATTTCTTATTTTGTGTCCAAATTAATGCAGGTGTAGATATGTATTCGCCTTTTTATATTTCTTCGGAGAATCTTCTGGGTTTGAATCTGTGGCCATACAAAGGAGGTTATGCAGAGTACGCCCTCCATTTGTCGGAGAATGTCTTCGAGTTCATTAACGAAAAAGGCATGTAAGCTACTCAAAATACTTTCAGGTTGTTAAGATAATTGTAAATTTCATTTTCGGCCATGCCAAGCATACGACATGTTACAGCTTTACAAAGTTGTTGAAACAGGTCATCCTTGATGGCATGCTGGGTCAAAGACGGGAGTGGTGCTTACTTTATGTTTAGTGTATTATGATGTCGATATTAGACCATGGGAATGTCGCGGACAATAGCGTTACAAATTTTGCTCTAATAGCTTTTCACCGAAGGTAAGATCTGCTAGAAAGTACACTACCATGTGCTTTTTATGTTTTGGTACGCTAAGTCTATGAGTATAATATCATATGTAGTAGGGTGGATGCGGTCCGATGTAACGTCCTTCCAAGGGTTTGAATTTCAATAAGATCAATAATCTTTAAATTCTCCAGGAAACAAACGAAGCGTGGAAACTTGACAATCAGTAGATAAAAAATTTAATGTGCTTTCATCTACTTAGTGACAAACCAAATCCAAAGACCTTTTTAGTGGACGAAGTTGAAGTTGGTGAAAACTACAAAGTAGTTTTCACTCAGATGTATGACCATTTACAGATATCGGTTAGGTGACGTGGTTGAAATCTCTGGGTTTTACCAAAATTGTCCCAAGGTGAAAGTTCTCTTTAGGTAAATAAATGTCTACATATATTACTTCGAAAGCTTCTAAGCTTCCAAGTTTACATGTTCTGGTAAAATTAAAAGGAAAAGGCAAGCCAACTCTGAACACTGAGATTAAAGCCCTATGTATCCACTCTAGGTAAGTCTCTTAACTTGGTCTTTCAAGTAATCTCCCATAATTCGAAGCACACTTGTAGTAATGTCATTACCCAAAAATGTTTGCAGAAATTGATTTACTTTGTTTTTGAAAGAATTTAAACTTTTTGAAGGATGAAATTAACATTCAATTGGTGCTCTTTACGACATGTCATAAATTCATGTGTGTGAAATGCAAAAGGCACCGTTCAGCAATAAACTTTATCAATATTATTCCTATCAATAGCCTAACCTACTTTCGTTCAACCCCCACAAAACGTTTTAATATACCTTACTTTTTCACTATTTCCTTCTAACTGTGCTTTAGAAAAGCAACTATGGTAAATCTAGCTGGACAGAAGGTTGACCAGACGGTTATAGCTGATTCTATAAAGGCTTCCCTTGCTAAGTGGGACGATTCTGTCCAACTATTTCATTTCTGTGTTTCCGAGTCTGTCCTCCTGACGGGGTTCCACAAAGACAAAAGAGAAGGTGAGATAATAAGTTGGGTACATTCAGCTAAGTGGTTCGCTTTTCGGTTGGTAAGTGGGACGATTTTTTTTTTGGAACGATCCCTTCTCTGTGTCTTCGAGTTTGCCCTCCTAACGGGGCTGTACAAACACAGCAGAGAATGTGAGATAATAAGTTGGGTAGATTCAACTAATGTTTCGCTTTTCCCCTTGCTAAGTGGGATGATTCCATGGAACTATTTTATTTCTGTGTTTCCGAGTCTGTCCTCCTGACGGGGCTACACAAAGACAAAAGAGAAGGTAAGATAATAAGTTGGGTATATTCAGCTGAATGTTTCGTTTTTCCCTTACTAAGTCGGACGATTCCGTCCAACTATCTCATTACTGTGTTTCCGAATCTGCTCTCCTGACGGGACTGTACAAAGACAATAGAGAGGTTGAGAAATAAATTGGGTATATTCAACTAAATGTTTCGCCTTTAAACAATAGACAATGGTAAACCCGACCCACCGATAACCTTGAAATTTTTCATACAGCCTCGTGATTGGTTTTCACAGTTCAGTGTGTCATCAATAAGAGTTACCTGATGATCTTTGGGCTCCCTTGAGTAGTTTAGAAATTCAACATGAGACCTCAGTTACAAACGTATGGCTTAGTATGAGTCTACTAGAAACTTTTGTGGGAGTTTATTAATAGGTTATTCCCTTAACATGATGTCAGACATGATTGAAATGACTTTTTTGATCTCCAAAACCTATTTCAGGACTCCCAGAGTGGCACAAAATATGAAAAATCATGAATAATGGATGAAAATGGATTTATGCATAAAAAGAGCTAAATTAGAGGGGAAAATCATACGAAATCATTAAATGTTGTGATGAAAGTGTGATACCACGTGTTGACGAAGCAAAATGTGTGTCGAACAAAAATGGTGTACTTTCAACAGTACTTAACCATGTATGTATGTGTCTATATACGTTGTAAATGCATGTGTAATCATATTTGGTCAAAGGTGTATGAAAGTTTGCCTTACATTCTCTGTAATAAATATGTTTACTTTGTCTGATAAGACCTACAGATAAGAATGATGGGATGAGATAAGGCTATTGATGCAAACGTATGCTCAAAGTATGTGATCTTGCTCCATGCATATTAGCAGTTGCTAGTTAATTCCAAAAACTGCGCTTGTTTCCTTCGTTAAAGTACAATGGTTAGGTTTCCAAGTGACTTCCAGTTATCCTCTTTTATCTTGATTTTCAAAATATTTTTTCTACTTTTCCATTTTTTCTTATACGTCCTACTTTGTTCTACTTTTTGACTTAACAGGTCTTATAATAGAGTGTATATCATTATCACCTCATACAAATACTCCTAGTCCCCCAGATTTTGTGTAAACTATGTGCAGGATATTTACACTAACCTTACTTTTCTTTTGAAATTCCGCCAATTGTCACAGAATCATGATCAAAAATGAAAAAATAAAACAAACATTGTAAAAAGCCTATTCTGTATCTAAAAAGTCTTGGGATTTTTATTCTTTTGTACCATATATCCAGAAACTATTTTCTTAGAGGAAGTACAGAGAAATTTGTATGGGAATTTTTAGTCGTAAGAGATTATTTTCCGCTCTCTAAATAGAAAAGAAATGTTCTCACCTCTGCTCACGTGCTCTAGATATTTGAGGAGTTCACCTTGGCAGCTCTACTAATGTGTAATTATGTCAATGTGTCATACAACCACGATGAGAAAAGCTTATATGCAGGAATATTGAATTGGCATTGCTAGTATGAAAGAGATGAGCTCAAGCTTGATTATGGACAAAAATGTGATACACCGTGTATGCTCTAAACATTTTGGTACTGATGAAACCAAGGAGTTAGAGTTGTTATTTAGAAGGAGATAAAACGGCAGCTCTCCCCTTTGCCGCCAAGTTCACATGCTTTGCATCGCACTTGAAGATACAATGAGCTTTAAGCTATCGTTTGTATATAAGAAAAGGTTCATGTCGTCTGCTACGTTGAAAAGAAATGTTAAAAAATTTTATCTATATGCTATAGCATTGTCAGTCACTTCCCATGAAAATTAAATTGCAGCTCCCATCGCGATGCAACGCTTACCAATAGGCTAGTTAAATTTTACATAACATGTTGATTACGCACTTACCATTCGGAAATTGCAAAAGTTTGCGGAAATTAATATAATCTCAAAACAAATTATAGTCTTGCATCTCTCTTTAGTCCTTTACGCATTGTTCCAGTGTAAGACCTTTTTGTTGTTAGTTAGTCTTTCTATAAACTCCTTAGAAATTACAGTAATTTTGATTAATTTGATTAATTAGACAGTGTTTCTTACTTGACTGTCGGTAAAAACCTTTGGATGAAAACATTGTTCATCCTAATCTTATTCATATGGTATAAGTAGGTGAATAAAAGGTGTATAAGGGTATCATATACTAAGTGAAAAGGATCAGACAAAAGAAGTGGGTACCCTAAGCTCTAATAATCACTGATGAATTGAAACTATGCAAACAATGAAGTGGATCTAATCAGATTACCATAAATAACAGCTTCTGATATATCTCCTTCTAAATAACAACTACCTGATGAAACTCTGCCTTAAAGCCTTTGAGGCCCTACTTTTATCCAAACAATCTTACTCCTCTCCTATGTAAATTACGATCCTACCGGTTTTCATCTTTCTTAACTGGGTTCATTTAAGAGCAGGAGTATGCAACGGTCCCTTCAGTGTGGAGAATTTCCACTACCCTCTTACAGATGTGAAAGTCGATTTATGGTAAACCTTTATTTCTTTTATCTTTTGGCTCCTAGGGTGGTTCATTACCTTTAACTATTCCATTCCATTATACTAAATCTACTCGCATTGAGAGTCTACTGTGCCCAGCAGAAGTACTGGCCAGAAATAACGCATTGTCTCAAGGCAGACAAGTTGTCCCTCCATGACATTTGTAAATTTTGGGACCATAACTGTTTACATATTCAGTTCAGAGCTTCCATGTGTGATTGACATATTGAGGCTTGAGCACATGCCCAAGAATATCTTTTCTCTTTCTCAAATGTGAGTTTCAATATGATCAAACTAGATTTCTCAGTTCTAACTTTAGGTATGCAAATTCAACATGCCCAACAACATATAGATTGGGAATAGACTTTGACCTTTCAAAGATAAGGGCACTACTTTAGATGGGTAACACTTTGGATGGACATGCTTCATGTCTAATGGCACCATAGTGCATTAAATGTAACATCACTCTGAAATGGGATATATTATAACTGCATGGGCAGACATTTTGAAATTTTCGCTATCATGGTTGACCTGGAACCTAAATAACGTATCCAGAAAAATACTTCCTGAATGTTCTTTACAGATTATGGACAGGTTTTAGGTTTACATGCGTTACAAATATTTTTTAAGGATTATTTCCCTCCTTTCTATAAAATATTGTCATTATACAGAGTTCCATCATGATGATGATGAGGACGACGACGACAATGATGATGATTATTATATATTGAAGTTTCAACATTAGCGGCCATTTTACTATATCTGCCATCTTGGTTGACCCGAATCCTTAATGAAATATCTTGAAAAATAATTTTTTCTATATTTACAACACAAGATGGACCCAGTTTGTCTTATCTTTATCAAAACTATTTTTAATGATTGATGATTTTTAATAATTGATGATTAATGATTTTTCTATTATTATGATACATTAACATAACTATTACATTGGTGGCCATTTGCTTTTTCCTCCGTCTTGGTATACCTTAATTACAAAAGAAATATTTTCAAAAATAATTCTGGATTATTTGTCATACATTTTGGTCATATATTAAGGGCAACTGTGTCAAAAGTATTTTAATGTTTATTTTATATATTATTTTTATACATTATGATCGTTCTATTGGCAGCCATTTTGTTCTTTCCGCCATCTTGATTAGTGCAAGGTCCTGCATAAACTATCAAAAATAATGCTTGAAATTTTATGTACAATCGAAATATATTTATAATTATTTTTTTCTGGGATTTCTTCCAAGTTTTTATTTATTTTCTTTCTTTTGTGGGGAATTTTTACTGTATTGGTTTTACTTTCTCAGTGCTTTTCCCCCATATTGGCAAGCACCCTTGTGCCAAGGATTGTAAAGTTCAACCTAAGTTATGAAACAATAATTTACATCAATTTAATTGAGGATTGTAGATATTTGCAATGTTTTTGTACTAGTTTAGGAAAAAATTTATTCAGTTTCGGAGGCATTTTGTTTTCCCCCATCTTAGTCAACCTGTATCTCCACAAACAAAAAACAGTATTAAAAATTGATTTTGGAAATTTTGTCATAAAACATGGCTTAATTGTAAGAGTCGATGCCTCAAAAATACGTTTTGGAATTTTTTTTTATTATATTCTGACCCATGGCCTATAACATAATATTCAGAAATATGTTGCAGACATCTGGAAATCCAAAATGTCCGACATACTGGGTGCATTTCCGATGGCCCCTGGACTAAAAGTGTTTATACTGTGGTATACTTGTCATTACCAAGTTTCATGCTTTCAAGCGAAAGTGCACAATTGATCAGCTAAGCCACTTGACTAAGTAGGTTTTTCCCGTTCATCGCACTTTCAGTTTTGTCGTAAAAAAGTCGTAAAATTTAATATAATTTAAATTCTTAAAACGATTAGCGAACCCCCATAAATCAAAAATATATAATGTGCGACAAGCACATCCCATCAAAAAGGGAAAAATATTTTGAAATCATTTGGTGGGCACACGGCAAAAGTGAAAAAAGTGGTTTGGATCTCGCTGACCCGGACCCTTGACCAACAGCGTTCTTATTCAGTTTTATAGACCTCAAAAACTTGGTGTGCCAACAAGATCCCACAGTCTGAATAAACACCTTCACTTGAAAAAACTCAAAGCTCTTAAACTTAGTTCAGTTAAAACTTAGTTTAGCGTCTTTGGTACACTGAGATAATGGAGGCCAAATGCATTTTCAAATTTTCTTGCGTTTTTGCACCTCCAAAACTGTATGCACCATCTCCACAAAATGATTTGAGTGGCAACAAGCTACAAGGACAGTGTACCTCTAATAAAAAAGAAGGAGCACCTTGGAATCTCCGGGAAGGGTAAAGATTTTTTTTTTTGAAAACTCACAACATATCAGTACTTCAAGCATTACAGCTTTAACACTAGCTTTGTAAAGACACATTGTGCAATAGTACTTATCTGCACCAACTCATCCTATCAATATTTTATCACATATGGTTGAATTTTGTGTTTGTTAATATTTGTCAGTTGACAAATAATTGTAACAATGTTGGCTCACGGTCTTAATTAAGGTCAAACGGCATACGTGACTACCAATTTATACCCATTTGAGGCAATTTCGCGTCTTCTGAAGTGAAGAGGAATGACGTTTCAATGATTGTTTTATGCTTATGTGGATTCCACTCTGTATAATTTAGAGTTAAACAGCATGGGATTCGTGTTGCGCTGAGAAACATTGGTGGTCAAAGGTCACAACGTAGCCTAGAAATAACCTTAGAATACACAAACAATAAACAAAAACATTCTTCACCCTTTCCGGCGATCCCAAGTTGCTTTCTTCGTTTTCCATTCATAAATAGCTTTGATAAATTCCTCCATTCTCATTGGCTGAAAAATTGCCTTCAAAATGGTCCTTGGACAGGTAGAGAATTACTATTAAATTTAATTGAATATGATCACTCTGTTACCCCTGTGCACATTGCTTCGCCCATGCTGACTTACTATAGCAACATAAATCATAATACTATCCGAGTAGGGTAAACTATGTAGCTAGCTCTACAAAGGTTTTGTAATGTTTTGTCTGAAGCATGTCTGAAACCAGGTTAAAGAGTATTTGCACTGTATCAAGTCCAGTCTCCATGAAGGTCTTACCATAAATTTCAAAGGATAATACCAATCAGATCAATTGAGCTGCCACATAATGTCGCACATGAATGCTGAGCATGACAACTATATTGAGTTAAATCAATGAGCTGAATTAATCCTGCAAATATGTAAATCACAGTCTGCATACTAGTGTTAATCCACTCCTAAGATGGAGTGGTCAAGTAATTTAAAGTACTTTTGGTCTCTTTGTTGCCGGCCTGGGCCCTGTGGTATCGTTAAAGTCCCTAATTTTGCGCACCCTGGGAACCGGAGCCTAACACAAATTACTCCATATCACCGTGGCAACGCAAAATCTTATCCATTCGACTGTCGCAGCAAAACCTTAACACATTTGTCTTTGTAATGAATCTATTTAAGGTAATTTCTCTTATTTTCTTGATATTCAGAAGATATGAATGTATTACCATTATTTCTCCTCCAATATTTTTTGGGAAAAGCTGGGAGGCAGGTGTCAGTAATCCATTATTTTCTTAGGCAACCAAAGTTGTCAGGTCCTGCCGATCTCACGGTTTGTTACTAACACGTTGTGCATACGTACACATCACCTTAGCCTGGCTGGGCAATGAAATGTAACTTTTCGTGTTTAGTGTTTCGTGTGCAGCAGGTCACGAAACTTTTGCCTTAATATTCCAATAAATTTCTACTAATTATGGACCTCTAAAATGGTTTTAGCATTCAAAAAATATTTTTCTGGGAGAAACGATGTTTAATATACAAGGCAAATATTTCCAAGCTTTTGAGGAAAAACAAATAGTAAGTGCCATCAAACTGGTCAAGAAAATGTAATGGTTCAGACGTTAGGCTGCCAAGCTTGTGGTGCCCCAGAATGCTCACTCCGGTTTCAACTTAAGAAGAGTAAATGCGGCAAATTTGATAGTTCTCTGGAACTGCCCTCTCTCATTCCCCATGAAAAAGCATAAAGCATAAAGGCTACATTATCTAACTTTCGAAGTTGGGGTATCCCCTCAGCCCCTCAAACGTATTAAGAATTGCAACTCAGGCGACGGGTTTTCTCAGTGTAAAGGAAGACCAAAATCATCTGCTTTCACATCACTGACTCAATAGTTTCCTTTCAAGGTGGCCAGAATTAAAGGTAGTGAGACCATCAAAACTTGGCATGGAACAGGAAAAGCTGTTACAAAAGAGTCCACCTCCAAAATATTTTAATGAACTTAACATTTTGATCAAATATGAACTGAAAGATTTGATCTTTAATATTGATGAGGCTGGCACAGAATGACAAAAGGTGTTGCAACACGAGGTATAAAAAATGCCATCACAACTGACAAAGGGCAATAATAATAACAACCATCACAACCATCCTCGCAGCAGGAAATGCCTTTGGATATGCCCCCCCCCCCCATTTATATTTAAAGGAAAACACTTGATCAATGGACTAAAGGCAAAGGTATACTTGGGAATTGGTTTCTAAATGACGCCAAGTGACTGGAGTAACGGTGGGGTGTTTAAAAACTATAATCGACAACCATTTCACAAAATACCTACCGGCAAGAGGTCCTTATCAGCACAATCTTGTCCCATATAATAGCCATACCTCCTATATGTCTGTGAATTTAATAAGCAATGCCCTCTCCAAGAAAATAATTCGGAAAATAATTCGGTTTATCCTTCCTCCACATTCCAGTCACTTACTTCAGCTCCTTGATGATGGCACATTCAAACCACTCAATGAATTTTACTACCAATACCAAACGTAGAGAAAAAACCAAGGTCAAGTCATAACAAGGTAGGAAATATGTCAACTGATATCCGAAGCATACCTCAAGGCATTCACTCCATCAAACCTAATTGCTTCATTTCAAAAATCTGGTGTTTTCCCCAATAACAAGGATATCATTGACGAAAATCACTTTCCTAGTGAAGAACTCAAGCCTAAACTATGATAACAAAAAATTTGTGGATGACCTAGTACCCCAACCAAAACCAATCGATACAAAGGAAAGAAAGTTGGCAGATAGGCCTCGTAGTGTGGCAATAGCTGAAGAAAAAAAATCATCCTGAAAAAGAAAACATTCATTCAGGAAAAGGAGAATGTAAACAAAAAGAACGTAGTAAACCCTCCCAAGCCTCAAAAGGACCTTAATATCAAATATTGGATACAGTCTCATCTGATGAGCCAGAGATGAGTGAGGGTTATGTTCGTTGTGTATGCAAGAGCTTTTCAACTCCAATTCTGAGGGGTGTCCTAAGGAGGCAGCTGTAGCTACTGGAAACACCTTCAATTCTGTGTTAGAGAAAATGTGGAAGAAATAACGAATGCTAGAGACTTTACTTGCCCTCACTTCAGAGGTGAAGAATAATAATAAAAGGTGACCCTTTTTCAGTTATGTCACTCACCAAAAGTACAAAGATGCCTTTTCCTAAATAAATGGATGTCAGGATCATCTAAATTTCAAATACCCAAATCATACAGACTATTCGGGACCATGAAAACAAGTTCTAAATTCTGTTCAGTTCAGCAATTTCCATTCAATGGAAGCGTGTTGTATGTCAAGTTAAAGGCGACTAACTAACATTTTCAATTTTATGGATACGAATGGTGAGTTTAAGATATTTGCGAAAAATCACTAAAAGTGCGCAATATTCCATATAACCATGCTATATTAGCATTATGAAATGGACAGCTACGGTACACAGAGATTATACTGGCAGCGCAAGGTCTTACGTTTGAACCAAGTCTGCTTACAGGCTTGCATAGTCATCATTGTTACATGTTTCTTTTACTTTCTAGCTAAAGCTGATTAAACTAAGCCTACATCATCTATCTTGTTACAGACTTGCATAGTCACCATTGCTACATGCTACTTCTACTTTCTAGCTAAAGTTGTTTAAACTAGGCCTATACCTACATCATCTTTCTATTTGAAAAATTAGCACCACTATAATTCTCCTACAATAGGACTAAACCAGCTTAAATTACCTCCTTTAATCCGGGTCGTTCTAGCTCCAAGGCATGTTCGTCAGCTTGTTGTCAAATTGTCAGGGGTAGATAAACAGATAACTGCAAACAGTTGCACATCACAGTGCAGTGTAACTCTACTGTACAGCTGGATACCTATTTACGTACCCACCGTAATGACAATGCAAGGAACTTTCGTGGCTTGAAACTTTAAGCAGCACGTAGCTAGAAGTTAGTTGTCTTGACTAAGTTTAATGTTCGACCCTGTCTCTATAAAATGAAATATTATGTTAATAATCAGTCTTCCTTTTAAATCAACATCGTCTTCTTGTGTAATATCTTTCTCAAAAATTTAACAAAATTTTACCAGCAAATCACTACAGTCCGAGTTCAGGTAGCGACTTGAGGTTTAGTTCCAAATGTTCCATTATCTCAGTGCACCAACGAGATCCCACCAAGTTTTAACTGAAATAAGTTTAAGGGCCTTGGGTTTTGTTGGAGCAAAAAATTTTTAGGTCTTAAAAACTGAATAAGGGCGCTGTTGCTCAAGGGTTTAGGTCGGCGCAACATGCCGCACCAACGGGATCTCAACATTTTTTTCACGTTTGCTATTTACCCACTACATGGTTTCAAAATATATTTGCCTTTTACTGGGTTGTGATTGGCGCACCCTTTACTTTTCTTAGGAATTCGCTCATCGTTTCAGTGATTTATTTTACACTAAATTTCACGATTTTTCTGCGACAACACTAAAAAAGCAATGAACCGAAAAATAAAATTCTAGTTTATTATATTGGTAATGGTAATGATAAATATTTATTATTAAAATAAATTAATAACAATGAAATTTATTGATCACATGTGATTTCCTCGTATGGTCGACTTTTAGACTGCTGGAAATGTACATTGTCACAATTGCGAAAAAATATTCACATTACTCAAGTAGAAAGGGCTACCAGGAATAATAGAAATTCTGCAATACGTAAGCTTGGATTAAACTTAGTGATGTGTTTGGATGAAAAAAGCGAGAGCAACACTATAGGGAGACACATTAGCCTTGATCTCTTTCCCTGTCTATCATTTATACACAGACGATGCCCCTCCCCCTTTCACAGGGTTTTGGATATAAATGTCTGACACATAATTAATGAAACAAGAAAACCCTCCAGACTTTTTTACATTTGCCCTCACAGAATATCGTCTTTGATTGTTTGTCGAAGTACCGTGCGGTAAGTGATCCCTCACTGACTAAAACTGAGCTGCATAGTTAAAAACTTTTAGTCAAATGTCCATATAGTAGTGGCTTATCCAGAGGGAAATTAACCGTGGACCAACCGGTCTTGACTTTAAGGCAAACGGTGCGAGAACGCCAATGATACATTGCAATCTTACAATTTAATGAGTTTGCCGATCTCGTCAATATGAAAAGGTATGTTAAGGCTGGAGAGTCCTTTGGGTGAAGGTTTCGTCATAACAGGATGAAGGTGTATCATTTGAAAATAGTTGCCTCTGCCGCTCTAAATGTATTAAAGAAGAGACGAATAGAACGTTGGAAGTGATTTGCTTGTCACTAAACACCCTTAAATTATATTTCAGATCGATACAAACTGTAATATGATTGAACAAATGTCAGGATTAGTCCTACAGTTTAATCTGGCCGACTCATTAAATTCACAAAATGGTAAATATACCCCGTAGGTTACTGAAGGTGATAGTTCTACTTTAGCTTCGTATCACAAATCAAACATAAATAAAATGTATTGGAGGTGTCAAAGTCTCTTTCTCACTGACTGTCTCTGGACCTTGGTGCCGGAAATGGACCTTCGGTCTAGGTCATGGGCGTTACTGTTAAAACTAAGAAAAAAGACCGCAGGCACCTTCTTTCCAAAGGTTAATCCACAGAAATGCATTTCTTTGGCCGGGATTATGTTCAGAACAACGACTTATTGGCACTCAAATCTTCATCGAATAGCTTCAATAACTTCAAGTGTTTCCAACGGAAATTGCATTTTTGCCCAGCTTTTAGCACTGATGATCTAAAACAGGTGGACCGAGTATTTCCAAGTGACAGTTTACATAACGTAAGATTGAATATACAGCGGCCTCTGCATGATCGCAGCATGACGCCTGCTCGAGAGCAAGCCCCCTTCATTGGTGTGGCACAGGCTCTTGTGCGTAGATACATAGGTGGGATATAGTGGTGCATATTTTGCATTGGATAAAATTTCATGGGAAAGATTTAACGCACAGGCTTATGTTTTCACGGAAAAAGAAAAGAAAAAAAATTGAGTTTCGTTACACGAAAGGGTATATTTCAAGCGATATGAATTTGTGGTTATTTTTCTTGTCCTGGTTCTTGTTATTGTATTTGTTATAGTTAGATCGGCCCAGCCTTGTAAAACTCACGTGCGTTCCGGAACACCCTAATCGATATGGCTGAAAACGCATGAAACGCATTGCTACCGAATAACTAAATTTCACTCTTTGAACAAGATTATAGTTAATATTTGTCTTGGAATAAAAGAGTGATCAAGCAACATAAGGTCAGTAGCTTACCTCCTAACAGTATCAATACGAACCATAATGGAGGCCTTGTTATGGCTGTCATGTCCTCCAAGAAGAACACAAATTGACTGACCGTAACAGAAAGTAGAAACAGAACAATGGCTTTGACAACAAGCACACCCCTGGCCATTATAAACAGGTCACTAAAGGATACAAGTTTTGCACAAGTGTGATGTAAATATACCTCAAGTTGAGTCGCGTGAGCCACGGACGGACGGACGGACGAACAAACGGACGGACGGACGGACGGATAGATAGATAGATAGAAAGATAGACAGACAGACAGACAGACAGAAAGACAGATATGTATGTATGTATATATATATATATACATATAAAGTAAATAACATCAAACAGAATAATATGAATTGCGCAAGCATTAAATGTGCATATCGCTAACACTAGCCAGTTTGTCATAACTGCTATGACCATAATACCTCATCACGCAAAAAAAAAAAGCTGTTAGCATAGGTGATAATGGTTCACTAACTTACCACTTTCAATAAAATTACTGAACTGAAAAACATTCGAAATTTGAGGAACATAATCTTGTCGCAAATTAGGCCAATAGTTTCGATTTCCTTAGGAGATAGGCCTACTAGTTGGACACATTAAGGCAAACTTAAACCAAAGCCCTTACTTTGTTGGCATTCAAAGTAAAATGTTTTCCGAGTGGGTTCGGGCTTCGCAGTATATATAGGGGCGTAGTGTCGTTTTTAGCCACTTAAAAGTAGAAAATCCCAGCAGAAAAAACGATATGAGTAGCGGAAAGCTCGAGGTAGGGTTAAATAGAAAGGGACCTACTAAAGGTCCAAATGACAGGAAATGCTAAGGGTTTTATGCTAAAAGGTGGAAATTATGTTTTATGGATTGTGTGCAATAGTTTAATTGTATAAACGACAAACTCTGCGAAGTTCTTTACCTAAATCTGCAAACTACAACACTTGTATACTAACTGTCGAAATCAGTATCACCAGTTAGCATCCCTGAATCAAAGACTTCTCACACAAAGTTGTCTCTAAAAAGGACGCTGTACAAGAGAAATGTCTTCTGCAACTTTGCTGTGGTTAGAAACATGAGACGTGCGTAAGGTTAGAAAAATGTCATTCCAAACGCCCCAAATTACAGAAATAACACTCTATTACAAACCTCTCACTACAGTTTTGCGTCTATCAAATTGCGACGCCAATTTTAAAAAAAAACATGAGAATTCAAATGCCATAAAGGGAATTCCAGCTTGAAACATAAACTTTTTAGCGCACTTATGCAGCTACCCTTCTTCTGGCGTTGATATAAAAAACAGGGTTGGCGCAGGAAAATAACATGAATCATCGATAGGACCAAACTGTTACGAAAAAGGTCTCGACCATGGGTGAGGAGTTTGGAAAAAGGTTCATACAAACCCATTCCGTTAAAAGACATTTTGCATAATAACATACGTGTTTACATTATATACCCAGTTGATTCTCTTTAGGTGTCTGGGTCATGGTCGAGCCAACTTATTTAAAAGAGCGCCATCACCCGTCGAGGAATGAATGGCAGGAGCAGGGAGCTGTCCCTGGCAGGAGTAAGCACCTGTAGCGGAACTGTGACGGAACTGTACTGGAAAGGTTTCTTTAAAAAAGTTTCCCAAAATAGTGTCGAAAGGGGACGAACGAACGGAAAGAGTTTTGTCGTGAAAGGAATTAGCTAGTCTTTTAGCAAGAGGTGAACTCACGAGAATCAAATCTTGGGGACAATCATTCTGACATTCAAAATGAGCAGATCAGTCTTGAAAGTAATTGAAGATTTTTAATTAATTTGTTTGGAAGGATGATAGATTTTGAGGGATTGTAGGACAACGTGAATTGGAAGATAAGTATTTTGGACGGTGATACGTAGTAACGGGAGCCGAATTTAATTTTTTTTAAAGGAGGACCAGTTTGCTTCGTCATCTGGGTAACAAAGGCAGGTGTTCCATACTCTGCTGGTGGCGGACCGAGCTGTATGGTGACAAGGGCGGGAGAAGCTAAAGCGAACTCCAGGAGTCGTTATCAAGCGTGTCGAGAGAAGAAAGGAAAGAAACAGAAAGAAACCAAAAAGGGCCCTCGCGTCGCAGCAATTAAGAAATAAGATTAACTAATTAATTTCACTGGTGCGTTAGGTGTCTACCAGCCAACACAGCGGTTTATGGACCCCACGTTGGACCAATGCAAGTTGATATATGGGCCCAGTATGGGGTATTCACGTAGGTCCCACGTTTATTTGTCCGCGGGTTCAACATGGGGCCTACACGGGAATCCTGTATGGGATCAATGAGGGCCTACATGTTTTCCAGAGATTAAATACTATCTGGGGTCTCCGAAAAAACTCCTGGTTACATGGGACATATATGGGGCCCACATAAATGCCTGACTCCCCTACTCCGCCATATCTCACCAAATGGGTTCCATTTGGTATCCACATGGGACCAACATAGGGGCACGTGGGTTATGCTCGTTTCTCGCGCACGTGCGCACGTAGGTCCGATTTCTTTAGCTATCCGTGTAGGGCTTGAGATATCATCTCCTGTGGTCCCTGCAAACTGCCATCTGGAGGCACTCCTAGCTACAAACATCTTCTTTGGTGCTCCCCTTGAGGTGCCAGTGCCCCCCACCCCATGTCATGATTCCTGGCTACGGGCCTGGTCTACCGGAGACTAGGAATAGGCCAACATGATTTATCATTACTAGTAGTCTGTGTGTACATAGGCCTATGCTTCACTCTTTATAGCTATCACAGCCATATGTACCATTGGTCAATGATGATACCACACCGACTGCAAGGTCAAGTGGTTAGAGAATCTGACTTTGCAGCCGGAAGGTCTGGGGTTTGACTCCTGACCCGATCATACCAAAGACTTTAAAAATGGAACCTACTGCCATTGTGATTCGTGCTCAGCATAAGAAATGGAGCAGAGAAAACAAGCCCGTGAACCACAACTGGAAAAAGGCCGTGGTCGGCCCGACTTGAACTAATTGGTAAGTAACTGAGCCGTAAAACCTCATCTAGGCCAAACATTAGGCCAAAGCTCCCTGATGATACTGACCATATGCTGGAATCATCAATCTGTATTGGAAAAAAAAATGACCGCTTGATCCCAAAATGACTCTTGTGGGCCAAAATAACCCCTAGCTAACCTTTGACTTTAAAATCCTAAATAACCAAGCAAGTTTTGTCCCCTTTAAAATCCTCTTAAATGAAATCTGTTATGTTGAAGATGGGCACGGGAAGTGCCATTTCCTGCGATCTGGCAAGTATTTTTGTCCCAAATTTTCTGGTACGGTACGCGCCAACTGATGGTGACGCTCTGCTAAGATAGTGTAGCGGACGCGTAAAACTCCCAGTCCGCCCCTGCCCAGGTGTCTGTCATAAGAGGTGAAAGGGGAGGACATGTAACATTTAGTTGTCATAAAAACTACTTTATTATAGTGGGAAGAAACTGCTGCAAGAAAACTGTCAGTTTGTTCTGGGGTTGGCACGGTTACTCTGCAGTGTTGATGACAGGTTACAATCACCTCTCATATTTTAAGAAAGATGCCAGTTTGCACTCATCGAGTTAACAAAGATTTAAAACAACACCAGGAAGGTAAGGATCACATTCCTGCCTTGTGAATACAGATATCAATATCAGTGAGATATATATCACCCAGGTGAAATGATGCAACAGAGAGGAGACAAAAGTACCGTAAGATGGCAATTAACATAGGAAGCTTTTGTTGATAAAATTCTTGCACTTATCTTTATAGAATGTAACATTATTCAAGGTGCATATACTTGCATTCGTAGAGTAGAAATCAACAACAACACCATCAAAATCCATAACAACATTTCAAAAATTACTATTAAAACCTTTAAAATCTGAGATGTGACTTCATACAAGGTTCTATTCAAGGAGTATATTGCAAGAGAGCAGATCATTAGTAAGAAAATATTCACTCTGTTGAGATTTGTGAAGTGAAAAATTTGGGTTGAAATGTGAATTGTTAAATACTTTGCCACCCATTTTTTTTTGTCATGCCACCAAACCGATCATCATCCACTCAGGTTTTGAAAATAAGAAAAAAAAAACATAGGACTGGGCAATAGACCCTACTTGTTGCATCACAGGAGTTACTGATTTATTGCTAATGCACCAAGCGCATTCGTATCAGAAACTAGAATGACCATAATTCATATATATTGTGTTGACATAGACATATCCCTTGGCCTTTAACTATTTTGAATACAGTATCTTTTGCCCAGTGATCATAACACCATTTGTACATTCCAACCCAAAATGCAACAGACCTAAGTGATGAAGAGATGATAACAATGGTTAAAATGTCATTAAAACGTACCTAAGTTTACCTCAACTGGCCTAGGCTATGTCAGGCAATAGAATACTAGCAGAATGAATTCCTTTTCGAACCGGCATTTTGAATAAATAGTAGGAAGGTTTCACGGAGTGTTAGGCCGACTAGAGTTCAATACCAGGTACTGATGACGTGTCTCGCCTTTTGGACAAGGGAAGATTCATTTAAACTCCAAATATGGACTTTACAAAGATCACAAGTTTAGTTGTAAAATACCACGAGACACCACCTGAGTGCCATGGGCAGGTTAGAAAATGTTTGTAACAACATGTCCACAAAGATATGCAAGTCTTCCTCTATAACTGCCTCTTACAACAGGTGGAAGGAACACCATCGGCATACTCTACCATCACCAGCCCGTAAGGGGAGAGCATGGAAAATCTGCAATACTGTATATTCTCTAAAGCAGCCCAGGGACCTTGGAGTTTTGAAAAGGGCGGATTTGTTTGAGGGTATATTTTAATTAAAAAATTTAATTACTGCTAAAGCCTACACTGATGTCTTCAAAGGAGCTAAGAGTTTCTTAGATGTAGAAGTGAGGATTAACTTGTAGGGTACCTCTAATCCCCAGGCTTCCTTGCAGTGTTACCATTTCCCCGCAACTGTTGTTGTTATAGTTCGTTTGTTTTTAATGAAAAAAACAAAACACCTTCGACTTCTCCCTCGTCAAATCACCACTGAACAACTGTTTCGCCTTTCAAAACTTACGGGGGGTAAATAGAGAGGAAGCATGTATTAGAGAATATACGGTAGATCACTTTTTTACATCTTTCACAATGCAATACTTGAAACTGACATTGACCAGGAGGGGTATTAGAATGGGACATTTATCGGAATAAATACTGTACATGAGTACAGAGGCAGGAATATCAAATTTAATGACACACTTAAACGTCTGCGTTGTATAGTGTCTTCAATTTACAGCAGTAACACACCCTCCCGTTTAGTCATCTCTTCTGGCAGGCAGGGAATACCTTGGGCCTATCTACTGTCTCGAACCCACACAGAGACATGCACTTGTATGAAGTGCATGTATGTGTGTACACCTCTATAGTTTTTATTTTTTGGTTATAGGTATTTATTAAATTGGAAAAAGAAAATCTGCTTTTAATTTTATAATAGAAAGAACCCTAGAAGTATTTATTGTTACTTTTGTAACACTGCATGATTGTATGGGCCACAGTTGTATCTGTATTGTATAATACAATGTCACTGCATATGCACAGCCTATTCATAAAAAAGTGGCCCATGTCGCACTGCGTTTTAGGGTATCATTTCCTTTTCCCAGTGAAAAAGATGCCAGGTCACCAATCTAAAGGCAACTGTCAACCACCGGCTTTCATACACAGTACACATATATGCCGAAACCTTTCATCCATACGGGTACTGCACTCAGGGCACTGTACAGTGGTAACATATGCAGAACGTAAAAGGTGAAACTGTCATACTTTGAGGAATTTTAACAGGAAAACTAATCCTCAAGATATTTTTAATATCATGATCGGGATACACACACCTTTCCAAGAAAAAATTGTCAGGTGTTTTTTACTTGTTCTACATTGACCTTTTTGAAGCCGCAGATGTGCCATTTTGTGTGACGGAGCGAATTTTCAGGCTGATAAATAATGAACAGAAATACCTTTAAACCTGAAACTGGCATTTTTACGACAACATTTCTTAAAAATGCACCACAAGAAATCAGTATTTTAGGAAACCATAATTCTACAAAACAACATTTAAAAAGCTTCCTATTACATTAGGTTGATATGGTGTGACATGTGTTTGCTGAGAAATAATAACTCAAACTTGAAAAATATCAAAATGTCATTTTGCTGTCGATTTGCCGAGTTCCAAAGAATTTTAAGTCTGTCATAATTCAACGCATGTAACTGAAATTTTATGCATATGCTATTTTCATGTCAGACTAGTCACACAACTATTTTGGCAATTTTTGGAGCCAGTTGAGCAACAACTTTCTGCCAAATTGGGTGATTTGACGTGGAATGACTCATTTGAATGTGATGAAAAAAATATATAGAATACACTTTTTTATATGCGGTTATAAATTTTCTTGATGCTTGGGCTGATTAACTTTATGAAAAATGAATGAAAATTTGGGGCCTAAACTTATCCTATCGTGGAATAAACTGCCCTAACTTCTAGCCGTATTGAATTGCACTCAGAAGTAAATTTGAGTAGCAAGTCTGGGGGCTTTGGGAGAGGGGGGGGGGTGAAGCACCCGAAATTTGTAAATAAGCCTATGCTAAAAAACATCTCTAGACGCTGAATTTTTTATATCACTGCCTAGCCCTGAACTGCAAAACTAACACTTTTAATATGATTTACAGACATTACAGTACCCTAGGGCCTAGAGTATCCAGTCAAAACATCCATTTACCAAACTGTTCCCGCTTTGTAGCTACCGAAACGTTCCCGTGGTATTATATATCTATCTATCTATCTATCTATCTATCTATCTATCTATATATATATATATATATATATATATAATACAAAAACGTTGCCGCCTATGACATAAAACCTCTTTTACTTTAAATAATAAAGGGATGTTTAAAATGGAATTCATTTATTGCAGGTACCTGGAAAATCATTAATACTTTTTTGGTTTTCAAAAGAGTAACTTATCACGACACGAAAAAAGTAGTAAGTTAGCGCCACGCTAACTGTAACGTTAGTTACCCACCGTATTGTCACTTACATTCTCACTGCAATACCTGCATGTATAGGTGGTAAGTATCGCGGTGGTAAATTGCCATTCGTATTTCATTTTCCTTGAAGAAACAGAATATAGCCAAGCCTTCTAACGTTAAAAACATTACAAATAAAAACAATTTCAAAACTATCCTTAAACTAACGATTTAGTCCGGGGACGTTTTGGTACCGGGACGTTTTGGCACGGGTCGTTTTGACCAATAGCGGGGACGTTTTGGTAAAGGAACGTTATAACTAGTAAGCGGGCCTAGGCTTGTCGAATCCAGGTTATACAGTTAGGCCGGCTTTTGAAATCATGCAGAACAGAATATAGGCCTATCTGGCCATTTTTCCCTCTCTTTTCCTTACAAACAACTGGTATGTTAAAAATGTCCCGGGATTACTATACTTTTAAATCAATCTCAGTTATTACAGAGTATACAAACTTAGGCTAGAACGACGGGGTAAATCAACACAGTGCATGCATGCATGCATGGTAAATTGGTAACGGTATAGCCAACATGAACCTAGGTATGAAATGTACCATAACACAGTGCACGTACTCGGTTGTTTAGCCGAATATCGAGCTTACCAGCCCCTAATCGACTTAAAATTTTTTCAGGTCAGTATACTAATTGAAAATTATAAATATAAATAAACTCACATGACTTGTGGTGGTATAGGTGATACTGGCTCAGGAAAATAAATTCTGAAACCTCGCTCCAGCGTGCTAACAAAGGATTCAACTCACGCGTAAATAGCAGTGTTGCCACGTCACTAAGACTAATTCCCGCCCAATTTTTCTTAAAACTCCGCCCAAAACAGCCCAACGTCCATACTGTGCACCTCAACGATCAGTGGAAGCGTACTCACTACGGAGATGCTATTCACTGAAAGTGTTCTAGTGAATGGTAGTGGTTCGGAAAATAATAGACGAATTGGAAAATTGGATTTTGCTGTACCATGTAGTACAACAGATCAAGTCCACGGATATTTCCGTACGGATGCGAAGTTTTCCAACGACTGTTTTTTTTTTTTGTTTTCTTGTCTTCCAAACTTTGTCACACTGCCCGACCTTTTCGATCCAAGTTAAGGAAGATTACTGCAATAAGAACCATTTCCTCCAAATGATTTATGTCTAGTTAAATTAACCATCATTTTAAATTCGAAAATAGTGCGTGATTACAAAAGATTATCTGTCTTGCACATGCAGTCTCTGTTATTGTACACTTTCCTTCCCATCATGCATTGTGTATCGCACTTTTCCAACTCGCTCATTCGACTCGTCTCAGGATCTGCAGATAGCGTTATCAACGGCTGTGTAGTGATTACAGAAATATCCCAGATAAACACAAAATATATTGTGATGACAAATGCCCTTTGTAGATTTAGGTAACCTTTTTATTATTTTCAACCTTTCAAGATAATATTGATAAAAACGAACTAACGCAATAACGCTAAATGTCACTTTACAAGGCGCTTCTTGTAAGAGAAAATTGTAATAATGATATTGCTTAAATGTCAGTATATACCGCAAAATAACCCGGCCCTCACGAAAACCGCCCACGTTGCATCACTGGTAAATACTGTACTTTGTTGCCAGATAAAAAAATTTGCAAAGGCAAAATATTTTAAAGTCAACAAAAACTTGAACATAACTTTGAAATAAATAATAGTATCACAGACTAAAATTAATTATGAACAATAAGATATAATAAAAGGTTAAAAGAAAGCTTAAGGAGTATAATTATTGTTTGGTTTGTTTTTTTACAAACACCGTAATTACAGAATGACAGGTGAACTGAATGTTTCAATGACTAAGTGTTTGGTGGTGCAAAATTTGGGCATATACTTATACAATCTTTTGTTTGTTATATCATATTTTGCCTTGTTTTTCAGCCCCAAATTAGTGTACAACAGATTGAATATTCGCCTAGGATTACAATGACAAAATAAATGATATGTGGTATAACCCATATGAATTCTACATGTGACCCATATGGGTAACCAACCCATGATTAAACATGGCTCATCAATCCATGGTTTTCCTATATTTGTACGATATGGGTTCGACATGATATGCCCATTAGTCCAGGCCGTTTCGTAGCTTTTTGGGGGTTTGCATTTTTTCTTGCTATATTTGGTAAAACTTTGATAAGATGTAGAGTAGACATCAGACAATCAGAAAAGTATGTGCTCCATTTTTTTTCATGTGCAAGAGTGGTAGCCAGCCAATTCAAAATGGCCGCCATTTTGACCATTTGGCTGATTTGGCTCAAGAAAGGCTCTGCTCCGCCAAGATTTGGGGTCTAAAACTTTGAAGGAGTGAAGGTGGAAAAATATACACAGTCTCTCAAAATATACTAAAAGTTTTCCCCATCGAGAAGATGAGAGCATCTTGTATGATACCTATTGAGATATTACGGCCCAAAAGTGAACCTAAACACATATTTTTCAAGGAAAAGTGAAGAAATTGCAGAATTTTGGTTTCCATAATTTTATGCCCATTCTTATTTGAGAGTCAAAATTCTTTCTGTAAACTAACAAGGCCCTAGACTGCCCATTGCATGAAGATGGGAGCATCTTATGGCACAGTATCAGAGATATTACTGCTCAAAAATGCCCTTTTACTCATATTTTTTACTAAAAATGAATAAATTTCAACATTTAGGTTTCCTTTATTCAATATTCCGTTTGCACCTACCAGTGTAATTTTTTCTGTGTACTGCTTAGGCACTTGAGTACCAATTTTGTGAAGATGGAAGATCTTATGTGGCTCTAAAAGAGATCATCATTGTTCAAAATTGCCTTGTAGTGCCAAAACTTGTATTTTTTATTAAACAAAAATGAAAATATTGATGTTTTAGCTGTTTAGGGTCTATACCAATGGAAAATTTGTCTACTTTCAAAATTTTTAAAATTGATGTGTGTCTTAACAATCCACTTTTCTTTTAATAGTAGAGAGATCAGTAGACTTAGTTATTCAATTGGAGGAAATATTGGCCATAAAAAATGATCCCAGAGGCCAAAATTTGCCGATGAAATACAACGAAATTGCGAATTTTAGTACCACTCATTTCATGTAGGTTTGAAACTGGGAGTTCACATTTTCCCCACGTACTGCCTGGTCATAGAACTACCCATTAACAAAAGTTAAGGTCGTTGGTATACACACTTTAAGAGAATCTGGTACTCAAATTTGTCCCCTGGTGCCAAACTTGCCAAACTTGCCGATTTTTGGCGAAAAGGGCCACATTCGACAGGTCACTACAACAAAACGGATCAATATTTTGGGGAAAACTTTCAGTATATTTTGAGAGACTGTGCATAATTTAACACCAAAAAAAAAAAAAAATGGAGCACATACTTTTCTGATTGTCTGATGTCTACTCTACATCTTATCGAAGTTTTACCAAATATAGCAAAAAATGCAACAACCAAAACGTCGCTGACTACATGCCTGCTCATCTTTACCCATGTTCCCCTTGTCCATCCCACATGGGATCCATATAGTGTACTGGCTGGATAGAATTTAAGATAATTGTGTACATATGTCTTAAACTGAAAATTACTAGATCATCAATCAGAGAGAGAGAGAGGGAGAGAGAGAGTGAGAGAGAGAGGACAATAATCATGAATCATTGTTGAAATAAAACAAAAATTGCCAGTTGAATTTTTCTGACCTCAATTAGTTTGTCTTAATTTATTGCCAACCTCGCTGGCAGGGGAGAAACGACCTGAGTTTACGACGGAAGAGCGAAGATCGGCTCAGTTGTGCCATATAAATGGGGGCCTGTTTCCGACAAGGTTAATATTTTCTGAGAAAAGTACATTGGTTCATACGAATTTTGGCTGTGTTGTTGACATCATTTTAGTTTTTAAGTTTTAAAGTGAATGATCAAATTGTGTATTTGAAAAAAAATCATAAGCTTGTGATAAGAACGTGGGACATTTAACGGTGAATGTTAAAGAGTTAAAGGAGTAAGGGGTTGACATGGGTTTAAGTGGTGAAGATTTGTTAGACTTGTAAAAGTACAACAGTAATTTTCAAAAAGAAGAGAAAAGCGAGAAAGAACTTGAGCTCGCCAAACTTGTCCAAGAAAATGAATTAAGGAAAAGCAAGAAAAAGTTTGAACTTGCTAGACTTGAAAGGGAAAAAGAATTAAACATTACAGATTTCGTCAGCTTGAACTCTGAACATTTACATTTTGACCTTGGTTTCCGAATTCAGTGGTGTAGTGACGTATTTTGTGGTTAACCTTAAGAGACTGGGCATCTATCTTCAAAAGATTTTTAAGAATAGATTTGTATTTCCACAAAAGATATGACTAGAGTCGGATTCAGCCGCTAAATTAGTTACCAAATGAATCTTGAACCATGAAAATCGGTCCAGATTTAGTGAAGTTATACAAGGAAATGAAATTCAGCAATCTGTCAAAAAAATAAAAAATCTGTCAAATTATTGATATTTGAGACATATCAAATAGATACTTCATGTTCCGAAATTAACAAAGAGCATGCTTATCATTGCAGACGAGCATTATTTCTTGACATTTTTAGCAATGAGGTTCACTCCTAGTCTTTGTTTGAGCTATGAATACCTGATAGAAATACCAAGGTCAGTTTGTTATTTGCGGTTTTCTATCGTTAAAAAATCGGACAAGTCGTGACGCTATCGGCCAAGTCATGACGCTCAGTTTCAAGGGAAAGATTTTTCTAATGAGGAAAGAGAAATAATATAAAGGAGTCTGAGAAGTCTAGACTGGAATTGGAAAAAGACTTAAAGGAGTCCGAAAAGGCTAGACTTGAAAAAGAAATGGAAGTTTTTGAATTAAGAATCGAATGGGAGGTGAAGAGAATTTAAACTCCTTGAGAAGTTCGAGTCGTAGTAACGGCAATCCTATCAGAATGCCTACATGAGAAGTTGATCCTACAGAAGACACAGTCATACAAACTAATAAAATCAGTTAAAATGTAACTAGTCATGAAGCAGACCTCATAAACGAGATGTTCTCTAGCTCAACCTACTCCCTTACTTGAGTTTTATTGACTTAGCAGATCGTTTTTTCAATATTCCATTTTATTTACTAAGTCGTTCCCAACCACAGAATTTTGTGGTGCCTACTCTCTTGACGCCAGGGAGTAAGTTTAATAGCTGTCGAACAGGTGTTAAGGTATTGTGATTCATTGCTTACTTTTCTTCTATCATTTATAACGTTCTAGAGGCTTGAATTTGACAAAATTTAGATCGAGGAAGGTGTAAATTTTCCATACAATCTACTTTTTGCAATAATGTTATTGACAATGATGCTCTTTTGACAAAAACACTTGTGTCATAATATTCCCAGTACCGGTCAACCTTGAGAAGTCCATAAAATAAAGTGGCAGTGAATGGCATATCTCCCACTTCGTTGCCAGACTTTCCTTATTCACTGCCACATCTTTTAGTCCGTCAGTTCTATGGGATCGTCTTGACATTTACACCCAAAATGCGACACTTCGTTGAGAAGGAAGACTTAGATGCCTAAATTTAAGATTTGAAGGGTTTGCTAAGGCACAAGACTGGCCTTGAGATCAGTGGGCATTGAACCTGAGTTTATGTTTAAAGGGAGAAAGTCTCTGGTTTTATTCAAGGCTTGCGTCAAATGACTCCGAAGAATATGATAAGTTAAAAGACGTCTTTAAAAGATTTCAGTTTACTGAAGAGGGATTTCAACTAAAATTCAGGGGAAAAAAAGAAAGTTGAAACGGCAACACAACTTATGGCTAGGCTAGAAAATTATTTGACAGGTTGGCTAGAGTTAGGCAAGATTAAGAACAAATTTAAAGATGTAATTGACCTCATGTTGAGAGAACAATTTTTGAATGTCTGTAATAAAGCGTTGTCATGATTGCAAGTCGTCAGAGAAATGAACAGAACTTGCGGATAAATACTTAGAAGCTTATGATAGAAGTATGGAGAATTTTGTTAAGTAGTCCCAAGACAAGAAAGGGCCAAATATTAAAAGGGATGACAGCTTGAGTCACAATAATTCTGAGAACAAATCTCAATCAAATGGTCTAAATAGAATGGGCCCCAAATATTTTGTGTGGGAAAGTAGGCCACAAGGCAAGTGACTGTAGACAAAAAAAAATTTCAGCGGGTAAAACGAGAGCTCAATCTGCTGTCACAACAGAAAAGGCATCTGGTGTGAAGCAAAGTACAGAAAAAGCAGTGAAACAACATGATCATCAGACTGGTGAAACTGCCAGTACATGTTTTATGGAACAAATGTAAGAGAGTGCAGGTCATAAAATTAATTTGGGATGAAGGCACGATATTCCTGTCGTTAGTGCAGCATGCAAGGAACCTTGTGAACTGACAGAGAAAATTCTTGAAAATGTTTTAGAACGTATACCTGTAGTTGAGGGATACCTTGGAGGGGAAAAGGTCAAAGTTTTGAAAGACAGTGGGTGTTCGGGAGTCATTGTTAAGAGAGCCTTGATGTCTGACGACCACTTGACCGGTGTAGATCAACTGTGTTTGCTGATTGATGGCACAGTGAGAAAGGCCCCCGAAGCACATACTGATGTAGGCACCCCCTTTCTCACAGGGCCCCTTTAGGCACTATGTATGGAAATCCAGTGTATGATTTAATCATTGGAAATATTGAAGGGGTTAGAGGTCTTAATTCTGAGTGGGACAAAAGGATACTGAGGTCCAAAATCTGGAACACAAAAAGTCCTGAGAAGTAACAAAAAGTCTTCAAATAAGAGCGAAGAATTAGCGCATGACTCAACAGAGGAGTCACCACTGTTACAGTTAAAGAAAATTCTAAGGTGACAAACAAACCTAAAGATTAAGTCACAGACGGTGTAGGTGTTGTTGAAACTAGAACACAGAAACAGAGAAAAAGTGAAGAAATTCGGCCAATCGAATTCAGAAGGATGGTCCGACTCTGAAAAATTGTTTGAGTCAAGTAGGGGAATCAAGGACTGCAGAAATTTTCCTAAAGAAAGAAACCATGTACCGTAGTGTGTCTGAAAACGGGAAGGTTAGAGATCAACTGGTAGTGCCGAATGCATACAGAGAACAAGTTATGAGATTATGTAACCACTGTTTAATGTCGGGTCACTTAGGTATTTCTAAGACGTCAGATAAGGTATTATCTCAGTTTTATTGGCCTGGTATAACGGCTGATGTTTGTACCTATTGTAAATCATACGATGTGTGTCAAAGACCTTGCGACAAGAGGAGGGTAACTAAGTTCCCGTTGGGACGTATGCCTTCGATAAACACGCCTTTCAAAGGGGTTACTGCTGATATTGTGGGACCAATTTCTCAGGTTTCTAGGAACGGAAATAGGTATATATTGATGTTAGTAGATCATGAAACCACATTTCCCGAAGCCGTCCCCTACCCAGTATTGAGACAGAAAGGGTTGCTGAAGCCTTGGTAGATATATTTTCCTGTGTCGGGGTTCCATCCGAAATATTGACTGACAGAGGGTCACAATTTACCTCAGATTTGATGAGGGAGGTGTGTCGGTTATTGTCGCTGTGACAGCTCACCACAACGCCACACTACCCCATCTGTAATGGATTAGTCAAGAAATTTAATGGTGCGTTGAAAAAAAAATGATTAAGCGTGTGAGTGAGGAGAGACCTACCGACTGGGACAGGTATGTAGGGCCATCACTTTTCGCTTACCGAGAGACTCCACAAGCTAGTACTAGTTTTTTCCCCATCCGAGCTCCTCTATGGTAGGACTGTCAGAGGTTCAATGGCTATTCTGAAGGAAATGTGGACCTCAGATGTAGATGACCCAGAAATTAGGTCAACCTATCAATATGTTTTAGATTTGATGGAAAGACTAGAGCGTACCTGCGTTCTAGCTAAAGCAGAGTTGCAAAAATCTTCCGAAAGGTACAGGAAATATTACAATAAGAAGTCAAAGAACCGAAAGTTAAAACCAGGTGATTCAGTGCTGATTCTGCTCCCTAGGGACCGGTAATGCATTTTTAAAGGGCCATTTACAGTACTGAATAAGGTAGGAAAAGCAAGCTTTGCAGTAGAAGTCAAAGGGAAGCGAAAGAGCTTCCATGCAAATTTACTGAAAGGGCTAAAATTTGCAACCTGTGTTAATACGATATATCAAGGTTGGAAGCTTGGACAGATTTCATACTTAGTAGGTGTATGTAATATGGTATGAAAGAGTTGATTTTGGTGGAAGACAAAGTTTTCTGGGATCACTGGGTCAAACTTTGAAACCTTGTCAACGCGGTGTCTCAAGGTACGAAGCTTGAATATATTTCATACTTAGTATGCATATGCCCTATGGTCAGAGGTAGAGTCTTATTGTTTTTGGTAAGGGTCGTCTGAGGTGACCGAGGAAGAGGTCAAACTCTGAAAACCTTTTGAACACGATATCTCAAGGTATGAAGCTTAGACATATTTCATACTTCGCATGTCGAAATGTTATAATTAGAATAGAATCCTGTAGTTTTTGGTGAAGATCAACTGGGGTCACAGGGCTCAGCTTCTGTAAATTTTGTTAACGCAATATCTCAAGGTAGGAAACTTAGATAGACATTAAACTTGGTATTGGGATACATCAGGGTGAGAAGAACCGTATTGCGTATGGTGGAGGTTAAGTTCATACTGGGTCACCGGGTGCCACTCTGTAAACCTTGTTTATTAGATATCTCAAGGTAGGAAGCTTGGATAGATTTTATACTTCAAATGGTGTTTGCATTAAGGTCAGTAGAAACCTATATTAGTTTTGTCGGATATCAGAGGTCAGTTGAAATCAGTAGCGGCTAAAAAAGCAAACCTTCCCAAGAATTCCAAAAGGTCATATATGAACACAGAACTGTATCTTTCCAGCATCAAGATCACACTCAATCAGTAAAATTTAAAAAAAAACGGGAAAGTTTGGCATAATTTAAGATTACACATGTACTGCATATGCTTATAAACAAAACCGCAATGGATTTTTGAATTCTGGTTTGTTTAAAAATCATTTGTAAACTAACCAGAAATTTAAGTTTAAGTTAAACTTCCACGCCCCAGAAAGTGGGGGAGGGGGGATACAGACACAAGCACCGGTGCCCATGCGATAGGCCTACCTGTTAGTTCAAACGCCACTCAGGCCTCTGCAATCTGTGCATCGTAGAGAAATTAGAAATCATCCGTTCCACAAAAAACAACCTTAACAAAAGGACAGAGTTCGTCTCCACGTGTCGACACGGTAACACATACAAAGGAAAACCACTGAACCGTGCTATTAGAAAGAGATAGCTTTTGTAGTGTTGAACTGTAAAAGGAGTTTGTTACAGTCATTTGCCTGATGATCGCCATACAGAATGCGTGAAACTCAAAAAAGCTGTAATTACATCGTGTGTACTATATCGTACAAGCTCTACTTCGGTAATGAGCACTGTTTCTGCACTGTTAATTTCTTAGTTTGCCGCAGAATACAGTAGCTAACAGTTTTAGACTGAAAAGGTTTATTTTGACCCCAAATCAAACGCACTGTATTCTTGCCTAGAAATAACTTTGAATGTACAGAAAAGTTTAAGAACAGAACTACAATGCAAATAACTTTACGTTTCTTCATCCATTCTAGACTGGCCGATTTGCCATTCAACATAACTCTCCTCTCCTTCTACAGAAAAATATTTCATATGATACAGCTTAAGAACAACAAAATTCAGTAGTAGAGGAGATCTGTGTTAAAGTGCAAGACAAATAAAAGGTCTTTGAAACAGAGTTCACTGTGTAAAAGAACGAAAGCCTCCGCAAAAGGGGGTGGACAGCATATCACTAAATTTTCTCCTATGTATAATCTGTATATCTACACAAAATGTTTCATGTGAAGTCCTCCTGATGAGCAATCGATACTTATACTCATTCAAAAGATCAAACTGTCTTTTCACAACAATGCCGAAAAATGCAAGCAATAGAAAATCTTTTGGAGCTTCAGGCAACCAGCTGTGGAGATCGTAAAAGTCATTTTAGACAGTATTTTTGGAGTTTCTTTTCCAAATTTTATGGAGGTCACTATGATTCATTCAAAACTTTGCACAGCAAGGTAAGCATCCCGGGGATGATATTGATACGTATATAGCTATGTCAGGATGCCAGATATATACGAATCGCTTGTCATGCAGATTTCGTAAGACTATAGGCAGACAGTTAGGCTGTACTCGGGATTATTGAAGTAATGACATCATACACCTTCAATTATTACTAACCATACAGTCACTCTTTACTTTACAGTCTAACTGTACAGAATTTTCTTTTCATCAACTCAAAATTTCACCACACTGATACTGTACGTACTTAGAGAGCTGCATGCAATATTTCTACTTATGAAAGCTACAATTATACATACTGTACAGTAACACTACAGTAGCCTGTACTTACAACTAGGCCGACTGCACATGTAAAAAGACCATGCCACCAGTACAATGCAGTAGGCTGCTGGAGTTCCAGTGCAATGCCTCTGTATAGGCCTACCCATATTTCCGGAGTCTGAAAAAGGGAGGACCCCTATACCAATCCTTTCTCACGATCAATAGAGAAGGTAAAAGTATTATATTGAGCTGGTTGAATTGGGTAATGACATACTCTTTAAGCTACCTGTTCCAATATCCAGCAGTTACTACACCATTTGCAACTTTGCTAACAGTCAACTGTGGTTCCAAATAATGGGATGTTTGAAAAGTACTCTACAAGGTGCTACTGATCTGCAGCCAACGAGGGATATTCATTAATTTTACTTGAATACATAATGTCTGTGATAAGTTGATAAACTGATGAGTCACGAGTTTCCAAGAATAGTAATGAGCTGAATGCTTGTAGCATTCTTGGAAATGCTTACATAACAAAATAAATATAGTAGCATTCACCTGAATGAGCATTTATATGAATGTTTATTTAAATGTAGTCTACTATTCAGCTGGCACTCAAATATTACTAAGCATTTACTTAACAATCATTAAGCATTCACCCACCATTAAAATTAAGTGTTTTGGCCATGATTGCTTACAGAATGTCTTAAATGTTCTATATAAGCATTCAAATGGCTCGTGAATGCCTGACAAAAGCTTATTTAGCATTCCAGTAACGTATTGAGAGCGCGTGATGCCATCAGAACCAAATTCCAAGAAATCATCAGGGACGGCTACATACCGGCTGATATTGGGTGGAGAACATACTATGTCATAACCCATCTTGCTAGCCACAAAGGTTATTATTCAGCTATTTTCTCATACTGTTTTCTTGCCTTAAGCTCCTTTGTACCCCAAAATGTATGTCAATGTTGCTAATACATGGGCAGATCCATAATTCGTGAATTTTGAATCAAATGGCATGCACAGCGTTGATCTTTGCATAAAGAGTTAGTCTCACTAAATTTGTTTTAATTGCTTGCTTTCATTCTCGCGTTCTCACGTTATATATGGTTTGCCTTAAGTCGAACAGCTTATTATCTTTGCCACGAATTCCAATACCATTGAGGTAAAGATAAGCAAAATTGACACAAAATACTTTTAGAGCGATGCAGTACGTTAAAAACTATCTTGTTGTGGTAACTAACTAAGCTAACCTATGGAAGAAAAATCCCTGTTGGCTAACATAGACATTTCTTAGTCTTAATTCTTTTGAATATCTGAATTGCACCGCATTGTTCTTCATCTGCATGTTCTAGCAGTTCGCTAAATGATGTCATAATGCTTTTTTACTCTGAGTAGCTTTGATGTCAAGTTCCTCTCCAAGTGGTGCTACAACTGTCTCAAAGGGCAAGATCCATTTGAGTACATGTTTAGTAGATGTAGCTTATAGCCTACATGTTATTTAGAGTTACCCTAAAAGGCTTATACATGTCACAGATAAACCTATAGTTATCAAGTGACACATGGGAACAATAATTTGGTGGGTGTGTTTGTCATATCAGATCTAGAATGTTTATCAGGGAAGCAAATGACGAAAATATATAATAGCCATATTAGTCAGGTTCGTACTAAATGAGGGCATGTAATATCGTATCCACATGTACCAATAACAAGGCTGTCAGTTGAATGCTTCAAGAAGATTTGGGTAACCAGGTATAATGTGTACAAAGAAATATTGGCTTACGTTCAATTTCGCATACAATAGGCATATGTAGATGGAAGGTAAGACTGAGTATTTCTAATTGTGCAATCATAACACACAGGGAGCACAGAACCGAAGGAGATAACACACAAATTTATTAATGCTGGTTACAAAGACCTTGTTACATGTGAAGGTGGTGATTGATGATTGAGGTGAATTGTACTTTCTACCTTTTGTTCGATGCTTTCAATTAAATAAGATTTGGACCTCGCGAGCAACATCATTTGTATTTAATAACTAGTGTATTAATATCTGTAATGTTTCGTAGGTTGGTGCTGTTAGAGTTCAGAATAATTTTGCAATGGTGTAAATTTATATGGCTCGTGACAGTGAAACGAAATCAGTAAAGTTTCGTCCTATACATATTAACGAGAGACCTCATGCAAACTAGAAGCGAAACATTCACCCGTGCGAATGGCCGGAATACTGTTTTATTTTTGAATCAGGATTGTAGTAAAGAAAACCTTGGATCTTGTACCTGTAAACAATAATTTATGGTTACAGAGAGGAACAGAGGTTTTTATGAAGTGTGTGTGTGAGTGGGAGGGGGGCTGAAGTACATGATGTTGTGAAGAAGGGAAAGTCTGTGGAGATGTTCTTCGTAATATCCTCTCTATTGAACCTCCCAAGATATTTGACCATGGTCACAGGTATATAGAGTGGCAGGCAATTCCAAGTGGGCAACAACTCTCGCTCCGAATAGTACAAAAAAGGACAACAGAGTATTGCTGGCACAAATCTCTGTCCCCTCTGATGGAAGAAGTAAACGGAATGATGGGAGAAGTCCCAGTACACCTACTTTTTGATACTGATGCTCTAGACCCAGTATTTGCTCCAGGAACAGGCAAACTAGACCAGACATTAGTAAGTGTGAAAAAATTGGTCTGAGGTTTTGGAAGTCTTGAAGGATTAGGCCAAACCCTCAGAGCTGGCCGACCTTCTAGCCTTTTCTTCAGGAAAGACACATACATGGCTTTGTCAGCTACTGTCTTACCCTCATACTCTTTGTCCTTAGAAATTATTTTGCCAAGATTTCTTCCAGCCTGTCAATGCACAGTTGGTTGTTAAACATAAAATGATACCCAATGTCCCAAAATCCCTTGCAAAAATTCTTTCTCCAAGATTTATTTTCATAATGCAGATGTTGAAGAGCGTTTCTTAACAAATCTGTGATACTGTATCGAGAACCCTGGGGATCCTGGAATTTGACAAGTAAAAATGTAAACGTGACACAAAAGGAGTGCTTGAAAAGATAGAGGGTACAATGACATAATCCAAACAAGTTTTACCAGTAATTTTTATGACATCACTTAGTACTAGGTATGCATTTTATGTGCTCACAGACTGTAGGCAAACTGCATGAAAGTTCTAGCAAACAGTTCCCGTGGTTTATGGTGCACTCAGATTCAATGCATCTGTTTTGCAAAGGTGCAAAAATGAGTGTATTCTATTTTTCGCCTTGTTGAAAGGAGAAACCTCTGTGTACATGAGAAATTGATCCCACAGAAAGCAAGTTCATGCTGTCTAATAAACAATATTTCAGTTTAAAATCTATCTAGTCGTATACAAGAGCTCACACTCATGCTGTGCCTAATCTGTATCCACTCCCTCAGGAGAGATTTTTTTATTGACCTGACTGGGGGTTGTATGACAAATATACAATTTTCAAAGGGTCAGCGCACATTCATGTGTGCTAAATATTGTATTGAAAATAGCTGGTGATATTAATATGGCAGCCTTTCTCTCTTTGAACATTCTTTTGTGTCATATTTTAGTTTCCAAATGTATTGGTTGCCGGCATGACTAAATATTAAAATCGAAACAGCTGGCAACTCTATTCAAGTCTGGGAGAAATTCAAATGCTAAGAAGGTTCTGTGATCATCCGCTCAGAGTTTTCATTTTACTTAAATAGTAATCTCAAGGCGAGAGAAAATGTGTATTTTTCATGAAGGGTGTCAAATGTCCACAATTCCTTTTATATATTCATGGACAAAGATTTCCTTTCCGCCTTTAATTGTTTAAATCCTCCAAACACAATGCCGAAATTTCGCGCAATAGAGCCTCCGAGACTCGAAAGTGTTTGATAACAAATTGTTAAAAAAGTTATCACTATTTGACAGATTTATTAGTTTATACATAGTAGGGCTCAGTGTATCACTTTATTTCAAGTTTTAGTGCATCACCTAAGAAATCTGTTATCGAAATTAAGTGACTGGTTGCATGTTACGTTAGCCATAGTCACGTTCATGTTGAATTCATGTTTCTTCTTGAAAAAGCCCATCCACGCTCTGGTTTTATACCAATGCACTCATAATCTTCAGTATCAGGTTTTCCTTTGTTTTACTCAAAGTTAGAATTAATGTCAAATTTCAGTAAGTTGATTCAACAAACCTTAAATTAGAGTGACACACTTAGAGAGATATTCTAGTGGCTCTTTGCAAGTGTCCCATGTGAAAGAGAAAAGAATTCCAGTTTATGCCCTCTAAACCAGGCGACAATAGTCCTCTGCTAACTCGAGATATCTCATATTAAAGAATACTTACTTTTGTCCAAAAATACCTCCATTTCTCATCAGGGTCACAGAATTTCTATGTGAAGTGGGCACATTGCGTCAGATTCCTTTTGTTTTTCTGTATAATTGAATGTCATGTTTTCCCTTGAATGTTTGAATAGCTTTTCATGTAGATTTAGCTTAAATCTACACCATATTTAGGGCATAGCAAGCAACTTGCTAAATGTCCCCTAGAGCGGCTTCAACATCATACGGAAATTCGATGATATGTCGAATTAGTGTGCCTCGATGACTTTACGGATTTGCCATAATGAATTTTATCTTGAAAATAACTTGCATTTCTTTGAAAATTAGTATCTTCCAAACGCTACTAGCTATTAAAATGCGGTTTTCAACCTCCTAGAAGAGAAAACTTTTCTCCTACTTTTTGAAGTCATTGCATTTTATCTCTGGCAAATCTCTTTAATTGTCTTTATGTACACATAGTAACATGTCTGTCATTACATAGCAGCACTGAGAGAGGAGGTCCTGGGGGAAGCTCATTATGAATAAAAACAGCTAAACAAAACCAGGAGGGCAAAGAAGTGGAAAACAGAAGGGAGAAAAGGGAAAGAAAGAAGAGAAGTAATAGGAGGGAAGGAGAGAAGAGAAGTATTACACAAAAATAGAAAATAAAAAGAAAAAGGAAATCAGTAGAGAAATGAAGAGGGGGGGGGGGGGAAGAAAGAAGGGGTGATAGTGAAGGGAGATGCAGATGGTTAAAGTAACAAGGAAGGTAAATATTTGGGCCCCACTCATTTGCCCAAAGCAAAATGGCGTCAAAAATTACAAATATTTTGTTAAAATAATAATAAAGAAAATACTCTTAAAATATTAAAACAGCAAACAAATAAATGCATCACTAGTTGACTTAAAGAGGACATAATAATCCAAGATTTAATTCGAAATTTTCGGTTCCATTGGAACCTTCATCAGCGAGATCAGACAAAAAAGTGAGTACAGTAATTAACTTAACCAACGACCGGAGATACAGCTTAAAACAGAAGATGATAGAACATCCTTGCGGAGGGTGCCTACATCGGAAACAGTCCTAAGAAAGTGCGTAGTATACTGAAGGTAACTAGGAATTTAATGAAGTAGGGGATTGAGGATACTATTAATATGGCCAGAAATGCCTTCAGTGGGGGTCCCGATACCCGAAATAATAGGTTCTTCAACGGAGTAAATCCTAGCTAGGCGGCAAATCTCGGGAACTGTTAAATAGTTGAAATCAGGGACGGGGGAACTGGATTCAGATCTACTAGCTAAATAGCTAAGGAGAACCTTAGGAAGTTTGTGAACTTCGGCAGAGTGTAAAAGTAAAGCCCCCAGTAAACCCATCCCTCTCTTTTTCAATTTTCATTCTCTAATTCCGTGACTTGCTTGCACCTTGAAACAAATTTTTGCCACCCTTATAGATGAACCACTTCCCGACTATCTTTTCCAACCCTTCCCTTCTGACCCTCTGTCAACCCTCTAATCTCAGAAGACTCCTTACTTCCGCCAAATTACCCAATTATAATATGTATGTATGTATGTATGTATGTATGTATGTATGTATGTATGTATGTATGTATGTATGTATGTATGTATGTATGTATGTATGTATGTATGTATGTATGTATGTATGTATGTATGTATGTATGTATGTATGTATGTATGTATGTATGTATGTATATAGTTAGTTAGTTAGACGAGATTTAACGACACACCAACACGAATGTGTTATATAGTGTCAACAAGTTTAAATACGTTATGTATGTATGTATATATATAATATATATATATATATATATATATATATATATATATATATATATATATAGGTAAAAATAAAGTAGTAAATAGTGCTAAAAGTTGGTGAAAAATTGACCTCAGGTGCTCAGTGACTCGGTCAGCAAGACGACGTTTTGTTTCTCCCACGTACAGTATATTACAGCGTTTACATACCTAAGCACTTGATACGAACATATCTAAGCACTTGGTCCGTGCCTCTCAACCTCAAGCAGTAGCTGACACCCCAGGAACTTTTCCTTGCAACCGTGGGAGATGCAATACTTGCCCGGTGGTCAGTTATGACAAAAACCTTTCCATTGTAGATCCCAACAACAACCGGTTTAACGTTCATCAGCATTTTACCTGTACTTCAGCCAATGTTGTTTACGTTCTCGTATGTAAACGCTGTAATATACTGTACGTGGGAGAAACAAAACGTCGTCTTGCTGACCGAGTCACCGAGCACCTGAGGTCAATCAAACAGAACCTCCCAGGGTTCCCGGTAGCCACCCACTTCAATCCCCCGTCAACATGCTCGATCCGTGACTTGATGGTTTCGGCGGCCATCTCGTGTCGAGGTTCCGATCATGACCGCCTAGCTGCCGAAAACCGCCTAATTCTGAAACTTGGAACCCTGTCCCCACATGGTCTGAACGTTAGACTTAAACTGTTATAACGCAGCAATTCCTGCATTTTTTTGACTTGTGGTAACCACTTAACACTGTCCGTTTTCCTAGCCGAGGTTTACCGGGCCCAATTTTATTGTGTATTTTTTAAATTGTACGTTTGGCCGTGTCAACGATCAGTTGCATTTTTGCCACCTGATGAAGGGTTTAAACCCGAAACGTCGTGGAATTTTTCACAAACTTTTAGCACTATTTACTACTTTATTTTTACCTACCTACTTCATAAGTGCTACGCAGTACTTTGACCCTATATATATATATATATATATATATATATATATATATATATATATATATATATATATATATATATATATATATATATATAACGCTAATTCCCACCTTAAGGGGAAATTGTTATATCTGCTTGTACATAGGGCGAAAAAAGATAATAAAATACAGAAGAAATTAATTTTCCCAAACGTCTAAACATATAATTAACGTTATTTCAAGACATCCGTTCGTGTTAAAAGCTAGGTGTCCGTAAATTTGACAACTGTGAAGTAATGGCATCTAGTTTGTATGTCAATGAGGGCGCCCTTATAAGTTTACGTATTCCTATCGAAAAAGTGAGTGGACACGTTAAGGCGCAAGTTATATTTCACCCGAAAATTTTTTTCCCCTTAAGGTCGACTTTTCAACAACAATTTTCCCCCTAAGTGCCGAATTAGATATATATATATATATATATATATATATATATATATATATATATATAATATATATATATATATACATATTATATATATATATATATATAACGCTAAAACCCACGGTTGGGGGAAAAAATTTAGAGGGCGCTAGACGACCTTTCGAAAAGGCGAAAAAAAAACAATAAAATACATAAGATTATATTTTGCCATTTGGTTGAATTTGAAAAACAGATATACATCAACGTTATTTCAATGGCCCACCAATTGTACGTGTTAACAGATACGTGTACATAATTTGGTCAACATTGAAGTAATGGCATATATATTATGTAGTGAAAAGGCCATTACCATCCGTTTACGTATTCCTATAGAAAAAGCGTGTAGTTTCGTTAAGTCGACCTGATTTTTTCCCCTTATAGACGATTTCCCCTTATAGGCGGGTTTTTTCATACGATATTTCCCCTTAATCCCAAATTAGCAAAATATATATATATATATATATATATATATATATATATATATATATATATGTATATATATATAACGCTAATTCCTACTGTACGGGGAAATCGGTATATCGCGGTTTCGTTAAGGCGAAAAAAGAAACAATGAAATACATTAAAAAATATTTCCCCTTTTGGAAACCAGATATACAACAACGCTTTTTCAATGGCTCACCATCCGTACGTGTTAACAGATACGGGTACGCAACTTATATATATATATATATATATATATATATATATATATATATATATATATATATATATATATAAATTAGTGATATTTGAGTAGGAGAGTGGACTGCCCCTTGATACATCTAAACAAGTTTAAATGAACAAAAATTTCTCAAAGGGAAGGGGCAACCCCTTAGACTCCCCCAGGACGGCACCTTAGAGCAGTGACACCTGACAAAGGAAGGATTCCCACTGTGTACACGAAAAGCAGGGAGCACACGAAAACAACCCATTTCGTGCACACTTGGGAGGTTAACTGAAGTGCCACTACGACGTCATCTGTTGCCCCCCCCCCCCCAACACCAAAGCCTGCCGACGCCACTGATCACACGATGATAAAGGTTGAGAACGGCAAAACGACGAGAGCGAAACGAAAACACGTCTGCTCTCGTCGAAGACCTGAACTGATTATTCGAAGAACTTTTCTTCGAGGCAGAGGTTGCAAGTTTCAGATGACCTAGTGTAGGCACGGCTTTTGCTTTAAAAGTGTCCACTTCGCAGTGTGCTCGACATTAGTATCCTTTCGATTCCAAATTGTTGGATGAGTTTCCTCTTGTGACCGTACATCCAGTGTAGTGGAAAGCTTGTCAACCAAACAGCTTCATTTTTGCTTCCCCTTTAAAGAACATGTGAATTTGAGGAAATCTTCTGGTTCACGTGAGTATGCTGATTACTTTTTCTCAAAATTGGTACATTTACTTGGAAGTAATATGAAAAGTCACCGCTAGTATCCCGTTATATATGGAGATATTTTACACAGCTGTAATTTTTAAAACCATTTCCACTTTTCGTATTCACAGAAAATACATAAAACCATTTACGAACGTCACGAGGGTAACCAGTCATTTAGGGATACCAAGCAGACATCTATACCTATTGTTTATATTGTTGAAAAAGGTGGCTTCTTAAAGCTGCAAGAATTCATTCTAGCGAATAGTTCGACCGCTCGTGCTCAATTCAAAATGCCGTTAAAACTACGAACAAGAGAAATGGGAGAAATTTTGCTGAAACAAATGAAAATGTAATAAACACCTCTACATGGTAGACGTATCACAATGATCAAAAGGAACTTTTTAACTTTTTCTGAATGTTTGTTATTATAATTGCAGCTAATATTTTTTTATCAGAGTAGGCTGCGAACTGATATATGATATGCTTGCAGTCTGCATCTGCATAAAGGGTTTAACATGTCTATAACTGACATTAAAGTGTTACCAGGTACAAACTCATTTTAAGTTAATATTTTCAATATGAAGAGCTATGACTATGAACGTTAGGGTTTTCATTTTGAAGACTGATCAACGGGATGTTTGAAATGTTGCCCTTTTTTCATTATTTCTGTTCAGTTTTTGAAAGTCACCGTTAAGTGCAAATCAAATTTCCACTATAAATTTCTAAATTTGCAAACTGAAGGTATAAGATAATCAAAATGTTACTGTGAAATAAGAAAACCCCGTCAATTTTGTTAATGAAAATGCTTTCAATTTGCAGTAATGGTCATAACACAAAGTGAAAGCGAAGTAACTTGAGCGTTATTTGGAACATCAGCAAGCGCTCCCCTCGTTCAACCTACTAGGTCATTTCATATTTTAAAATAACTATGAAAGCCTGTCAAAGTAAATCAAGGAGTTATTCTACTTGGGTTAAAAATTCAGAGATAATTATGTTTGTCACGTAGTTAAAACCATCATGCATGAGTTAAGAAAAAAGAATATATGGAAATTAGGCTCATGATGAAAAATTACCTCCACAAAATCCAGTCACAGACATTCAACACTCCCATTTAAAGAAGTGTTTTCCTACCATTCTTAACTGGCCTTATGAGATTTTTGGCCTTAAAATCCCCTGTCATCTTTGATCACAGGACTCTGTGTTTACTTCGGTTGGCTGGACCTTACTGGTTCATTAGTTGCACAGGCAAATTGTTGCAGGCAATTTAATGCTATTCAATAGCTATTCAATGGATGGTTCATTGTTTGCAGTTAGGTTTATATTTATCACCCATGTTAAAGTGTTATTAAATGTTATTCTTCTTGATTGGTGTTGGTTGGGTTGGTTAATGAACAACCACAGTTATCAGCCCAAACCTATGGTGGCCTGGTGTCCTGTCTTGTTGAGGGATGATTTGCCAAATGTTTGTTGCATTTATCTTTTTTTCAGACTATAGAGGAGAAGACAAGTGTACAAAGCATAGTTCAATAGACCCTCCATATGTTAAATAGCAGAAGTATTTTATGAAGCCATCTGTATATTTCAAGGCACAATTTCTATTTCATGACAGTGGACAGATCTGTGCGTGGGTGTCTTTGCCCGTTGTATGGAGTAGAGGTGAAGTGATTTGAATATGTAATATGATGTGCCGCACTAACATCTCTGTCGATGACGTCAGGTGATGCATTCTTATTTTTCTAGGACGAAGCGCATGGACGTTATAAACACTAAATGATACTTTCAAAAGCATCAATTTCAGGGTAATGTTTCCTGTTTTCATGCGTATACATCCAACACTTACAGCATAGGCTTGTGGTGCAGCAAGCTGATTAAATGTTGCGGTACATAAGTTTATAAGAAAGATCAAAGATGAGTGATGGTTATGTCACGATTTGCTATTGGCAGGATGCAATCCTCCTTAGCTTCGTAGTGTCTTATACGAAATGAATTAAACCCCAACTTACAATATCGTTCAAATGAAACTTAAACCTCAACGGATAAGCCTAATCAATCTGTAAAGTCGAGTAACTCAAAAATATAAAACATTGAACAAAGTCTAAGATTTGTAGCAAATGGAGAAACAGTTTAAATGACGTGTATTTCATGTCAGTCCTAAATAACCACAACGGATCCTTTGGGTAAACGTAAAAAAAAAAAAAAAAAAAACAAAGCACCGGCTTTTTTTTGTCGTTTTCTTTGTTCATCACATAATGCTTACTGTTTAGTCAGTTATGCATAAAAAACATTTTTGGTAGCACTCTAGCAGTAAAGCATGTATTGAGAGTTCATGACTATGGTATGTTCTATGTGAAGTACTACATGGTTTGTGTTTAAACAGCAATGTAAACTGGAAAACACTTGTAAACTGTATGTTTTTTAGTACGTGATTAAAACTGCTATCTCTCGTGGTACAGTGTAGATTCATTCTTTGCTGGAATTTTGGCCGGAAAGTATAAAGTTACTGTAGTACATCCGATGCATTAAGGGACTTTTACACTTGAGCAAAAAGGTAACAATTATATTATTCGTCAAACTCATTAAAGTTCTTTACATATTTGATGGAGGCTTCCAGTTTCCCTGTAGGCATAATCATTGTATAATATACTAATCCACAGAATGCTATTGTTAATTCTCTTGAGAAATAAAAATTAAAATTTTAAATCTAAGTCATCGCAAGAAACTCACATAATTTAAAGACAAATTAAAGCCCCGATGAATAAAGGAACACAAATTGCTGCATCTTAAGTTTGATATAAACGCTATATTACAGAGTGTTGTGTCTATTATCCCGTAAAGAATGTAAGCGTCCAATATTTTCAGTTTAGTGTCAAAATTGTGAAAAGGGATGGAATCATAGGTAAGCAAGCAACCTTGCAGCATTAGCAGGCCACTTTGATAAACTATTTACGTGAGGTGTCTAACTTGTGCTGAAAGGGAATGTAGTTAGTACATTAAATAGTGACTGTATGTTTAAAGGAGATAGATGCAGCTGTCACTTTAACAGTTAATACTACTGTGTGAGCAGAATACAGTCTCCCAAATTCCTATCTATTCTTGTAGTCATATGAGCACAGACGTTCTAAAATATTTGCAATTTAGCACAGTTAGTGGTACTTGGTGTTTATATTTTCAGTTTTCCTTGAGGAACAGCTACATAGGTTACACTGATCTTTTGAATTTCGTTACACATGCATTACACCATGGAAATGTTACAGATTACAGTGAAGAACAAGCCTTACAAAAAGCACCCCTCACACAATATTTACCCCGTAGTCTCCGACATTTAGCGCCTGCTTTGTGTAAACAGTATTTCACTACTAGACAACTTCTCATGATATGTACAAAACCCCAGGCCATATACCCCAATTGATTCAAGTCTACAATGCTATGAGGAGAGTGAATATCATATTTTTATGCAATAATTCCATTTGCCTCCGACTATTGCCAATGTATTGAGCTTTGATCTGCATTATTTTGGAAGACGTTTTGTGTTTATCTGCAGTTGCGTTTGCTGGCTCACAATCTGCATGAATTATGTACCCATAAAAAAGACACCAGGAAACTAAAAGCGGATCATTTCAGAAAGTCCAATTGACCATGTTATTTTCAAGTTCTTGAGGTGCTTGAACCACTTCGTTTTAATTGAAAGTTAATTTTGTTTAATCCTGCTGTCTTAAGGCTTAGTGAGCGAACTTTTCAAGGGATGTTATATCGCGATTTTATGAGTTCGGTCTTCTGAGGCGGGGCAACGTGTACCCCCTAAGAGAATTGAAAACCTTGGATGAACTGGGAAGAAAGGGGATGACGAGTAGGTAGAAATTGCTTGTAGGAACTGAAATCCAATACGAGCAGACTATTTCTTACTTGGTCATTTTAACAGACACCTTATGCGTGCCACCTGTTACTTCAAATGACACCGTATAATAAATTACAACACAAAACAAAATACACATAAACATGTTTCGATTTCAGATGCAATGAAATCTCATGTAATAGTTATCAGTTTTTACTACTTTTCTTGGGAAGCATCCTGGACCTTCCTGGCCATTGGGACGATTATTATGACAATGAGACAATATAATTGATCACTTTATAACCTCTTCTATTTAAAGAGTGCGCACATTCCATATCGATACAGAATTTTGTTGAAATAATTGTATGTTTTTGTACCTTGATTGCCAAATGCCAGGAATTTGCACCTGGCAGTATTTAAAATTCTTTTTATTTTAATGAAGGTACTGGTAGAGGACAACCAAGGACCACCTTCAGCTTTCAGATCTTCCAGGGTGAATGTTTGTCACCCTGATTGTCCTTTATTTGCAAAATGTCGGATACGAAGGGACAGATAACAGGAATATTGAGTAAAGTTGCACTGTCCTTTACACTAGCTTGTGGAAGAAAATAAGTGAAACTAGTAAATACTTTACACTTTTTCTATTGAAATCCGTCTAGGAGTGGGAGTTTATGGGTAGCCCTCTATTACCTTCAGCTCCACCACCAGAGCAGATAATCACAATGTTATGACGTGAGATTTGTTTTGATTTTAAAGAAGTTCTTTCTTAGGAAAAAAACCCACACTAGTACTGGAAATGCAAAGAAAAAAGATGCATTTAATATCTGTAATTTAGCCCTGCAAGTTCAATGTACCTAATGTAAAAATATGTTTGTACCGCAAATACCGAAGCGCACAAGTAATAATTATTGTGCATCTTGAAAGAGATCATTCAAATTATAAACCTAACACATATTACTGCAGAGGATACCCCTTACAAAAAAGTGTGGCATGCCACATGTTAACACACGTAATCACGTGTGGCAGAGCATATGAAAATACATAAGGAAAAAAGTGTGGTTATGCGTGGTGACACATGTGGTATTGGAACCAATGTGACACACAGGACCACGCTTTTGCCTGCATGATTGTCACACCTTGAAATCTAGGTCAAAGTGGGGAAAGCTGTGTCAAGTTGACACGTGTGGTAAACCAGGGCAAAGTGTGGCCAACAAGGCCAGTGAAGGAAATCGAACTGTTGAATTTACTTTACTCAGCACCACACTTCTCCACAAACCTCCACACTTACCCCAGTTTGCCTCCTGTTACATGTGTCAAAGCGTGATTTTCGGTTTTCCACACATTGCCTCATGTCCAAACTGTGAAAATGCAGGTCAATGCATGGCACTTTGGAAAAGTGTGTCAAAAGTTTATTAATGACACACATTGTCACGCACAAATTCACGGAAAATTTCACACCTCTCCACACCCCACCATAGTTTTGCACAGTTCGACACAGAATTTCACGTGTGGTATTGGAACTTTTGCCACACAATTTTTTTGTAAGGGACATAACGCAAAAGTAAATTTTCTGCAAATATTAGAAATGACATATTCTGTGTACATTTTCTCCAGTATATGATTAAAATAAGTTTCGAAGAACCTAAAATGTACAGTTAATACATGTGAGCAGTTTAAACATAAATTTAAAGCATAAAGATTCTTTCATACACATGATACGTTTTCATACACATTATACGCCTAAGATGTCATTACCGGAAAACACTTGATCACGTGTGTAAATTCAAGAGCAGCCAGACGTTTTAAGATTTCTGATCGATTTAAATACTCCAGAGATCTATGAACGTTAGCTATGGAATATTTATATTGCAATATTTTAAAGACTGATTCATCAACAGTCTTCTACCTCTGATTGTTTTCTTATTTCGTTGTACATAATTTCGTAACACATTGTCACAATACCTAGTCTTTAAATTCTTTAAATTGTTAAGAATAAGCTACATGCTTTAAAACTACGTCGACTGGAAATTAACATTTTGATACCTTCTGCGTTTGATTAAATTCAATCGACCATAATATCAACTTGACAAAAATTTTTACAATATCCGATTCTTTAGTGATATTTATTCTACAGACATAGGGAAGGATGTGCTTACGATCAAGCAATTGTTGCAAATTTTATATCAATGACACAAACAAGATAATATATAAATGCCAAATAAAGAAGATAAAGCCAGTTGGCATAAGAATATTACACCAAAGATAATTGAACATGGTGGCGTGTACATGGAAGTAAATCAATAGATCTTTAATTGAACTAAAGCTTTCTTTCAACTTATTGAAAGTAAAAGAGTATTTCCATTTCTTTCGGAGTTTTCTTTTCTCCTTCCTAAAACAAATGCGAAGGCATGCAAGGATAATCCTGAATGCTTGGTATGGCCCTTTTTCATTTCACGAAATTGAAAAAAGAACTGTTGCACTTATGTCAGTGTGCAGAAATCGAGGAAATTTTATGTGCACAAAACACACTAATTAAAACAATAATGTCAGTTCTGCCTTTATTATTGACACGTCTACCTAGTACGTTGACATCCAATTTAAGCTATACCACAGGGACGAAATATACGCATGTGGGACTACTCACAATGAAGGGGGACGGAGGCTGCAGTACTTTTGACCTAAATTTTAAAGCGTGTTTGCCAGAAAACAAGTTGACATAATTTTGTCCGAAAATAGCACATTTATTGTCCGAATGAGAGGGAAGGGGGCTGCAGCCAGTCAAGCCTTGTAGGCCTATGGGGACAAATTAATAACGAGAAAATCTCTTGTTCATCGATACATGGCTTGTGAATTAACTTTTTATTTGTCACAGGAACGTATTTGATACAGATTTAAAGGCAATTACTCTAGGGTTCGAAAACTACGACCTTAAGTTAGGACATTAAAATCAGCCTTTAGAGCACAATCAATAAACCGTGACGACGTCAGACGATTTGATCCATCAGGGGGCGTCATTCCTTGACTCTTTGGAATCTCCACCACTGGTCTGCGCTTCGTTCATTTATATTTCATTTTTTTTTACTTATTCTATATATAGACCCTTTAAAAAGGGCAGCAACCAAACGTTATATGTAGAGGGCTCACTTTCACGTCCATGATGCCACTAGGGTGTTGGTCGGCCGTTACTGAGAATATCGAAGACTATCATGAAGTCCTACGAAAACCTAAATATAGACGTTGGAAAAACGTTTTGAATCTACACAATTTGCATTGAGCTGACAGGTCGTATTAAGTTTCAATACTTTACTAACAGCTAAAGATCTTGATGTAGATTCGACCGTCTCCCATTATCATTTGCAGTAATCGGAGCTCACGAACTAAGGGACCGTAAAGGTGAGCTGTGATCGCGAGTGACAAACTTAAGGCATTCGCCTTTCTGAAATATTATATATGTAAAAAGAAACTGCATTATTCAAATCTTTGTGGTAAACCCAGTTAGGGCGGGCCAAATATTACAAAGTATCAAACAAATTAATGAATGGGCCTTGCCTGAGAAAATATTCATCATGATATAGCAGCCCAGTTAAGCTTCTAAAGAGTTGTTAACATTGTTTTACCAATCAGCTCTCAATGTCTTTTGAATGCATGTTGCTACTGTTTTTAGAGCAATGTGAACTCAAAACAGCCAATGGTAACATGATACCTTCATTAAAATAGCGCCTTTATGTTATTCTTGAAATTTTACAAATAATTTTCTCCTTATGGTAACTAATACTTTCGAAAAGGGAATACATAAGACACACGGAATTTTTGAACCTTCACATCTCCTGTAGTAACACCAAATATCCTTTCTTTTTCAAGAACAAAACAAAAGATAAAGCAGAAAGCCAAAAGGCCTTGTGATTCCTTGCCGTAGAAAATGTTGAGATTTTCTTAGATAACCTTTGACCTGTCTTTTGTGTAATGTAATTTAAGCAGACATCAAGTATAATAGGTTTTTACAAATTTTCCTCTGGTGACCTCAGGTCACCTTTGACTTCCACCCCGAAAAATAGGGTTGTTTCTCTCAACCTGATTACTGTGTACTATACCAAATAGCTACTTCATATCCTATCCACCTACTTTGAAGATACATCCCACTTATCCACATGTTTCGAACGTGATCCCTGTACCCCAACTGGGGGGACACACATTTCGCTTAATACACGTATTATAACTGGTATTATTATGTCACTGTGACCAAAAATCAGAAACCTTAATACTGCGGATTATTTGTAGTGCTTTCAGTTTTACAATTCTCTGATTTTGACCAACTCAGGTGTACTTCGTAGCCATGCACTGTCCTATTTGTAACGAAACATCAAGTTATAAAGTTTTCAGTTTTGGACCTGTGGTGACCTCAAATGATCTTTGACCTCCATCAAAAACAATATCATTCCTCTTCTCAACATGACAAATTTATATACCAAACAAAAGAGCTATTCGTAATTCGTATTTTTACAGACCATTCACATTGTTTTTGCAATCTCTGCTGACCTCAGATGACTTTGACCTCCACCAAAAACAATAGGGTTCTTCTAGTAACTGACCCATCTACACACTGAGTATAACAAGTGTCTGTGCTTCCTCCCTTGTATTGTTATGTTTACAAAGTTTCAGTTTTTGACCTCTGCTACTTTCAGATATCGTGTTACAAGCCATTTACAAGGTTTTCGCAGTTTAATCTCCCGTGCTCTATCTGTCATCATTACAAATCTGTATTCGAAATATTAAAAGTGTGCGGGGTATAAGGATATTTTCTTCTTGACCCTGGCTGTTAAGGGCTGAACGGATTAAAATGCGCTTGTTTTTAACTTATTTCATGTCTGAGAAAAGAATTGTCAGTCTCGGTTTGCATTGTACAATCGGGATAGCATATTGCTAGCAGGAGTAACTTGAAGGCTGGGATAGCATATTTCAGTATTAGCAAAAGTGGCCTAAAGGCTACCAAATTACGGACAAGTGTTTCATATGATTGGGTGAGCTGACCCTGATGTAGCTTTTGTGCATTTGGGCAGTACTACGGATAGTAAAATATGCCATGCTAAATTGCGTTCTTATATAGCTGCTAATAGCTGGGCTTCCCAGCTGGGCTTCTTATATAGCTGGGAATTTTCTGTATACCCTGATGAGAAAGGCAGCGATTGTTGGAAAGTTCAAATAAAGGATGGAACTGTTGAGACATGGTATTGTCATTTTGAAACATACAAACTTTTTAACTGTATGAAGTCATAAATATTATATATCAAATAAGGAGATAAGAGTTCAAACAAGCATTTTCTAGAAAGATTAGGCAGGTAGTAACGCACAACAAATGCAAAATTAAGCTATTTTACAGACTAAATTATAAAGCCTACCATTTCCCTCCTCATCTCTTTGAACCTTCTTTCCTAGTTTTAAATCTAACATCCTTTCGATTAAATTTCAGGTCTCCGCCTAAGCTCAAATTGGATCCAGTCTAGCCCTACACTGAGTGCCCCAACCGAGACGTAATTAGAGCACAGTTGAGGTCAAGGCGATTGAATCAATAAGAGCTTAAATAAAGCTCAGTGTGGGTCACATGGAAAGCCCAGTTGGTGCTCAATTGGTGCTCCAGTTATAGCCCAAGTTCGTGTGGTAGGTGAAATCTTTCTGTATATTGTGACCAATAGAGTGATTGCCGCATTATGTACGTAGAGTACACGCCACAACTAGAGGTCTCTTCAACTTCATAGTTCTCACATCAAACATAAATATATTATCCATTGCTGATTTGTTCAGAATTCTTCAAACTAACTTCTTTTTTTTTCTGCTGCGATTGGCCAATTTTGTGTTCTTTTCAAAGGAAATGACAAGTAATGACAGTAAATGAAAAGTTACAGGACAAGCACAACAGTTAACAATATCCCTTTAAAAACACCTTGGCTAACAAACTGGCATACCTGTACCGCAACTCTAGAGCAGCTAACAATACATTAATAAAGGGTTAATCAACGCTGGACCGTGCATTAACTAGAGGATAATGCACGATCGGGGGTTAATGCAAGTGATGCACGAGGGCGAAGCCAGAGTGCATCCATCGATATCATTAACCTCCGGAGTGCATCATCCTCTATGTGATGCACGGTCCAGCGTTGATTAACCCTGTTCATTCATACACAAGAATTTGATGAAAAAATAGTAAAAAGAAAGAAAATTTGTGTTTGCAGATAACCACATTTTTATTGAAATCAAAACCCCGAGGAAAGATGAGACCTCTTCACAACCTTTCGAAACAATAGGCCTATTCGTGCGCAGTTAATAAAGAAGCCTACTATTAAACAAAATGAATTCAATGAAATATTCATAAGTCATGAAATATAACAACGATGTGACTAAATTTGAGAAATGGTTTTCTTCTAGACTTCAACAGCCGAAAAGGACAAAAAATTAACAGTTGGTAAAGTAACTAGAGGTATTATGACTCCATGGTAACCCCTTAGCCACGAAATCTTGCATTTGTATCATGTACATTTGCACTGCACACAGAGCATATTGTACGTTGTGTACGCTGTGGGTGCACATGCTGTGTAAACACATGCACGTACGACGTATAGGCTATACTGCAGTAAGTAGTGACATATCCACCAGTATGCTTTAAGTAGCGCGGTCTTTTTAAAATTGCTCGTCATTTTTTCAAACCCTAACGGACTTGTTCAGGTATTCTTGAGCTTTTAAGTTACTTCAAATGATGGAATTTGCCTTGGATTCAGCTACTGATTTTGGGAGATAAACAGTCACAGCATTTCAAACGTACATTTGGAGAAAAGTTTGGACATGTTAGAGATCTCAGCCCTAACAGCGGTAACGTTAGTAACGCTGATTTCGTTCGAGGATTCAGTGCTCGACAAGAAACTTTTGTGTAAGTTGTAACGTTACTTAGGCTTGGGCCTAGGTTATTTGACTTTGAATTATAACCGTTTATGGATCCTTTGCCTCTATAGGGTTTCACGTAAGATTTGGGAACAAAAGTGTTTCTTAGAAATGGAAGCGTTTTCGTAGGCCTTTTTGTGACTAGTGAGTAGTGTCACACCATAGGCCTAACGTTGGATGTATCATATCATGCTCAGCTAGGCCTATGTGTGTCAAGCCAGCTAGCCATATCTAAAGCTAGGTGATCTTATAAATACAGTGTATATAGTACGATATTGTATTCATCCGCCGGTGATTTTATTCTTAATTTACCGTGGGTTATCCTAGGATAATGCACGGTCACCTGACCTTAATGAACCAATAGAAGTTGAGGATTTTAACTAAGTATGAATGAACAAGAGATAACTTCAGGAAATAATCTGGATTCATTGCAGCGATAAAATGTGACCTGGCGTTACTACTCAGTACGCCTGCCCAGCATACGACAGCTCTTGGCAACAGCTTACTTCTATCCTATGAAGGAATATCACGCGCCTTCGCATTGTATAAACACATGCATTGCATCTGATCATAGCCTTAGGCCTAACCTGACATTTATGCTGCCAGATTTCTTCAACACCAATATTAGTCCTAAAACTGACCATCTCACAGAGGCCTATAATAGTATACAGAACTCATTCATCATTTCATGAAAATAGAAACTCATGTACAACCACAGGCGTTCCGATTAACATGTGCACATATATAATACACTATACATATATATATATATATATATATATAATATATATATATATATATGTAGTGTATTATATATGGGTACATATAAATCGGAACGCCTGTGTGTACAACAAACCTGAAGGGGAGAAAGTAGAGAGCAACGGTGTTGTGAGCTTTCGCCAACAGCGTCACTGTATTGTCCAACAATAAACAGTGTGCCCAGGCCCCACATATATACGTACCGTCCGCCAGCAGCGCCAAGTTGCCGTGAACATGCTTGTTTTGCTTAAAGCAGTATAGCAAATGCTGGACAAAAGTTTTTTAGGGGGCGCTGTTAACGTATACCCGTCACACAAGCGCAGGAGTTGCGAACGGCGAGGGGACTAGGGCTTCGAGCCATAAGACAGGCTTGGGGTGGTGCGGTATGATTTTGGTAAGATCCAGGGAGAAAGTCCCCAAATGGGATTAATAGAATGGGAACAGCTAGCATGAGGCGTTGAGCAGGACTTCGAATGACAACGAGAGCACATCAAGCTCTTCACAGTTCACAGTTCAGATGGTGATTATAGTAGTTTTACTATGAGCGAAATTTTTCATAAAAGGGAAAGGTCAATTTTGGAATAAATTTGTGGTACGAGTAAAGTTAGCTTCAAATGCAAGTAGTCTTCACGTTACACATGTTACTCAAGAAGGTTCCTACGTAAACCCCCTTAATGATGCACGGTGACTAACTTTGAGTCTTTCCCTGGCTTTCGCTAGAATAGTTCACTGCTAATAATGTCTGTAGCTGGTTCAACTTTGATTGTGAGAATTGCACCCGAAGAGTGCGGAAACTTCGCAGGAAATTTATTTGCCACAGTAAAACCTGCTGGCAGAATCAGAATGGGGTGGTAAAAGGATAACCCAACGAGAAGACCAAGCTCCTGTTAGGAATACAGAAACCCGAAGCCCAGCTAGAAGCGAAGAGCTTACCGAAACAATGCCGAATGGGACAGTTTGAACCCGCGAAGCTCGTCGAAAAATTTGGGGTTTTGTTGAAGAAAATCTGAAAACATTTGGCTCATGTTAAGGAAAGTTAGAAAATTTGGGTTTCTATATAAGAACGTTCCCTCTCCTCATCCCAGATAATTCCAATTTTCTCAACTAAGTTATCCATAGCCCCTTCCAAAACTAATTTGAGCCCTTCCTTGTGCAGATGCAAACCCGTATTATACTCTTCATAAAATTATCCTGAGGAGAATACAAGGGGATAAATGATGTAATCAGAACACTCTCTGTGCATGTTATGTAATGTGAGCTACTTTACACCTTTTGACTTTAATGTCAATCAAAGGCCATTCAGCAATTAAGAATTTTGCTTTCTCCCAACCAAAACTGTACTTGGGGTGATGTCTGCCTGTCTTTAAGAGCAAAAAAAAAGCAGGCTACGGGCCTGGAAAACGAACACTTTGCCCAATCGGCCAAGGGTACAGGGACTGTCTTAGGTCCCTGTTGGGGTCCAGGAGCTTTGCCCCTGGAAGCCAAGCGATTTGGTGCACTCTGGAGGACATAGATTGCCTATTTCCTGCCCAAAATTTCTTTCAACTTGATATAAAAATGGCAAGATATATTCACTAGTCTGCTATTTATAACAAAATGTGATTAGACTACATAGGCTATATATTTTTTCTCATGCCTTAAAATATTGGAGGGACATTTGATATGATGTCCCCCCTCTAAAAAATATTGGGGGAGACATGTCCTCCCCCATGATCGTCGCCCCTGACTTTAACCTGATAGTTTGAGCTTGGCTAGGTTAGTCTAAAACATTGGTCTTGGGGTCTTGCGATCACTAACAGCATCAAGTTTGGGGCCATATTTTTTTACTATGAGCTTGATGTGGGCATTTTGTCTGACTGCGCAGGATACCCAGTGGTTATATTTACTTCAACCGGGCTGGTAGCCAGCTTTGCATTTTTGGGGGACAAGTGTTGTGGTTGGGGGCATAAAATTTCCTCCTAATTCCTGTTGTACTAATTATTATGGAGTTTCAATTTTCATCTGATGGGGCAGAAATATATTGGGGGGGCATTGCCCCCAAAATGCCCTCCTCCCGTGGTTACGGGTCCGACTTCAACGCAATCTTCCAGTCTATAATCCCCCATTCTTGATAATAATCTGAGGTTTATTCAATGTCCAAACAAGTTAACCAACACTGAGCATCACATTTCCACCTAGCTGAAATAGGCTAATCAACCAACGATTGGTTAAAACACTGTGTTTACTATAATTCATTAACAAACATTAAATATTTTCCTCAACTACTATTGGGCAAAGTAGTCATTAACCAACTTCCAAGAAAATACATTACTCGATAGCTGTTGGGCAAAATTTACCCCATTTTCTGAGCGTGTACATAATGTACCCAGTGTTGGTCAATTAAAGGTTAATCAACCGTGGATTAATTAGAGGATAATGCGTGATCGCGGGTTAATGCAAGCAATGCGCAGCCCGAGTGCAACCTGAGCGATAACATTACCCGCTAGAGTACATTATTCTCTGCTTAATGCACAGGTCCAGCGGTGAGTAACCTTGCTTATTCATACACAACAATATTTTGATTAATTTTGACTTAAAAAGACAAAAATGTTTGTAAATAATAACAATCTTATTATTAGCACTGTAGCAAACCCCGAGTAAGAAAAAATCGCGCGTTCGATATCCTTCTTAGCGTGGGTTGATCAGAGGATCAACCACGGTCACCTGACCGTAATGGTCTTGTAGAATTTGGGGATTATTATTAAGTATGAATGAACTTATAGTTGCTTTTGAAATGTTGAAAGTTACCTTGCTATCAAAAGTTATTGTAACTATAGTGAGTTTCAGCATTCTTTTGTAAGTGGAAACTTGTATGAGGTTTCATTTCTATGAAAATCACGGTGTGCTTATTATAACAAACTAGGCCTACTTTCAAAATGTAAAAGGAGCTTCGTTCGTGTCCTGCATTCTGCATGTTTGCTCGATCCGAAATGTTGTATTCCCTTGCAACCATCTTTCACTCTACATATTTTATAAACACGCCCGAGATACATCGATCGTTTCCTGAAGCATGGAGCTGCCACTGGAGACTATTGGTCCACAAAAGGTCACAAGGTACAGGCCCGTATCCGGGGGGGGGGGGGGTCGGGGCGTTCGAAAGACCCACCCCAACTTGAGGGAGGTCCACTTTTCCAGCCCTGTGTTTGAAGGGTCAGCTATGAAATATTTTTTATCTTGACATATGGAGGCCGAATTTCCGTTCTCTTTTATTAGGAAGATAAAACCTTTCCACTTATGTCATAGAATGTATACATGCCCAAACTGACCACAGCATCTCATCACCTCATATATACTATGTGGGGTGATGAGATAATAAGCTCAAAACCGCACAGGTATGGTTATCATCATTATGGCCGTGGACATCATTGAACTAGATATAATATAAGACATCCACAGCGGCGAGTTGCCGATTGTGTGTTCCCCATGCGCACACTAACACAATGGTACGCCCGCGTTGTACACACAGTGTATTGTAAGGCCTACAGGCTATACGTATTTGGAAAAAGGTCAACATCTTGGAAAAAAAGGCCACCCCTCCACATGGGCTGTCTACGAGCCTGAGGTATTTTCTCCATGTCTCACGTTTTCTACATTTTTTTTATCTCCGAAGTAGTAGCTCCATGATTAAACAAAGGTCTGTTTTAGCTCCATGGTTCTACTTTCTATCAGAACACTTTAGCTTCGCTCACGGTTCTGCGAAATACGGCAATTAATAGAGAGAGCTACATTACAGGCATACCCCTTACTCAAAATCCATATATGGCCCAGATATGGGATTTCATATCTGGCCCATATCTGGGCCAGATATGGAATTCATATCTGGCTTGTACAAGAATTGGGCAGATATAACTTGATATAATATAAAGGCCATATATGGCCATATATGGCCCAGGTAAAGTTTCACTTTTATATGGCCCAGATATGCCCCATTATTTATGGCTACTCCATTTCTGGCCCATATATGGAAAATCCATATATGCCACATGATAAAGAGATTTATATCTGGGCCCCTATCTGTGCCATATATGACCCATACAAAACTTTATATGGGGCTCACCTCTTTATATGGCCATATCTGGCCCATATATGGAAATTTCTATCTGGCCCATATCTGCACCAGATATGGAATTTATATCATGATCGGATAAAAACCATACATGGCCAGATAAAGTTCTATCTGGATCAAAGCGCTTTATATGGCACAAGATTCTGCTCTAGTTATGAATCATAGTTAGGACTTATAGTCCACCTATCCTCATGGAGACTTTGAAGAGAACACCAGAAAAAACACTGTTTAAGTGCTCCATGAATTGGAATTTAATGTAAGTATTATTGGGTTTGAAGTGACTTAAGTACATTAAATTCAACTTATTTCATACAACGTGAACAGAAAAAATGCCTTGAATTTTCCTATTTTATGTAATCACAGTGATATGGCGTCTTATTTTAAACTTAATTACGTATTTGACTCTAAATTTTGTTTACTGCGTGGTGCATATTTTACTTTCAACTTCCTAAATCATGAAAAAATGTTAGGTTTAGATACAAGCTCCGCCCAAATATGCAAATTATTTGCCTAAGTTCACTTAGTACACTGCGGTATTAACAGAAGTGTAGCCACTAAATAACTGCAATGTCTGGGAAGGTTGATGCTGGATCCAAAACATATCTTAGTTTGTAACAAGCATAATCCAAGAATCAAATCAAATAAATAATAAAACACAACTAACAAAATGCTCATTTGCATATCTAGCATATCAAAGTTATATCTGGCACTTATATGGCCATAGGGGTATCAAACTTAATATGCATATCTGGGTTATGTTTTAATCAAGTTATATCTGGCTTTATATGGCCATATCAAACTTTATATACATATCTGGATCATGCATTATATCAAGTTATATCTGGCTTTATATGGCCATATCAAACTTTTATATACATATCTGGATCACAGTTTTATCAAGTTATAATCTGGCTTTATATGGCCATATCAAAACTTTATCTACATATCAGGATCACGATTATATCAAGTTATGTCTGGCTTTATATGGCCATATCAAACTTTATTGCATATCTGCGTTATGTTTAATCAAGTTATATCTGGCCTTTATATGGCCATATCAAACTTTATATACATATCTGGATCACCATTTTATCAAGTTCATATCTGGCTTTATATGGCCATATCAAACTTTATATACATATCTGGATCACAGTTTTATCAAGTTCATATCTGGCTTTAAGATATGGCCATATCAAACTTATATACCATATCTGGATCATGATTATATCAAGTTATATCTGGGCTTGATATTGGCCATATCAAACGTTTATATACATATCTGGATCACGATTATATCAAGTTATATCTGGCTTTATATGGCCATATCAAAACTTTATATACATATCTGGATCACGATTATATCAAGTTATATCTGGGTTTATATGGGCATATCAAACTTAATATGCATATCTGCGTTATGTTTTAATCAAGTTATATCTGGCTTTATATGGCCAATATCAAAACTTTATATACATATCTGAGCTCATGATTATATTCAAGTTGTATCTGGCTTTTATATGGCCATATCAAACTTTATATACATATCTGGATCACAGTTTTATCAAGTTATATCTGGCTTTATATGGCATATCAAACTTTATATACATATCAGGAGCACGATTATATCAGTGATATCTGCTTTATATGGCCATACTCAAACTTTATATGCATATCTGCGTTATGTTTTAATCAAAGTTATATCTGGCTTTATATGGCCATATCACACTTTATATACATATCTGGATCACAGTTTTATCAAAGTTTTATATCTGGCTTTATATGGCCCATATCAAACTTTATATACATATCTGGATCACAGTTTTATCAAGTTATATCTGGCTTTATATGGCCATATCAAACTTTATATACATATCTGGATCATTATTATATCAAGTTATATCTGGCTTTATATGGCCATATCAAACTTTATATACATATCTGGATCACGATTATATCAAGATATATCTGGCTTTATATGGCCATATCAAACTTTATATACATATCTGGATCACGATTATGTCAAGTTATATCTGGCTTTATATGGCCATATCAAACTTTATATGCATATCTGGGTTGTGTTTTAATCAAGTTATATATGGCTTTATATGGCCATATAAAGTCTTTAATCAACCAGATATTTCCAGATATAAAGCCAGATATGGATTTTGAGTAAGGGACCACTCACGATGCAAATTACAGCAGCTCTTACCGTACCGTGTGCAATATGAGCTTGCAAACAGATTGAGGACTGTTGCATTGACAATGAACTAAGATTGAAAGAGTGGTATTTAGCCAGTGAAAGTTTCAAGGTTCAAGGTTCAAATGGTGGCTCCAAAATTTGGCAACCACTTGTTTGGCCCCACATTTTAATTCAGTTGTCTCAATCAACCTTGAACTGAGGTACCTAGTACCTTTACCGTTCATTGGAACAGAGATCTTTGAACCAGGGGGAGGTTCACCTTGACACATCCCTGCCTGAAAAAAATCCTGAGTACAGAGATGTACTCTTACTTTAAGGGAAGAAGAGGGCTTGAATTTATGATTGAAAATAGTTTGTCCACAAAGCCCACAAAAAATAAATAAAAAATGGACAAAAAGAATAAATAAGAAACATCAAAGATATGCGGCTTGTGCATGCAAAAAACAGACGAATTTGCGAGTCCTTACCGCGGTGTGGAGAGGGGAGTACACTTTGCAGAGGGACGGGGAGTGTCAGTGGCGTCGTGCCTATTGGGGCCCGGGGGAGAGCCGGCCCCCCAAATTTTGTCAAGGGTGTCATAAACTTTTGTCTAAACATGCATTTTAATTCCTTCACATGTCCAGTTAATATGAGAAGTTAAATGTTTTCGAAGAATGTAACTCAATAAAGTTTTGCTACATCGTAGGATGTTCTTTCAATTCATGCAAATTATCTTTGGATAAAGATTAGGTGGTATGTGGACAAAACTTTTGAGACAGTTGGTGATAATTTGCCATTTCCGACTAAAAAATCAGAATCAGTTCGAATGTAATCATGTGAATAGCTACTAATATGTCATATGCATTAATACCGAACTATATTCGCAAAGTAGCAAGTAGGCCCACGTGTGCAATGTATTGGCTGTGAACGGTCGGTACGTTGTACAGTAGTTTGTCTCAGCTACAGGGCCGTAGCGAGCAGAGGTGGGTGTGGGTGTCACACCCCCCCCCCCAATATTTGGTCGCCCGTCGGCAAATTTTAGGTCTGTGGGCAAAAAGAGGAGCGGGAAAGGAAAAGAAGAGGAAAAGAAGAGAGGAGGAAAAGAAGAGAGAAGAAGGGAAAAGAAAGGAAAAGAAAAGGGAGTGAAAGGGAAGACGGAGAATGAAAAGAGAAAAGAAAGAACGGGCCAGTCTGTTATCGGCTGTTTCGATTTTCGGCTCTTTCGATTTTCGGATCTTCATCTAATTGGCCCATTCAAGTTGAAGGCTCGTCGGTAAGTTGATTATGCATGTGACGGCAGTTTTATGTTGTTTTTTACCTCTTTTTTTGATCTTTGTATCAACGGCTCCCGTCCGTCGGTGTAGTTGGACGAGTGACTGAGGTCCGTCGGCAACTCGGGAAAAGAAACGGAATTATTAACTCACGGCTTCCGTAATGGTGCACTATTTTCGCGGTCATATGAGGACATTCTTGTGAAAAACCACACTGTTCTTGTCATATTATTCCTCACTTTTATCGGGAGCAGCACCCGATTACCCATAGAGAGGGTATCACTAGCCCGTCTTCTTAACCCTAGCCTTGACTTTAAACACATTTTGCAAGCTTCTGAGGATCCGGTTTACCCACGAACATCCTGGGAAAAAATAATGCGTGCCGCGCATGTCCTCCCTTCACTGCAGTCTCAGGCTTTTAACTTTTGAACACCGAAATGAAACAGATACAGAACCCATCTCCAGATCGTGGCGTTCAAAGCATATTTTGAACGCTTGTGTTAAGATTCTGAACACTTTTTCTCCCTTTTTGAACGTCGGACGCCTACCCAGTTATCGTATTTGAACGCATGACGCATCTAGTGTTCAAATGCTGGACACTTTTATTTGAACGACAGGCTCAGCTCCTGAAGTAAAGTGGCATGACGGGAGGAACAGCCTAACACATTAGAATTAAAGGAGCTGAGTAGTCGCCAAAGAAGAATAAATTCTCGGAACCGCCGACTTCGTTACGTCACATCCGGTTATGCTTCTTGGTTTATCGATTCGATCCGATACCGATACTTATCAAAGCCATGCATGCAGTGTGCACGCCTGGTGTAACAGTACACTTGTGTTACGGCTTGTGGTCGCGAGTCAAACCAATAACAGCGAAAGATCACAGAAGAACGAGATTAAAATTCAACAACTTAATGATTATTTATAATCTCCTTATCTCACTTAAATTTACAATAATTAATTAGACTTACTCACAATCCTTTAATTAATATTTGCCTGGTCTGGTCCAAGGGCTGGTAGTGGGTTGGATGCACGTTGACGATGGTACCGTAGTAGACCCTGCAGCGTGCTGTAGCTACGTAGGACCTGGTGCCACCAGCGAATACCGACAACGCTAGCGCTGATGGCTAATAACACTCTCAATACACAGCGTAGAAACGGCGTAAGGCAATTTGTCACAAGTGTGAATTGTCAGTGGCTGGCCTCATATGATTCGGTCAACAAACGGACAGCAGAATAACGTCTGGACTCGATGGTGTCTCTCGATGAAGTATTAGGGTATCTCTCATCGTTAGCAGTTGTTGAACTGCCCTTTTTATATGCTGAGCTTTATATTCGAGAACTGTCTCCAGAATTTAACAGAAACTTCTAGTGTACACCAGACCCAGTAATTACGAGAACGTTCCTTAATAGAAACTTCTAGAAACACACAGTAGTTGAATAACGATAATTGCGCTTCTTCGAAGTGTTGCCAGGTCGCTGCTATAATTGGGACATAACGTAAACAGTTTTCTCACTTCTAGACAGTTCTAGAAAGGCTGCGTTGTAAGTTGAATTCTCTGGAACTTTCCATTCGCTCGTTCGATGGATTCAATCCGGTCTGTTCCTGACGGGTTCGTCTTTGTAACACTCCCCCCCTTGAAAAAGTTTTGGATGTCCCGGACCAAAACTTAACTTACAATATTTACAATGTATTAACTTTACAGTAATAACTACAGTATGTATATTATGTAGTCGCAATATTCAATGGAAGGTACAATTATAAACATATAAATTTGTCTCTGCAAGGTGTGATGATACATGAATACAGTAACATCAATACACATTGTGCCATAGTTTAACACAAAATTTCAAAACTTACAGTGGAGATTTTCAACATACTTGCATCAAATCAAATTCTTGACAAAGAGTCTGGTACAACATATTGTCTTGTCCCTTTAATATGCTTAATATCTACATTATATGATTGCAGAAATAAACTCCACCTCATCAATCTTTGATTCGTTATTCTTCATCTTAGATAAAAAATGTCAAAGGGTTATGATCAGTGTATTATACAGTGATAGGGAAAAACTAGTACGTTCCCAAGTAAACATCAAAGTGTTGAAGACCAAGTATCAAGCTAATGTCTCTTTTTCAATTGTTGAATAATTCTTCTGGTGTTTTGTCAAATTTCTTAGAATAATAACTAAACAGGGTGATCAACACCATGCTCATCAGCTTGAAGCAAAAACTGCTCCTCATGCCATTGCCACTGGCATCTACTGCCAACTTAAACTGCTTCTCAAAATCTGGAGCATCAACACTGGTGAACTCATTAGTGCCTTTTTCAATAATTCAAATGGCTGCTTGGCAATCATCTGTCCAAATCAAACTTTTCATTTTTCTTAACAATTTTGTCAGTGGTGCAGCAATGTCAGGAGAAATTCGGACAAAAAAAACGTCTGTAGTAACCAGCCATGCCTAGGAAACGCATTATGAGCTGCCTTTTATCAGTTGGGGCAGGGAATTTGTCACGATGCCCTCAACTTTAGCCTAAATTGGTCCTAACTTTACCCTGACCAACCACATTGCCCTAAGTACACCACATGGCACAAGCCAATCTCACTTTTGACCAAATTGACAGTCAAATTAGCCTTGGCACGTCTTGTCAAATAATGCCTTAACATGTTGTACATGTTCATTCCACGAGTTGATGTACACAATAAGGTCATCAACATATACTTTCACAATTTTCTAAGTCTGACGTAAGGTTATTTACTAAGCGTTTTAAAGTCATCTGTGAATTTTTTCATACCAAACGTAGCATAACCTTTACTGAAATAACCCATCTGGCGTCACGAATGCCGAGATTTTTCCGAGCCCTCTCAGTGAGTGGTATCTCCCAGTACCCCTTTAGTAAGTCAAACTTTGAACACCATTACGTAGCTTTCCCAATCCTATCAATGCAAATCATCGATACTGGAGTATATCGGATAGGAATCCGTTCTTGTGACTGCATTCACCTTTTTCGGTAATCAGTACAAAATTCTGTACCACCACCGTCTGCTTGGGGACCAATATACAAGGGGAAGACCATTCACTATTACTAGGTTCTATATGTCATGGTCCAACATAGGTACCGAACCTCATCCCCTGAGATGTTGTCGTTTTCTAGGTTAACTCAGGTAAGGATGCTGCCTTGATTGGTGTGGCATTCTCCCAACATCAACATCATGTTCAATCAAATTTGTCCTAGATCAGGATCATCTGAGAACAAGCATGCATATTCATAGATTATATGATTTCATTTCTGACTTTTCTTTGTGATCCAGATGACTTAATTTGCTGGTCAAGAATTTTTTCAAAACCACATCAGAATTTTATGTAATTTAATAGACACATGGTCAGGAACATTATATAGCCCTTGATTCATCATCATTAACTGAGTTCATAATCACTTATGTATAGATACAACACTGACACCTGTATCATTAGTGTTGCTATTTACATATGTACACTTTCATCCTTACGAAATTAGTCACAATCCTTCTCTTTCAGTAGTATCTTTTCATCATATTAGTAATATGACATACTCTTTAGATTTACGCTTGTCAGGTGTCAAAAGGAAGGCGTAATCTGTGTCACTGACCTTTCTCTCACATGACATATGTTTGGGACCTTGAAAGCGAGCTTGAAGTGGCTGACTCAGAAACAGAAGTTGTAAAAACACTAGCACCTCTATCACCAGGCTTTTAAATTCTCTTTTCAACAGTGGTGTCTTGTCATACCACGCTTTCATTTTCTTCTGAGAGTGTCTCAGATTTTCCTGGAGCAGAGTTGTCACATTGCTCCATGAAGACGATGCTTTAAAGCGGGATCGAGACGATACATAATCAAGTAGATGTATGTCTTCACCGCTGGAATCTGATAACCAACTTCTCCTTTAACAATTTCAATGCGTCCACGAACTGTGTGTCCAAAGACAAAGTTCAAATGGACTGAAACCCAAGTGACCCTCTTGATATAGACTCCCTGGCAGCAAACATTACAAAAAATGGAGAAGTGCCTTCATCACAATCTCTTGCTCTCTATTACCATGACAATATGTCTTTAACATATTCCTTCAATGTTTGGTGAAACCTTTCTAAAGCCCCTTGGCTTTCCGGATGATAAGCCGAAGACTTAATTTGGTCTATGCCTAACTCATACAACATCTGTTGGAATACAGTTGACATGAAATTAGACTCTTGATATGATTGGATCTCTCTTTTGGCAACCCAAACAATGTGAAAAATTTAAGTAAAGCTTGTAAAGGACTGTCCGAGCCTTAATATTCCTCAGAGGTATTGCCTCTGGAAAACCTTGTTCAAGAAGCACACATAATGGTTAATATACTGATACTGACCCCTGCACCTACTCTTAGGTAGGGGGCCTACACAATCAATGATGACTCTACCTAAATGGCTCTTCAAAAGCAGGAATTGGCTTTAAGGGTGCAGCCGGAATATTATTCTGATTCGGCTTTCCCAACCATTTGACATGAGTGACAGGTCCTTCTACAAAATTTGGCCACATCACTTTTAAGTTTTGGCCAATAAAAAGTGATTTAGAATTCTGTGGTAAGTCTTATTGACTCCTAGGTGCCTGCAAATGGCATTTCATGAGCAATACTCAGTATTTCCCTTCTATAAGTCCTAGGTACCCACAATTTGATGCGTAAATTCTCCACTCTTCATCCAATGGTGCATCAGGTGGTCGCCATTTTACGCATCAAAATATTAATTCTTAAAATAAAAGCAGGACTGGGCGTTTTTCGATTTCATCCCCCCCCCTCCCCCAGTGGGGGAGTAGTGCACCAGCTATTAATGGCTGATAGCTCTTCATTCATGTTGTTGTTGGGACTGACAACTGGTCTCTGTGGAGTTGTGCTCCGCCCGTGTCAGCACTTTTTTGATTTTTCCTGTTCTTACCCCCTTACTATGTGTGGGGGCCAGGAGACTCACAATCCTGACTATCATTAAGTTTAGTCATAAAAAGATTGGCTGAGATCATACCAAGAATCTTCACTTTCATGAATATTTTTACTAGAATCTTTTCCAGACTCTGACTCCTCCTTTGGGAGTGTTGTTCCACAATTTCTTTAGGAAACTAATTCCTCCAATTTTCGAGGGCAAGAGATTAAGTTTATCATCCTTATTTTCGGAAATCATACCATCATTTTTAGAGATGTGGATGTTTAACATTATCATCCTTACATGATTCCCTACTTGTTCCACTTTGGGGAACTGGTATCCTCACTTTTGGAGGGGGGGGGGGGGGTGGTTGGATGTTTAAGATATCATCCACAGGCGAGCTTTTTGGTGACATAGCTCTAGTGACAGCGACAGGCAGGGAATAAATTTGGAAATTCCTTTTCTAATTGTGCTCTGTGTTGTTATAATCACATGGTTTTATCTGTCAAAATTGCATTGGCTACTACCTTTCCACCAGCTAGGTCATTGCCTCAGCATACGAGGATACCCCCTTTACAGGTAGAGTAGGTCTGACCCCTTTTACTATGACCGACCCAGAAACTAAATCTGACTTCAAATTAATTTTGTGCAGAGGGACAGAAAATAAATCCACACTCAACCCCCTGAATTAGTACATTTGCCCCCTGTGGGAAGTAGAGTCAGATAATGGCCAAAACCTCCATCAAGAAGCACATGAACTGCAGTTGCGCACTGTATCACGCAAAATTTTTAATTATTGACGGGTGGATGAGCTGAATTCCCATCTAGGGAAATAAAAACACCTCAGACACGAATGGAAGGTATTCTTCCTTAATTTTGTCGTTAGAATTAGCCCGTAAAGTCACAACCTACCTCAGAAGAGTTCTCTACATGGCTGAAGCATTAGAAGCTGTTTCAGTCTCCTTTAATTTTGCCACAATGTGAAGCAATTTGCATTGTGTGGCCTTTTTTGTGACAGAAACCTACACCAACTTATGTCTTTAAAGGCAGCTTTGTTTGAGCTGACCTGGTGTTCTTTTGACGACTTGAATCTGGTTGTTTTTACCAGAATTTGTTGGAGAGATAGAACCAGGACTGAGATCCACCTGTTACCTGTTGTGGCCACTATTAGTGCCATATTTCTATTATTTGGCCCTACTAAAATGACCCTTGTTTTTGAGTCTGACCCACTTTACTGAATTTATGGGTAGTGCATACTTGTTCAGCCAAAATTGCAACTTTTCACTCAACTTTGTCAGCCTTATTTTCCCCAAGTGAGTCTTAATGTCATCATTCACACACCGTTTGAAAAATTCCTCGACCAGCATCAGTTGTCTCAAAGTGTCAAATGTGGAGACCTTCTTGGAAGCACACCATCTATCGAAATGCCTTTCTTTTTGATAAGCAAACTATACGTAATGTTTTGTGTATCCGCCTTACGATACTTTCTAAACTTTTTGGCGATAAGCTTCGGGGGCACTAATTCATAGGCTTGTAATATGGCCTTTTTAACCTTATCATAATCCATGCTTGTCCTCTATTGACAGAGCGGAAGAATACACTTCTTGAGAGCCTGCCTGTGAAAATTACTCTGGATGAGTATGGACCATTTATCTCCTTGGCCACTTTAGTTGCTCACCCAGCTTTTTGCAAAATGGTTAAAGAATTTCTCCACATTATCCTCCTGAAATTTGGGGACAAATTTTTACGTTGCTTATGAAAACATCGAATCCTCCAGTATCCCAAGGCCTATTTTAGGGTCTGAGGCTTTTTACATGACCCCTAACTCTAGTTGCTTCAACCTAAAATTTACATGTTCTCTTGCATCTCTTTCCCTTGCATTTGCATTTCTCTTTCCTCTTTTTCACTTTTGCAATTTGCAATTTCTCTTTCCTCTTTTTCCTTTTGCATTTGCATTTTGCATTTCTCTGTCCTCTTTTCCTTTCTGCCCCCATTTGTCATTTCTCTTTTCCTTTTCTTTACCTTTCTTTCTCTTTCCCTTTCTCTTTCCATTTGTTCTTTTAATCTATCTCCTTATTATTACATTTCTATTTCAAGCCTTTTCAATTCAAATGTGTGGTCAGTTGGCACAGTGATAGCTGGTTTCCAATACTGTAATAGTGCAGGATATGATATCTTCATCCACTAGATATTCTAGAACATATCTTTTAATCTCGTCCCTTTCCGCATCTAAAAGGCTGAAATTCAACGCCATAATGTTTTGGCGACCTTTACAATCTCAGACTTCTTTAATGAATCTAGTTCCTCGACTGAGAGGACTAGCCACGACTTATCTAAGTTGAATGGCATTTGAAAGTTGTATCAAGCCTTCAACAAAACAAATAAGTAGTCTGAGCAAAACACAGTTGCTTACGATTCACAACAGAATTTTCTCGAATTTTCTAGTATTTTTCGTTCCCGGATGTTAGGCCACCATTCTGTTACGGGCTTGTGGGTCGCGAAGTCAAACCAATAACAGCGAAAGATCACATAAAGAAGAACGAGATTAAAAATTCAAACAACTTAATGATTATTTATAATCTCCTTATCTCACTTAAATTTATAATAATTAATTCGACTTACTCACAATCATTAATTAATTATTTGCCTGGTCTGGTCCAAGGGTGGTAGTGCATGCCACGTTGGACGATGGTACAGTAGTAGACCTGCAGCGTGCTGTAGCGTAGGAACTGGTTCCACGAGCGAGTAACGACAAGGCTAGCGATGATGGATAATAACACTCTCAATACACAGCCGTAGAAGCAAACGGCCCCGTAAGGCATTTGTCACAAGTGTGAATTGTCAGAGGCTGGCCTCATATGATTCGGTCACAAACGGACAGCAGAATAACGTCTGGACTCGATGTGTCTCTCGATGAAGTATTAGGGTATTCTCTCATCGTTAGCAGTTTGTTTGAACTGCCTTTTATATGCTAGGCTTTTATTCGAGAACTCTCCAGAATTTAACAGAAACTTCTAGTGTACACAGTCCAGTAATTACGAGAACGTTCCTTAATAGAAACTTCTAGAACACACAGTAGTTGAATAACGATAATTGCAGCTTCTTCGAAGTGTTGCCAGGTCGCTGCTATAATTGGGATCATAACGTAAATCAAGTTATCTCACTTCTAGGACAGTTTTCTAGAAAGGATGCGTTGAAGTTGAATTCTCGGAAAAAAAAAACAAAAAAAAAAAAAAACCTTTTTCCATTCGCTCAGTCGTAGATGCGATTCAATTCTGGTGTGTCCTGACGGGTCGTCTTGTAACACTTGTTACTGTCGTTAACAGTACTAACGTTAGCCTAACTTAGGCTAGCGTTAGGGCCTAGGTCTACCACGAAAAACAAATGCATTGATCTAGAAAAACAGTTTCAATACCTGCAAAATCCACAATGTTGTTCATGAACCTCCTGCAGATGATGCACGAAATAGGCATGTGCCTTGCCACTAGTAACGCTAATATACTACATACACACGTACGTTGTAAGTTGTGTGTGCTACATGCCTGGGCAGATGCATCGATCAGAACCGATACAAGTAGAAACGATTCAAAATTGCCGGTGCCAGAAGAAAAAGTAACGAACTAGAAATTCAAAAGAACAAATTGTAAAATATCTTGCAAGTGTAAAATCAAATAACCCAAGAAATAGTATAGGAACGTTATTGCAAAATTACTTTGCAAGATTATTTTAAATGAGAATATAAAACGCAGTAGGATTAATATTTTTAAAATAAGCCCCGCACAGAGGGTAATCATCTCGTTTCGTATGATGTATTTATTTTGGAAGTACGCCACTACTCAGCTCCTTTAACCGGAATCTTTGGATTGGATAATGCATTATGAACCAAAATATACCAATCCTGCATGAGACTTACGTTTTTACCGAGAGATTAAGCTAAAACCTCAAAGCTTCCAGGGGCGAAGCCCCCGGACCCCCACCAGGGGCCCTAAGGCCGGCCCAGTGTTTTAGCCAGGCCCTATTTGTGCGACAATGTCGCATAAACGGCGAAAAATGTCGCACAAAAATATCTGACAAGCAAATTCTACCCGGGTGTAGATTTTGAGGTTCCTCATTAGGCAGAAATCCACTCAAATATTGCACCACTTGCGATCTAGGCACCTTACAAATTCCAAAAATTTCACCCCCTCCCCTTAGACTCTTCTCCCAGGCCACAGATCAGTAAATGTCACATTGAGAAAACATCATAGCTAAAGCACTGGCGGACCTTGGGATCCCAACCTCTTAAAACCATAGCGGTCTGACGAGAGGAATAGGCTAATGCATTTAAATTAGTGGGAAATTAGTTTGTATTTAATGATGCATTATGAACCAAAATATATCCATCCTGAGACTTAATTTTTCACCCAGAGATATACTTAAACCTCAGAGCTTCCGGGGGCTGCGCCCCCTGGACCCCACCAGGGGTCCTTAGGCGGGGCCCTGGACCCCACCCGCTAAAGCTCGTTTTCGCACTACGCATTACCAGATAAGTCGGCAAAACATAATCTCCATCCCCCCCCCCTAAGATAACACCTTCGCTACGCCCCTGCTCAGCTACCAACGTTGGTCTGTTGTACATAGGAACAGCAGTAGCGTGAGCAATGGGCGGGCGCCATGTCCTCCACCTCTGTAAGAAGTCGGGGGAAAATCAGCCAGTCGAGGGAAATCGGAAGCAGTCTGACCGAGTCTGGCCGAGCATCAGGCGCACTTTCCCTCCTACTGATTGGCCGTCATGCGTGTTGCTTCAAGGAATGTTTCAAAAATAGCACCATTTTGCATCTCAGCCTGCTTCCGAAAGCAAAAATTTTCCAAAGGGGATTGGGACATTCCTTCCTCTTAGACCCTTCCCCAGGACGGTGAACAATCAGACCTTGCGGTCCTCGATTAAAATTTATTTTGCCTTTCAAAGGTTAACCACTAAACAAATAGCAGTTTCTGAAAAAAAACGGTAAATCTTATATTTATAAAGGTGAATACATTCATATTGGTCATTTGGCAGGCGCGAAAGCCAAGGGGAGGAAGAGAAGAGGGCACTCCCCCCTCCCCGAGTACATTTTGATATTTTATGTTTAATTCTTACAATAGGCTAAAGCTAGTATTTTCCACATTTAAATGCGGTAAGTAGACCTGTGAAGTGCCATTTCCAGCGATCTTGGAGGCATTTCGGGCCAAAATTTTCTTGCACTCCGCGCCAACCCATGGTGGCGCGGAGCGCTGACAGTCTGTCTATGGACTTCGTCCTCCTTGACAAATTCCTGGCTAACCCCCTGTTATAGTAGGAGGCATCATTTTGCTTCTAGCCAGTTAGACTTTTCTCAATGTCTGTCGGGGGGATTCACAGTTTGCGCCCACCTCACACTGAGGAACAGTGATTAGAAACAATTATGGCATAGAAACATAAAAACGCAGCTTACAATTTTCGACAGTTTTTCGAGGAAGAAAGACGTACTACGTTCTTAGTGTTGATTTATGATAGGACCTCGCATAGAAGCTCATTTCCCAATTATCAGCTGGCATTTCATCCAGTTGTAGTGGTACATTTTATCTGGTAATTTTCTGATCGTTTTGCAATTTTCTAACTTTTTTATTGAAGTGAAAATTTATGGCAAACCAAAGTTCAAAATAACCACTCTTCCATTCTACTAACAAGCCTGGGAAATGTCATTTCCGGCTGTATGAGGGGTCGCCATTTTTCAAAATTTTCTGTACGCTCCTCGCCAACCGATGGGTACGCTCAGCTTGCATAGCCTTTCAGGCAGTCACCTCACTCCCCCCAAAAATATTTTTACACGACCCCTGGGGAGTGTGCATGGAAAGAGAGGAGAGCTGGTTTAAATAATTCATTTGCCGATGAGCGATTTACGCAATTGAGCTGCCTAGTGTCAACCCTGCTTTTAGGAAGACGCCAGACTGGAAGGAAGAAGTAGCCTACTATCCTGCCCCAATCAGAACGAAAAGGGGTATGACTTAACCATATATTTCTAAAGATGGTAATGTTCAGGTGTAAGCCTAATTTCTACTTGGTGATGGGTGTACTTTAATGCTTTTCTATCATCATTCGTTTGCAAACTTGAAAGTTTCACGCTTCCGGCGCCGTTAGCAGTGGCGTAGCCAGGTTTTTTTTTTGTCGGGGGGGGGGGGGCAAGAGCACCAAGATTTCCCCCAATTTGTGATCTGCTTGCTAACAATCAGTGTTCTCGGCAGGTCCAAATTTTGTCCGGATGCTTTCCTCTGACCTGGCTGATGTGACTGATGGCCGTCCTGGGGAGGGGTGTAAGAGGAGGGGGTGTCCCCTCCCCTTTGGAAAATTTTTGCTCATATAAGGTGGGCTAGATGCAAAATGGTGCCACATTTGGTGCTAAATGTAAACTGAATACATCACCAAGAATTCCTATTTTTTTAGGAAGCTTTTTTATCTTGCTTGTCTTCAGGTCTTGGTGAATTTTTCTTGAGTCCTACTGGTAGATCAGAATCACAATGGGTGAAGTACAGTAATTAAGTGAACCCTGGTACACCTTTCCCTTCATCAGTTCACCACATTCACCACAATCAGTCCAAATTTTACGAGGACCTGCACTTGACCACTGACCCATTCTAACAAACTGTATATACCACAATGCTGCTGCTTTAATTATCAAGAAACATTGGAAGTATACAGTAAAAGGACAGAGTCCCTTGTCAGAGGTCCAGAGATCCCATGCTGTATAAAACTGATAGTAAAACATAACTAGTATAACTGTAATCACGGTGTCATCATTCCATCTCTGAAAACCTTATAGGACTGGTTGTGTCAGTGAGGCATATACTTTTAAGTAAAGTGTAGGCCTACTGGTTGATAAATTTAAAATTTTACCAGATCATGCGCAAATTTTACCATATATTCACTTTCAAAATTTCCCCCAAGATTTTTCCAGAGGGGGCAACTCGCCCCCCGCCCCCCCCGGCTACGCCACTGGCCGTTAGCCTCATTTCTGTGCTTATTATTATGATTGTTTTCAATTAAAGCTTATTGATGAAGTTTTTGCGGTAACGTTAAGCCAGTTTTTTTATCGTTGTTCTTCTTACAAGGGATTAGGTAGGCTACAGAATCCAAGTGCAAGGGATTGTAAAAATACCAAGTAGTAAAGGCTCATTTCGCCTTCCTTTACTTTTCGTGAGACATGAAAATGAAGATCTTTAGTGAAATACCAAGCAGTAGTCTGCTATTCTAATTGACTGACACATTTCGGGATCATGAATAAACCATTTGCTGAACTTTAAGTTCGTAACTTCGAGGACACGGTGGCAGAATAAAGCCTATTATAATTGATGTCAAGCCTGTGCTGGTGATACATATCACTGTCAATGGAATCTTTTATTTAACATGAAGACAGTAGGAAGTGTAACCATGAAAATACTACGGTAGTACGGTACCTCGGGGAAAATAACGATCATACAATGAACTCAAGAATTAGGGTAGATTTTGCTAATTCTTCACTGCCGCAAGCAAGTAGCATCTTTAAATCACGGTACCATAAATTACGTAAAGAAATCCGTGAAGTTCTCTCAGTCGAAATCAGGAAAGTGCCTTATGAAGAAAAACATCATAGTTACTATTCCCATGGCTTTAACAGATGGAAATAGGTCCTAAACAGGGAGTTGCATCCCTGGTCCTAATAACTCGGAGGCAGCACTCTCACGACCACAGTATTTCTGTATGAAATAGTCTGCAAAAAAGTATTGAAGTATGTGACCTTGTAGCAGTGAGCACACGCAATGAGTAGTGATACACTGTCACTGCGTATAGTCTTATTGAGGAATATTTGCGGTTAACTGCTTTTGTTCTTTATAGCTTGTTTGTATGAAATAGGCCTGCTCGCAGTATTGACCTACCGTATGTGACCTTGTAGCAGGCAGCAAACCCAGTGACTAGTGCTGTATACGTACACGCGGTCACTGGTCACTGTGTAGTTTTGTTGAGGAATATTTGTGGTTAGGCCTAATTGCTTCAACACAAGGAGGTTGACCTTGACCAGCCTGCTATTTGAGTAGCAACTCTCTGGGTGAACTTCCAGCAGACCACTTTAGCGTGTGAGGTGTTCATTGACAGATTTATAACAAGAGTTCCCTACGGGAGGTTTTTCTTTGTTTAATTGACCTGAAAATGACAAAAAGTTTGACAGACTTTGACGAGCAACCCTCCAATTGCCGCACATTGGTCGGGTTATAACGTGCTGTAAGAGCGTACCGTCACTTGGAGCGCTATGTCGTAAGAAATGATATAGTCAAGAAGTATAAATTTGAGGGATGAACCTCAGTGCAACCAATAATCCCCTTTCAGCAAGAAATCACTTCCTTGTTTTTGGAAAGTTAAGGATAGATAGCTTCCACTTCCTCCTTCCTCATTTCCTCTTGCGAACACAATACTTACGCTATATTTTTACGTAGGCTACCTTCATGTGAAAGATAAAAAACGAATATTTGATTGCACTTGTATCAATAATGCTCAAACAGGTTACATCACGTTTCTGATTTACCACCATTACTAGTTCATATGGCATTTCCTTCCTTATTTTTTCAAATGAAACTATAGCTTGTTTAATTATAGTGGATAATATGTCTTTTACCCGTGAATGGGGTTTTACAATCGAGAACCCTGCCATACATTTCTGTTGTCATAGCTATCAGCACCTTGTTATGCCTCAACCTGTCAGACGGTGATTTCAATTGTTTACACAGCCTTAATTATTCAAATTGATAGGTACTTTTCAAGACAGATGTATTGGCAATTCCTAAATATACACGCTATACCCATAATCGGAACCGTTATCGTGACTGAAGGTAACAACTACTTCCAATTATTTTTAGTTTTTCAGTCGTACCAGAAAGTTATATCTAGGCCTTTATAACACGTGATGCGAAGAATCAAATTTTATAGTTGAAACCTGTGCAAGTTTTTAACCTATATATAAGGTCCCACTATACCTGTACTTTGGCAAAAGATACCCCGTGAGACTGGTAACCACTAACAATTGGTTTATTATCAAAGTGCAACGCTGAAAAGTTGACGTTTATGTGGTTCATTCATTTAGTGTTGTTCCTTCAAAGATCACTGAAATCTAAGCCTTACACCCCCTGCTACGCAACCTAAATAACGTTTACCTAGGGAAAGGATATGTTCAAAATCTCCCTATTTCGAAGAATTGATCCCTATTAGTAACCCAATTTAGATGAGTGACTTCAGTGGTGCTCATAAGGATTACCGTGCTGTGATTTAAGATGCTACAGTTTCATAGCTCAGTTGAAAATGATGCATTATACAGTTGTAATTGTTTACGGCCATATTCTGCTGTGTCGAATTTTAACAGCTATATGAATCTCCCCGAATATTTTACGTTTAAGGGTCATAACTTGAATCTTACCTCTTCTTACATTAGTCAGATGAAGCCACTAATTGTGAATTTTGATTTTCAAAACCTTAAATGTATTGGTAGTGATAGAAAATCACTGCATCATGATAATTTTTTCAGCCAGTCTTTCATATTTTCAAATGATGCATCACCCATAACGCTTGAAATGCGTAGTGTTTTGGCAAAGTAACGGTTCTCCGAGAGTAACCTGGTGACACTGAAAAGTAAAATTATGGAGAATTCAAGAAAGTGATTTACTCCCTGTGCCATGTTAACACTTTGTAAGCACTACACTGTGTGCGTTATAATAGAAATACCTGTGGCAGCCATTTTGAATGATCTTTTTGAAGTTGTTCCGTCAGTTTCTGGCAACCAGTAGGCAGAATAACACATGGGAAGTATTATTTACATGTAATTTTCACATGCAAGTATGATTTGACTAAGAGAGTTCAGAAGTTAATATAACATAACAAAGAGATACGTATCAGAACGTCAATTTTAGCCGCCATTTTGTATTTTTGCTTTCTATTCAAGTGTTCCGCACAGTTATCAACTGTCTGTCACTAATTAATCGGATTTTGAATCAGCACCAAAAACTTGACTAGAAGCAGTTGAAAAATATTATGAATGTGGCTTGCAGCCTGGACTATAACTAACCTTTCTGTGTTTTTGAAAGACATCTAAGTGCATAGCCTATGTGTTTGCCTATCACGACGAAGCTCTAGGCGTTTACATGCGGGTCATTCGGGCTTATTAGAAATAGCTACATTACTGCAGAAATAAAGAGTCACCCTTAAGAGCAGAACTGACTACATTCGTTTAACTGACCATTACTTGTATAAATTAACCCCCTGGAGCAAATTTTCTCAGAGAAAAAAGTGGATATTGAGGCTCGATGGTAAGGCGGTTTACACGCAACAATGTCGCATATCAGTATTCAACCAGACGACTGAATAATTAGTGGGAAATATTCTTTCTATGTTCTCTGCACTTCCAAGTAAGTCTTGGCTGAATATTTTCAGAATTCGCTTACACCTGAGAGAGGAAATATCCATCTAACAGTGCATTTTGGTGGCCATTTTGAATTTTTGCATTTCAGGAAAAATGCTCAATAGTTAGGAACTGGCCCCCACCGGACTTGAATCAGCACCTAAAAATTGACCGGAGACCATTGAAAAACATTATATATGTCAAAATGCAAGGTTGAGCTAGATTTGCATGGAGCGTATCCTGAACCAAAAGCAGAATTCTTGATTAAACTGAATACACCTTTAAATATCCGTCTTGCTAATGAGATTTCAGTACGTCCTCGCCTTGGATTAGCTTTCTCACTTTCCTAGTGCAATTGTTGTTGATAGAATGATGGTTTGGATCGTACAAATTGTTGGAGTGCACAAAGTTTGACGGAATGCCCATCTTCGTTGCAAACGTTTAGTACTCTACATTCAATGACTCGGAACTTGCGCCATGCATTGTTTGTAGCTACAGTAAAGCTTACCATAATTACAGCATCTCGTTAGGTTTTCTGCTAAACCTTGGACGTCTTTCACCAGGGAGTTGTTAGTTGTCCTAACAAATCCCTGCTTAATTTGACATAGAAAACATTTTTATGATAATGCACACGTAGACAGAGGTGGTAGAAGCATATTTAGTTCCATTTAAGTTCAACTTTTCACATGTAAAGTCAAGATTAAGAATCACAGCCGATTAGATCTTCCCTTATTTCAATGACAATACCTAAGTAACCGTTTATGTGAGTGACATCTATTTTGGAAATGTTTAGGGCTCGGTCTCATTAAACAGAAATTATTGAGACACAACAAAACGTTGTCTATGTAAGTGATTGTGGTACACTGAAGTGCTTTAACAAGATATACGTTACTTAGCTGACACAATTTTCTGAAAATGTCGGAAATTCTCTTTCTTTGATCTCGCAGCTTTTCTCGTTCATTTTCTGATCGGCAGCCTGCAGTAAATGACTGGGAAACTAATTTGTAGGACAGACGGGTAAGAACCTTTACGACATCATCTACGCTGATCCATTTCGATAAGTGTTCGGGGGTTTTATGGTGTTTCAATGAGAACAGTTTTTTTTCTATGTAGTCCTATCCTTAAACATGAGAATGCTTGGCGCGCTATGAAAACTTACAAGTCGAATTTTCTTAAAAAGTACAGCCAATCAAGAACCACATTCGGGACAGTTGTTCACGTAAATTTTTACGCCTACCCCCTCCGTCGGGGAAACAAGCACTTGTAGGACAGATGCTGGAGGTAGCCTTTTACCAGCTTAGAAACCTTCTCCATCAACGCTGAGGGAGTAAGTGAGTGAGTGAGTGAGTGAGTGAGTGAGCGAGTGAGTGAGTGAGTGAGTGAGTGAGTGAGTGAGTGAGAGTGAATGAATGAGTGAGAGAGTGAGTACAACGTACGGACGAACGAACGAAGGAATGAATAAATAAAGAAATAAATATTTTACCTCAACCTTTGTATTAAATTGTGAACATCATTTTTACCAATGTTTTTTATTGTGTGTACTGACTACTGTAGGAACTTTCAAAGGCGCAGGGGATATTTGATGGTCCTTAGATGCAATTTGGTGCAATATTGAGCAAGTTGGGAAGGTAATAATTTACTGCATATTTTTTGACATTTTTTACAGAGGGGGAAAATGCGTTTTCCTCCTTGAATTGAGGGAGGAGAAGCATATTTTGCCCCACTGCATTTTTACTGGGGGGCTTTAGTCCCCCTGCTCCTCCTCGGCCTACCCGTTTCCTACGCCTTTGAGATTTTTGAAATTGTTCCTCACATAATATACAACATGTCTTGGTTCTTAATTACAAAAACAACCGTCCCCACAGTGAAGTTTTCAACAGTGTGATGTAGAATCACACTTATAAGTTAAAACTAAGGTTTGAGGAAAGTTTACTGAGGACACCAATGATTAAGAATGGATACAATTTACATTCAGAGGAAACGAAAGTATAAGGTATCCTCTAATACGACAAGAAATACATCACAACAAGAAAAATATCTTAGAAATCTCAAAAGTTAATACAACGAATACAACTAAGCATTCTGATACTTGTACAGAAAGTCAATATAACATAAATTCTTGTTTTGATAGTTCCTACCGAAAATGAAATATTTCAAATATAAGATGAGAAAATAATATTGATGTGTGTACTTTTGATAACCAAAGAAAGTGTAGTCTTTTTATAAATGAATAGCAAGCCAAGCAAGAATTTTCCTTAAGATCACCTATAAATGAAGCAACACGATTACACTCCACGAAAAGTTGACTTAGCGCTTCACTCTAGAAACAACAAAATTCCATAAGTCAGACTGAGAAATACCCATCAAATATAAATGTCTATTTACACAGATTTGGGTGATTTGACATAACGTCTCATTAATAGTTTGTGACTTAGTTACTACGAATCAACTCACAGCAAACTTATTGTCCTGATACTAATAACGAACTCAAATGCCCATTTTATCATAATATATCCTTTAAACATAATCAAGATACAGACTATAAATTATCATCAGCAAATCTTTGAAAGCTGGAAAAAATTTTAACACGATTTCCTCAAAACTGCACTTCTTTTGATACGTCAGGATGATAGATCACCAGCGCCATCATTATCATCCTTTTGGTTTACAGTTTTTCCATGTAGATGCTACTTACTTCTCGAAACAAAATAACAATGGTCGCATGTTTTTCTCAAAACTACAATTCTGCAGCGCGCTTCGCGCTTATTTCTTTGTTGGACTAGACCTGTGTGAAGATCTAGCTGCTTTAATGGGAAATATAATCCACTCCTTGTGGAGCGGTGTCCCAAGCCACTAGCCCCAGCACCTACGCGGGGCCGGCTGCATCCGACTTGCAACCGGAAGGTCTGGGGTTCGACTCCTGGCCGAGTCATATCAAAGACTTTAAAAATGGGTCCTACTGCCATTGTGTTGAGTGCTCAGCATAAGCAATGAAGTAGGGAATACAAGCCGTGAACCACAACTGGAAAAAAGGCCTTGGCCGGCCCGACTTAAACCAATTGGTTAGAAAACCTCATCTAACTAACCTACGCGGGAGAGATCACTACGACGCATCCAGCAGAGTCCAGTCCTTTACTTTCATAAACGGGATATCTCATGTACTTTAACCTGTTGAATCTCACAGTTAACGTGTGGATGATCTTTATTAACTTCATGAAGACTCTTTTTCTTCGTGGAGATTAATGTCATCTAAGGCAACGGAAGTCAAATCATAACAACTGATAAGACAATATTGAGGGATCTCATATGTAGCGTACTGATATCCAACATAACATAAAATGTTCCTATTGTTTTTGGTGACCAGGGGAAAAGGTGATTTAAGGGTACTATAAATCAAACTTGAAAAGCTCGTGACCACGATATTTCAAAAAGCAAAACTTTTAAGGATCTCTCAATTTAGACACCCCATACTATGTTCAAGAAGTATAGTGATTTTTTTTTTCAAGTAGATGAAAGTGTTAGCGTTCACTAAGTAAGAAAATGACATCCAAAAAAGAAAAATTTAATTAGCAGACAGCATGTCTAGTTGTGAAATTTAATATTTTTAAGCATGATATCCGTCATTTCCTCAGTTTTTAATTTCAAAGGCATTTTAAACTGAGTCCAAGAAGCCGAGGTTGATGCCAGAATGAACTCTCGCAGCTTGTAAAAGGTTCCAGTCTTCACAAAGTACACTCTCGGTTGTGCAATTTCATTTGCAAAGTTATAAAGTCGACAGCCAGTATCAAGGCGTTTGCACAAACATTTATCGATTTCCTGTGGAGTAAACAACTAAGATAGCAAACATATTCGAAATTTCATTGCCTTAGCTACCATAAACATTCCTATGCTAACCCAAACATTATACTACTAGACCACGAAGAAACATAAAGATAAAATCTTCAATCTTGACACTAGTGTCGATTACCTTGGAGAGCATAATTACAAAAATCGTAACTCTAACTACATATGCAGACAACTTTTTACAGTACATAAGACTATCCGTCTGAGCTGCTTTCCCCAATTCAAATCATTGTAGAAATTATTAAAAACCCCATTTCTATCCTGTAAGATCCATGTTCGAAGAAGCAGGCTGTTTCCGAATACGTTCCAGCTATAGTCAATGAAGTCTGAAGTAATGCCAAACTGTACTAGCAAGTCGATTTTTTTCTGTGATGTGGCATCATTACACATCTTAAAGTGCAGTATTTAGCGTCATTGTTCCCAGCAGAATGGTACTACATAGCATCACTTCTTGCCATCATTAGGGGAAGCGGTGTCCTTCTGTGACATTATTCAATGTAGGTGATTGTAGGGCCAACATCCGACTATACTTAGATTCTTAAATCTAACTGACAAGAATTAAAATAATGACCAAAAATAAAGTAGAACCCACCTTTGCGAGTATGTCAGGTTTAAGGTTACTGGGAAGATCGCCTCCATCTTTAGATGTAGTTGTAAACTCCAAGAAAAAAACGTAAAATAGGTTGGTATTATCAGTTCCTGCAAAAAGTCAATAAATCCATAAATTTTGAATACTTTTATTTAACAAATTTATGTTGAATGTGCATTTGACGGGTGTACAGATTCGCTGAACACCACCAAAAACATCAGTTAAAAATGAAACGTTGTTACATTGTCTATATTCTTTGCCGAAGTTAAAATGAACGCATGCAGTCTGGATGTGTGTGTGTTTGAATGTGTTTGTGACAATTAGTTTGTAAACATGATATCTCAAGATAAGAATAATGCATGCTCCTCGTTTTTCATTCATTCATTCGTTCATTTATCCATCCATCCATCAATCTATTCATTCATTCAAGCCCATTCATTCATCCATCCACCCATTCATTCATTCGTTCATTTATTAACTCATTCATTCATCCGTCAGAGGTTATCTGAGGTCAACGGAGGTGAAACTAAAAAACCTCGACAAGTACTTCTAAATATTACGATATGTCAAGATAAGGATAATGGACACTAGTATATGAATTTACCACGTTAGGAAAAACCCTATTGTTTTTGGAGGAGGTCGAAATCATGTAAGGTCACTAAACGCCAAAAATAAAAAACTAAGACAGGAGGAGAGTTCGATGCCTTCCATACTTAGCATGTTGATGCGTTAGAGTCAGAAGATGAACCATTCTCCGAATAGAATCTTGGTCTTTTCACTCGCAACTTTGGTTAATTCTGAGGGGACTACCCAGTGCACTGAATAATCGGATTATTTGGCTCACTAGTCTGCCGCTATTAGCATTTCATACATACTTGGCTTATAGTCCTGCTTAAACCCTGTAATGACCATGACGTGCTGACCATCTCAACAAGACTATTGCGTTTCACAGAAAGATAAAATAGAATTAAGTCTTGTGGCTATTGCTTTATTAGTCACAAGAGACCCTATGGTGGTTTATAACAGCTTTTGAGCTTTAGCCTGGGCTATGTTTATTAACCAAGTTCAACGGTTAACTGATGTCACCTGAGTTTACATTACGAAGACCTTGCAAATTGGTTGCAAACGCAATACATGAATATATTTATGATGCATGCTTTTTATACCTTGTACTTTGCCATTTAGAGATAGAAACCGTCTGTTTTTACTTTCGAGATCTCTACCGGTGAAAAAAACTGACCACCATTTTATGGTGGTACCGTATGATCTCAAGATAGGAATCTTAGGTACTCTTAAAAATGACATGTGGATGCATTATAATCAGTAGATAAACCCAATTGTTTTAGTAGCGGTCAAATAGCATATGACGCTTTGGAGGTCAAGTAGTAAAAAGCTTGGGAACTGGTTATAAACTTGATATCTCAAGAGGGTCACTATGATGGAACTTATACTTAGCAATGTCGAGTTAAAGAACCCTGTCTATTTTGGTGGGAAAGAAAGGTCATTTAGTTCACCCGAAGTCAAATATTGAATACCTTTTATATACGATGTCTCATGACCGACTGCAGTGGTCAGGGGCGTAGATTTCTTTTCAACATGGGGTGTGGGTGGGGTGAACTATCGCAACTGTGGAAAATGTGCACGCGAAGCGCGAGCCTATGACGGGTGGGGTCCAGGGGGCTATGCCCCCGGAAGCTCCTTGGTTTTAATGTCTCAAGATGCAAAATGGTGCTATCTTTGGGATGTTTTTGGAACTGATCATATATGGCCGGAAAATGTCCATAATTTAGTGAATGCTAGTTTTTAGTAAGGTAAAAGAGGAGAATATGTTGTCTATTTATTAAGAGACAGATACGTTGTCAACAAATGTCCTGAAGCCCCCTCCCTTCTGTCTATTTTACTGCCTTCCACTACGGGAAAGTTTTTACACAAAAATATGTGCGTGGAGTCCACAGAAACATTCTTGAGTTATTACGAAATATGTCCTTTCCTTCATTGTGCATTATGAAAGGGCATCTAAGGCTAGCAGATACCTAAATAGGACCTCCTGGAAGCTCTGTATTAATTATATTAATTGGGGCGGGGGGGGGGGGTGACATAACGCGTATACTACCTGACATCCAAATGATAATATGGAGTATACGACGCCGAACACTTTACAACTATCGTATTTTTACTACTTTTGAACTAAAATCCGGACGAACAGCTGCCAGCAATGGAAAATTAGAGGGAGGGAGAGTATAGGTTGAGGGAGGTGATATTAGACCTCCCTGATAGGTGTAGCAAAAGGGGTGAAGGACTAATAAGAGCGTTACAGTGTGCTGTTTTCGTCATAAGTGTATTAACAATCACCATCTATACCAATAATGGCTCAGCGCGAACTGGCGAAGCTCTGGTAAAAATTTTTCAAAAATGTGTAACGGCAGATACGTACTTTCAACCTTCTACATCATGCTACATATTAGATTGAAAGATTCCATATTGCATGCAAGGTCCCCACAGACAGATGTTTGGAGATGTATCTCTGTTCTTCGGAAAGTGCTGTGATCAGAACAGTTTCGTGTATTATTACCTTAAAAATGGTCATGACATGGAGTGTAAACAGTGACGAATGATATTTCCATAACAAAACCTACATTCAGACTCTACATCGAGACACTTTCAATTGCCCAACAAACCTACAAGCCGCTGCCATAAGCTATGTCTTTTACCTATTAATTCGTAAACTTTCAACGTTTTGCTGCTGTGCTTTCCGAAAGTTGCTCTGGGATGATATTGATAATATGAGTGACACTGACGTAAGACTGGAAGCGCGCGGAGCGCGCGAAAATTTTGATGGATTGCTAACGATTTGCTAAAATTCTGATAGTTTGAGAAACATTTGTGATAGAAAGGGAAGCGAGATTGAAAAAATTTCTTACAAAAATGAAGAATAAAATATACTTTCCATCATACACGTATCTGTAGACTGAAACATTGGGGGGGGGGGGATGATTGCATGGGCCATCCCCCCAAGTCAAATGTTGGGGAGGATATATCCCCCATCCCGCCCGGGATTTACGCCCATGGCAGTGGTCAAGTGGTTAGAGCATCCGACTTGCAGCCGGAAGTTCTAGTATACCCTTGGGTTCAAATCCTGGCCGGGTAATACCAAAGACTTTAAAAATGGAACCTACTGCCTTTGTGCTTGGTGCTCAGCATAAGCAATGGAGTAGGGCAAACAAGCCAGTGAGCCACAACTGGAAAAAAGGCTGTGGTCGTCTCGACTTGAACCAATTGGTTGGAAACTGGGACGTTGAACCTCATCTAACTAACAACGATGTCTCATGAAGGGCCACCTTGATGGATATTATAGAGGCCATTCTTCCTACCTGTCTAGGTATCCCATCAAAATCAGCTACAGACCTGATGAAGTTGGTGACACTACTGGTCTGAAACAACCATGTTCTGACCAGTTTATATGCGCTGGCTCTGCTTGCTTTTCTTGAGTTTGCTCAAGAAAAATCTTGATACAATCTGCTGAAGCCACTCAAGTCATTCTTACAATCCCTGTTGCAAGGCTCTCCGATGGCTTATTGTTACGTCTTGTGTCAAGTGCGGGTTGTTTCATTCATTCATTTATTTATTCATTCATTCATTCATTCATTCATTCATTCATTCATTCATTCGTTCGTTCGTTCGTTCGTTCGTTCGTTCGTTCGTTCGTTCGTTCGTTCGTTCGTTCGTTCGTTCGTTCATTCATTCATTCATTCATTCGTTCTTTCGTCGTTCGTTCATTCATTTATACACTCATCCATCCATTCATCTATACATACATACATTCCTTCATTCATTCATCCTCCCATCGATCTATTCATTCATTCAACAATTTATTTATTCCTGCCTTCCTGCTTTCCTGCCATAGGGAGACTGCATCCTTTAGTAGAAGAATGGACACATTTGAGGGTTATTCAAACTTTATAAAACTGTCAAATACCAGAATAATAATGTCGAAAGGTCTGGCTAGTACGGCTATCATAGTTACCTTAAGGAGACAATACCTAAGTGTTGTCTCACCTTCATTTCCTCCAAAAAAGTCATTTCGGACAGTACTTTCAGCCACACTGTAGAAGGACAATTTTGCTGAATCTGACCACGGACTAAGGGCTTCTTTCAGTGATTCCTGGACTATCCTTTGGTTAATTTTCTCCCCAACTAAGTTCAGCAAAGTAGCTTTTCTGGAATTTGGTGTAATGTTTCAAAGGAAAGAAAAAGAGACAATTCGTTTAGTGGATACATAAAAAATTTGCTTTCAATGTTAAAGTGTGACTTGTTAAAATTGGTTCCAACAAATAACACTCAGAGATGATGACTTCTAGGGCAATATCATACGAGTATTTTTTGACATCGAATATCTAAGTACCTATTTCCACCAACATATTAAAGACTATGCCATGTGTGATCTCCACGTACTCTGTCTGGAATGTTACGAACCGAATGGATATATTAAAGACAAATGCAAATTATGAATAGTCGCTTATAATTACCTTACTTTTAGGCGTATGGAGGGTCTCAAGCGACCCTCCGACTCGAAAATAAATTGTTAGTTTCATTGTAAACAAGGATATTGTAAGGACAAAGTTCATGTAATGATCGTTTACCAATTAAGCAACATTTTACCGCAATCCCATTTCGAAATGATATCAAATATGCCTATGGCTTAATTGCTTTTCATAGATGTAGTTTCCTCTCAGTAGCAGTTTGAAGACCGTAAATTACAGTAGATACAGTAAAAGAACTGAGGCATACAGGAGGTACGACCTTGTAGGTTAGATAGGAATAATGCTCAAGCCTTTTGGTTGCAGGTACGGTCTAACATTTTTGCCTTTCAACATGTATCTAGTGCTTTTCTCCGCCTACCAAACATGAATATTTCAAAAGGACCTACGACGACTAATGTCTCAAACACCATAAACAAATTTGCAAATTTTGATGTAATCCTTGAAGTTTACATTTGAAAGAGAGAAGTTACAAAATTACCCCTATTTCAAAGAAATAGTGCAAGAGTTGTAATAAAGCTTTCTCGTATTTTGTGATCATTCTCCTTACACCCTGAATGTTCCCAGGACATACTTTCAAAAGCACCGTTTCAAAAAGTGGCTTTAGTCACCTAAAGCAATGGATTTTTGATATAACTCACCCTAATACCTATCTTTATGAATTACTTTGGAGAAATTATTGATTAAACCTGTGCAATCACTGTGTTCCTCTTTCGTTATAAATGCAAATTTACTAAGATCTTTTCAAAGGAGGTGCAAGATGCACTTTTGAAACATGTAAAATTAACATAATTTTGTCTTTTGCAATTGTGCTCTCTCTCAGCCTTTATGCCTCTCGGTGCGTCTTCTAAAGTTCCTTTGTTTCCTTCTCCCTCCTCTTTTCTGGTCACTTTTTGGGCTATTGACTTTCCATATATTTAATGCTGTATCCCTGTATTATTCATTTACGGTAATCGCTATGCTTTTATGAGTTCTTGCTGTGCTCAAGTGTCTTTCAAACGTTATTTAATCCAAACCTTCACTCTTTAACTTATTTTTACTGTTCCAACTTATTAGAACTAAGTGTAAATTGAACCGAAAAAAATGGACTATCGTGATGGAGATTAATAAAAGCTGTTTTAAAGATTCCTGATAGAACGATTAGTAGGAAACTTCTGCTAACGTCATTACATTTAGAAATTAATTGAATACGACAGAGATGGTCTAACTCACATGCAAATAAACAACATTTTATAAACAATCAACAAATTATACCATCAGCAATGCTGCAATACGGCCACAAGGTGGAAAGTTGGAAGAGACCACCCCCATGGGTGAAACTAGTTCAGAGGAGAACTGTAACTGTTGAGTAAGTAGTTGAGAGAGTTACTTGTTTATCTAATTTGGAAAGGCAAATATGCATCCATTTATTTTACCTGTAAAGAAAGTTCACCTTAGGGCATTTTTTGTACAATCCAGAAACTTTGATGACGTCACCAAATCTATAACGGTATAAGCCGTACCGCTGTGTAAATAACAGCTCGTAGTTCTGGCCAACTTCAAGCTCGTCAACGAAAAGGGTTCGAGGGTCCGGCTTTTCCCTGATGACAGCAGAACAATATACTTATAACAAATCAATGAAGGTCTGGCATTAGTTTTTCTTCAATGAAAGAACAACCAAAGCTCCAAAGTGACCAAACAGACCAGTGACTAGAGAACTAGAGATAGCCCGTAGCGTTACTAGTGCATTTAAGTTAAGTCACCTAAAACACTTGTTCGTTTTTATCCCCGAAACGTCTGTAAACTGGCCAATATGATATATAATAAACGTGATTTTAAATTTTTAAATACATATAAGTACCATGTCTACCAATAGAATAAGGGCACTTGAAAACAATATACAAGCCCTCTTTTACTGAACCCACCATTGCATGGCAAATAATATATAGCTAATCCTTAGAATTGGGTAACAAATTTTCGTCCATGGATTGTACATTTAGTACTATGCAATTCAGCGCTTTGGTTTAGTTTTGATACGAAATTGAGTGTGGGCTCAGTTCCAGTTAGATTCAACAATATTGTGCTGGAACCACGTTTAAATTAAGAATGTAGAAATCTGTTAGTTTCTACGAGTATAGGTGTTTCGGGCTGAACTTTGAATTTAGGGTAATAGTTTTAATTTGATTCATAAAGCCTACGTAATTGTCTTAAGAAACAGATTTCTGCCTGCTGACACAAATTCATCAGCAGAAGAACAAATGCAGCGGGGTTGCTTGAGCAAGTGATCTGGTGCTAGAGGTACTGATGTTGGAAGAAACCCTTTTCTCTTACCCAATCATGGTGACTTAGGTGTATTTACCGTCCTATTACTTTTCATAAGCCTCTATTTTGGGTAAGACGTAGGCCTACTACGCTACCGTCATAGGCGACTTCCCTAGTTAATTGGCACATGCCCCCAGTAAACACCTACCCCCACCTCTTCATAAAACTCTCCTATAGTGGTTACCGTTACACCTGTTTAGAGATTTGCCATTTTGCCACGACTGTCTTTGAAGAAATTTTCCGATCTCTTGGATCATGTGTTTGTGTGTGCCGAAATTGGATTTTTTTTTCCGTCTTTATGATCATTGAGAGTTCTGCAGACCTAAGCTTATTCACAATGCTTAGCTGCCAGTATAGGCTGCTGTTAGTATTGCTTCTCTTAGGTCGAGCGTTTTCGAACTTGGCATTGTAAACTGCCATATGAAATTTGATCGTCCTCCCCATTGACCGCAAGGCTCAACGCTCCGAAATCGTAGGGCTGATCCCCCGAGTTTGGTTTGTGCATGAGCTTCGCATGGCAGCACGGTTTTTTGCGTGGCCAACGCTGAAGTGGGGCTGCAGCTAAAGATATGCGTCGGCATTGCCTTTTGTTCTCACCCAAATCTCTGCCATATGACATAGACTCTCACTTCTTTAGAGACATTTATCCAATGCAAAAGCTTTCTGCCTGAACGGTATGGGCGGTCACTTGGGTTGCCAACTTAAAGAGCCATTCTCTTCATCCCAGACAGTTCCAGTTCTCTCACTTAATCACCTTGTAGTTCCTCCCATAACTGTTAAAGCTCCTCCTTGTGCAGACACAAACCTACTTTATTGCTTCAGGCAATGTCCTGGTGAGCATACAATTCAATAATGTGTGATCCAAACACTCTCTCAGTATTGTGTGGAATGTGAGTTACTCTGCATCATTTGAATTTTCAAAGTTTGATGTCAATCAATGAGCAGTAACCAACTGAGAATGTTGGTACCCCACCTCAAAAATGTACTTTGAGGCGATGACTGCCTGTCTTGATATGTCGCTTTTGTCTTAAGAAAGCTTGGAATGAAACTTTCCAGACAGGACAAACTCGATGAAGCTGCATCTCCAGAGAACCCTGGAGATCGTGAAAAGTCGTAGACACAAAGAACAGTGAACATCTCCGCAGGGGCAACGTGTCCAACGTTCTTTTTCATCTACTAACATGCTGAAAAAATAATAAAGGATCTGAAATGTACGACTATACCAACAAGATGCATATGTTTACGTTACTGTACTTTCAGATCTCTTATCATTATCACGAGGGGCGGGATTTGATGTCTGAAAGTGGGGGGACAAAGCCTGGTGGGCTGCCAAACGGCGCCGAAGGCGCCGCGGGAGCGCGAAACGCTCCTCCTAACGGAGTGGGGTCCAGGGCCCTCCTTAGGGTCCCTGGCGTTGTTCAGGGGCAGCGCCTCGTTGGGGTCCAGGGGGCGAATCCCCCGGAAACTCTGGGGAGTTTGCAAAAAAAATGATGCATTTTAGCTTCAACTTCAAATGACATAAGGTGGGCAATTAACATACCACAAAAATCACAATTGTACTTTTTTCAATTATAATTTTACTCCATGAGACTAACAGTAAGATGGGATTGAAAATGCTGAGGGCATGAGGAAGTAGGGGAGAATGGAATATTTTCAGGGTTTTCCTGGGCCTTGGAACACTAATTTTAAGAATGGGAAATCTAGTATCCATAATGGGTCCGCGAGAAGCCCCTCTGAAAAAATCGCATTTTTCAGTTATATGGGTAATAGAAATGCTAAGAAACAAAACTATCCTCACGGAGAGGGTTCTTGTCGCCTTCGCCTAGCGCCTGTCCCTTATAACGGTACCTGAATTGACACTTTCCGTCTCTGAAAACTTGCATCTAAACAATCTTTAAAGAGTCGGTAATTTTACACAGATCGATGGTGATAAAAATTTTGCTTTGAAAATTTCTGGAGGAGGGTAAACTTCCCCTAGGCTCCGTACGGTAATGGGGGGGGGGGGGAATTGGTGGTTTTAATGATAAAAGAAAAGTTTGTACGAAGCTACGACAAGCAGGATGTTCTACAGTTATTAACCCCCAAACCCCGAAGCAACATTTAAAACGGGTGCACGCGAAGCGCGCAGAAGAAAAAAGCGTAAAGGACAGGGTTTGAGACGTTTAATTGTAACATATTGGTTATCTTTAGTTTTTAATGCAGTATTTTTATTGCATAAAAATTGGTCTACTTTGCACCCGGTGCTTGTTCTTTCCATAGAGCAGGATATGGGAACCTATATCCTGCTCCGTGGAGGCTTTCTCTCGTGTTTCACTTTGTCGATAAACTGGGAAAAGTGCCCATCAGTGTGAAAATAAGGTACTGTAGTGTCGATTTTGAAGGTTATAGACTATGCGGTACTTACAGAAGTCAACAAAATCTTTTGTGGGTAGTTTTCACATGGACATTGGCCGAAGGGCATCGGCAGTTAAAGGAGCGGGGAAGTAAATTTTATTGGAGGCTGAATCTTAAGAAGTCTTTAACCACCATCGCCAAAGGCGCGAAGACGGAGGCTGGGGACTGAGGGCATCTTTCTTAAATTTGACGGCTTTTGCGGCCATTCTGGACCATTTCTTGAGAAAATCCTGCTTTCACCAGGTGTAATTTGAAATCTAATGAAATAAATTCCATATGATGATCGCAAGTTTAAGACAGTAACCATCAGTCAAATTGCTGAGGGTGGTGGTAGTTGGTGAGGAAAGTTAACGGCGAGAGGTGTAGCGAAGGTTTTGAAAAGGTAATTTAGTCAGGCTGACCTATAGGAAGTAATAACGAGTTTATTGCGTACAGCAGTACATAAGTACTAATGAGACATGGATTTATATAAAGCTCATGCGAAGTACGCCGATTTTCTTTTTTTTTTCTCGAGAATTGAGGTTTCATACACATGGGTAGGGTTTGGGGCTCTGTTTTCAACGACTATGTTGTATTTTATGACGTACATTAGTACCTCCAGTTACCCTTATTTCACAACTGTAAGTCACAATTGTTTGGCGCGAGGGCGAAAGAAATTTTACGGTGGCAGACAAAATTTTCAATTGTATTAGTCAGTTCACTCTGGATGTGCGCGCGAAGCGCGCGGAGAAAAATATTCCTAACAATTTTATGGTTTTCGATATTAATATTTTCTTTTATTAAACATTGCATTATCATAATAGGCTATTAAAATTTCTCTTATTATTTTCTGGTTTCGCTTACTTTCACTCGTTTTTTCTTATTATTTTGTTTTGTAAGCTCTGGAAAAAAGTGGGCGGGGGGGGAGTGCCCCCGCTTGCCCCCACCCGTAATCCCGCCTATGATTATCACTGGCAGAGTGAACTGTCTCCTGATCCAATGTGTAGAATGTCTCCTGATGCCTTCGAGGGAGTTGTTACATCTAAATCAGTAAAAAATTAGTTTTCCCAAGAAGAATTCAGAGGATGTGATCTGTTTGTGGCATCATGTACTGTACTTAAATGATTCCAGTGCAGAGTAATGGCAAACTTTTCTGACTAAAATGATTATGAAAAAACAATTAAACCTACAAATTTTATAGTACTAATGAGTGAATTCTATATGTAACCAATCACACAAAACATAACAACATCCAAAGAAAATTTACATGTCTTCCTCAGGAATAAACTCAAAAACATTCTCTGTGAGATGGAGGACGTACTCCTCTTCGTCAGTATTATATGGCCACAAATTGAGCCCCATCAGTGTCTCAGAAGAAACGTACACCGGTGAATAAATCTCCACACCTAGTAAGATACATGATAGCACATAATTTATAAGATATTCTTGTGACATTTTTTAAAGCAAATTAAACAAATTTTTCAAAACTCTTCTTTGCGTAAGGCATATGATTAACACAGACTAATTTAGGCAACAACAAAGGATAGATAAGATGGCAAGAATAAACTACAACATGTCTATGAAATTCGTGGTAACGTTTTTTTAGAGGGCTATGCCTGGCAATATCCTTTCTTCTTACAGAGAGTTTGTCTTTGTTGAACTTGGAAATAATATTGTTGAACTACTCTAAAATTACATCTTCAAAATGATGAAAGAAGAATGTGATCTACAGGTGATACGGAAATAGGGATATTTTTCATAATTATGTGTCATAAAACCTCCAGTACATAAGAGCATGTTCGGATATTTGTATCCCCTTTGAAATTAGTTCTTAACTTGAGCTTTTTTCCTGACAATATCCATTCCCTTAAAGGCTCTCTCCTCAAAAACCTAGAATAATGTTGTAATTAATGCAAAAAGCTTTAAATAAATTTCTCATTCAGCTCCGAAGGCAAAGCGATCTATGATATCTCGATGGCATGTGTATAAGTGTGTGTCTATGTGTATGTGTTTGAAACTCTTGGCTGGTAAACACGATACCGCAAGATAGGAATGAAGGTTGCTTTACGTACTCAATAATGTATTTATCATATTATTAGGAAGAACTCTGTTGTTTTTGGTGAAGATCAAAAGGTCATGTCAGGTACAAGAGGTCAAAAACCAAAAACGTTGTAAACTTTGCTTTTGGTAAGGGTCAAAGGTTATTTGAGGTCACCGGAGGTCAATCTTAAAAATCTTGGAATTGCTTGTAAACACGACAACTTAAATTTAGGAATGATGGACACTTCACATTTTAATTGAGTTGTTATATTCAGAGGAAGGACCCTATTCTTTTTGGTGGAGATCAGAGGTCATGTGAGGTTAACAGAGTTAAAAAGGCAAAGCACTTGTAAACAAGATATCGCAAGATAGAATCATGGATACTTTTGATATACAGCATGTGGATACGATATATTAAAAAGAACTCTTTTGTGTTGATAGAAGTTAAAGGTTGTATGACGTCAAATGATAAAACTTCAAAAACCATGCACATTGCTCGGAAATACGATATCTCAGGACAGGAATCATGGACACTTCACTTTTCTTAAACTGATTTATCCTATTGATGGGAAGAACCCTATTGTTTTGATAGAGCTCAGAAGGTATTTGATGTCACCAGAGTTCAAAAACTAAACTGCTTTAAAAGACAATATCTCAAAATACGAATGGTAATTTTTTTTCATATTTGCTGCATATATTATCATATTTGAGAGAAGGAAGTCCATTAGGTTTGGTTAAGTTCAAAGTTCATGTGAGGTCACGAGTAGTCATAATCAAAAACATTGTAAACTTTATATCTCAAGGTAGCAAGTATAGATACTTTCTTACTCGGCATGTTGGGTCGTTATGATCAGACGATGAAGCCCATTGTATTCGATAGAGATTAAAAAGTGTCTGAGTTCACCGGATGTGAAAAAGCGGAACTTTGCAAACTGCTGGTGTTACAAGACGACCCGTCAGAAACACCGGATTGAATCCATCGACGAGCGAATGGAAAGTTCCAGAGAATTCAACTTCAACGCAGCCTTTCTAGAACTGTCTAGAAGTGAGAACTGTTTACGTTATGTCGCAATTACAACTACTGTGTGTTCTAGAAGTTTCTATTAAGGAACGTTCTCGTAATTGCTGGACTGTGTACACTAGAAGTTTCTGTTAAATTCTGGAGAGTTCTCGAATAAAAGCCTTGCATATAAAAGGCAGTTCAACAACTATTATCGAGGAGAGACACCCTAATACTTCATCGAGAGACACCATCGAGTCCAGACGTTATTCTGCTGTCCGTTTGTTGACCGAATCATATGAGGCCAGCCACTGACACTTCACACTTGTGACAAATTGCCTTACGCCGTTTCTACGCTGTGTATTGAGAGTGTTATTATCCATCATCGCTAGCCTTGTCGTTATTCGCTCGTGGAACCAGTTCCTACGCTACAGCACGCTGCAGGTCTACTACTGTACCATCGTCAACGTGCATGCACTACCAGCCCTTGGACCAGACCAGGCAAATATTAATTAAAGGATTGTGAGTAAGTCTAATTAATTATTGTAAATTTAAGTGAGATAAGGAGATTGTAAATAATCATTAAGTTGTTGAATTTTAATCTCGTTCTTCTGTGATCTTTCGCTGTTATTGGTTTGACTCGCGACCACAAGCCATAACAGAATTGGGGGCCTATCCGGGAACGAAAATACTAGAAAATTCGAGAAATTCTGTTGTGAATCGTAAGCAACTGTGTTTGCTCAGACTACTTATTTGTTTGTTGAAGGCTTGATACAATTTCAAAATGCCATTCAACTTAGATAAATTCGTGGCTAGTCCCTCAGTCGAGGAACTAGATTCATTAAAGAAGTCTGAGATTGTAAAGGTCGCAAAATATTATGGCATTGAATTTCAGCCTTTAATGCGGAAAGACGAGATTAAAAGATATGTTCTAGAATATCTTGTGGATGAAAGTATTCTGCCTATTACAGTATTGGAAACAGCTATCACTGTGCCAACTGACAACACATTTGAATTGAAAAGGCTTGAATTAGAAATGAATAAGGAGATTAGATTAAATGCAAAAGGAAAAAGAGGAAAGAGAAATGCAAATGCAAAGGGAAAAAGAGGCAAGAGAACATGAATTTAGGTTGAAGCAACTAGAGTTAGGGGTCATAAAAGCCGCAGACCCTAAAATAGGCTTGGATACTGGGGGATTCGATGTTTCTAAGCACGTAAAATCTGTCCCCAAATTTCAGGAGGATAATGTGGAGAAATTCTTCAACCATTTCGAAAAGCTGGGTGAGCAACTAAAGTGGCCAAGAGATAAATGGTCCATACTCATCCAGAGTAATTTCACAGGCAAGGCTCAAGAAGTGTATTCCGCTCTGTCAATAGAGGACAGCATGGATTACGATAAGGTTAAAAAGGCCATATTACAAGCCTATGAATTGGTGCCCGAAGCTTATCGCCAAAAATTCAGAAAGTATCGTAAGGCGGATACACAAACATATGTAGAGTTTGCTTATCAAAAAGAAAGGCATTTCGATAGATGGTGTGCTTCCAAAAAGGTCTCCACATTTGACACTTTAAGACAACTGATGCTAGTCGAGGAATTCAAACGGTGTGTGAATGATGACATTAAGACTCACCTTGAGGAAAATAAGGCTGACAAATTGAAGGAAGTTGCAAATTTGGCTGATCAGTATGCACTTACCCATAAGTTTGGTAAAGTGTGTCAGACTCAAAACAAGGGTCAGTTTAATAGGCCAAATAAGAAATATGGCAACAGTAGTAATAGTAGTGGCACAACAGGTAACAGTGGATCTCAGTCTGGTTCTATCTCTCCAACAAATTCTGGTAAAAAACGACCAGATTCAAGTCGTCAAAAGAACGACCAGGTCAGCTCAAATAAAGCTGCCTTTAAAGACATAAGTTGTGGTTTCTGTCACAAAAAGGGCCACACAATGGCAAATTGCTTCACATTGGCAAAATTAAAGGAGACTGAAACAGCCTCCAATGCCTTAGCCATTGCAGAGAATTCTTCTGAGGTAGTCGTGACTTTACGGCCTAATTCTAACGACAAAATTAAGGAAGAATACCTTCCATTTGTGTCTGAGGGGTTTATTTCCCTAGATGGGAATTCAGCTCATCCACCCGTCAAAATTAAAATTTTGCGTGACACAGGCGCAACTCAGTCGTTGCTTCTTGATGGAGTTTTGCCATTATCGGACTCTACTTCCACAGGGGCAAATGTACTAATTCAGGGGGTTGAGTGTGGATTTATTTCTGTCCCTCTCCACAAAACTAATTTGAAGTCAGATTTAGTTTCTGGGTCGGTCATAGTAGGGGTCAGACCTACTCTACCTGTAAAGGGGGTATCTCTGTTGCTAGGCAATGACCTAGCTGGTGGAAAGGTAGTAGCCAATGCAATTTTGACAGATAAACCATGTGATTATAACAACACAGAGCAATTAGAAAAGGAATTTCCAAATTTATTCCCTGCCTGTGCTGTCACTAGAGCTATGTCACAAAAGCTCGCCATGGATGATAATCTTAAACATCCACCCTCCAAAAGTGAGGATACAGTTCCCAAAAGTGGAACAAGTAGGGAATCATGTAAGGATGATAATCTTAAACATCCACTCTCTAAAAATGAGGGTATGATTTCTGAAAATAAGGATGATAAACTTAATCATCCGCCCTCTAAAATTGAGGAATTAGTTCCTAAAAATGGAACAACACTCCCAAAGGAGGAGTCAGAGTCTGAAAAAGATTCTAGTGAAAATATTCATGAAAGTGAAGATTCTTGGTATGATCTCAGCCAATCTTTTATGACTAATCTTAATGATAGTCAGGATTGTGAGTCTCCTGGCCCCACACATAGTGAGGGGGTAGAACAGGAAAAATCAAAAATGTCTGACACACTCCACAGAGACCAGTTGTCAGTGCAACAACAACATGATGAAGAGCTTCAGCCATTAATAGCTGGTGCACTCACTGAGGATGAATCGAAAGACGTCCCAGTCTGCTTTTATTTTAAGAATAATATTTTGATGCGTAAATGGCGACCACCTGATGCACCATTAGATGAAGAGTGGAGAATTTACCATCAAATTGTGGTACCTAGGACCTATAGAAGGGAAATACTGAGTATTGCTCATGAAATGCCATTTGCAGGGCACCTAGGAGTCAATAAGTCTTACCACAGAATTCTAAGTCACTTTTATTGGCCAAAACTTAAAAGTGATGTGGCCAAATTTTGTAAGACCTGTCACTCATGTCAAATGGTTGGGAAGCCGAATCAGAATATTCCGGCTGCACCCTTAAAGCCAATTCCTGCTTTTGAAGAGCCGTTTAGTAGAGTCATCATTGATTGTGTAGGTCCCCTACCTAAGAGTAGGGCAGGACATCAGTATATATTAACCATTATGTGTGCTTCTACGAGGTTTCCAGAGGCAATACCTTTGAGAAATATTAAGGCTCGGACAGTCTTACAAGCTTTACTTAAATTTTTCACATTGTTTGGGTTGCCTAAAGAGATCCAATCAGATCAAGGGTCTAATTTCATGTCAACTGTATTCCAACAGATGTTGTATGAGTTAGGCATAGACCAAATTAAGTCTTCGGCTTATCATCCTGAAAGCCAAGGGGCTTTAGAAAGGTTTCACCAAACATTGAAGAATATGTTAAAGACATATTGTCATGATAATGAGAGAGATTGGGATGAAGGCATTCCATTTGTAATGTTTGCTGCCAGGGAATCTATGCAAGAGTCACTTGGGTTCAGTCCATTTGAACTTGTCTTTGGACACACAGTTCGTGGACCATTGAAATTGTTAAAGGAGAAGTGGTTATCAGATCCAGGTGAAGACATACATCTACTTGATTATGTATCCCGCTTTAAAGATCGTCTTAATGGAGCACGTAAACTTGCTCAGGAAAATCTGAGACACTCTCAGAAGAAAATGAAAGTGTGGTATGACAAGACCACTGTGAAAAGAGAGTTTAAACCTGGTGATAAGGTGCTAGTGTTTTTACCTGTTTCTGGTCAGCCACTTCAAGCTCGCTTTCAAGGACCTTATGTCATTGAGAGAAAAGTTAGTGACACAGATTACGTCATTTTGACACCTGACAAGCGTAAATCTAAAAGAGTATGTCATATTAATATGATGAAGAAATATTATGAAAGAGAAGATTGTGACATTTCTCAGGATGAAAGTGTACATGCTGTAAATAGTAACAATAATGATACAGGTGATCAAGTGTGTATTATCAATGCTGATCATGAACTCAGTAATGATGAGATCAAGGCTAATAATGTTCCTGACATGTGTATTAAGTTACAAAATTCTGATGTGTTGAAAAATCTCGACCAGAAATTAAGTCATCTGGATCACAAAGAAAAGTCAGAAATGAAATCATTAATCTATGAATATGCATGCTTGTTCTCAGATGATCCTACTAGGACAAATTTGATTGAACATGATGTTGATGTGGGAGATGCCACACCAATCAAGCAGCATCCTTACCGAGTTAACCCTCGAAAACGACAACATCTCAGGGATGAGGTTCGGTATATGTTAGACCATGACATTATAGAACCTAGTAATAGTGAATGGTCTTCCCCTTGTATATTGGTCCCCAAGCCAGACGGTGGGTACAGATTTTGTACTGATTACCGAAAGGTGAATGCAGTCACAAGAACGGATTCCTATCCGATACCCCGTATCGATGATTGCATTGATAGGATTGGGAAAGCTACGTATGTGTCAAAGTTTGACTTACTAAAGGGGTACTGGGAGATACCACTCACTGAGAGGGCTCGGAAAATCTCGGCATTCGTGACGCCAGATGGGTTATTTCAGTATAAGGTTATGCCGTTTGGTATGAAAAATTCACAAATGACCTTTAAACGCTTAGTAAATAACCTTACGTCAGACTTAGAAAATTGTGAAGTATATATTGATGACCTTATTGTGTACAGCAACTCATGGGATGAACATATACAACATGTTAAGGCATTATTTGACAAGCTTGCCAAAGCTAATTTGACTGTCAATTTGGTCAAAAGTGAGATTGCTTGTGCCCATGTGGTGTACTTAGGGCATGTGGTTGGTCAGGGTAAAGTTAGACCAATTAAGGCTAAAGTTGAGGGCATTGACAAATTCCCTGCCCCAACTGATAAAAGGCAGCTCATGCGCTTCCTAGGCATGGCTGGTTACTACAGACGTTTTTGTCCGAATTTCTCTGACATTGCTGCACCACTGACAAAATTGTTAAAGAAAAATGAAAAGTTTGATTGGACAGATAATTGCCAAGCAGCATTTGAATTATTGAAAAAGGCACTAATGAGTTCACCAGTGTTGATTGCTCCAGATTTTGAGAAGCAATTTAAGTTGGCAGTAGATGCCAGTGACAATGGCATAGGAGCAGTTTTGCTTCAAGCTGATGAGCATGGTGTTGATCACCCTGTTTGTTATTATTCTAAGAAATTTGACAAACACCAAAAAAATTATTCAACAATTGAAAAAGAGACTTTAGCTTTGATACTTGGTCTTCAACACTTTGATGTTTATTTGGGAACTACTAGTTTCCCTATCACTGTATACACTGATCATAACCCTTTGACATTTTTATCTAAGATGAAGAATAAGAATCAAAGATTGATGAGGTGGAGTTTATTTCTGCAATCATATAATGTAGATATTAAGCACATTAAAGGGAAAGACAATGTTGTACCAGACTCTTTGTCAAGAATTTGATCTGATGCAGTATGTTGAAGATATCACTGTAAGTTTTGAAATTTTGTGTTAACTATGCCACAATGTGTATTGATTATGTTACTGTATTCATGTATCATCACCTAGCAAGACAAGTTGTATGTTATGATTATACCTTCCATGGAATTTTGGACTACATACTGTACATACTGTAGTTATTACTGTAAAGTTATACATTGTAAATACTGTAACTTAAGTTTTGTCCGAGACGTCCAAAACTTTTTCAAGGGGGGGAGTGTTACAAGACGACCCGTCAGAAACACCGGATTGAATCCATCGACGAGCGAATGGAAAGTTCCAGAGAATTCAACTTCAACGCAGCCTTTCTAGAACTGTCTAGAAGTGAGAACTGTTTACGTTATGTCGCAATTACAACTACTGTGTGTTCTAGAAGTTTCTATTAAGGAACGTTCTCGTAATTGCTGGACTGTGTACACTAGAAGTTTCTGTTAAATTCTGGAGAGTTCTCGAATAAAAGCCTTGCATATAAAAGGCAGTTCAACAACTATTATCGAGGAGAGACACCCTAATACTTCATCGAGAGACACCATCGAGTCCAGACGTTATTCTGCTGTCCGTTTGTTGACCGAATCATATGAGGCCAGCCACTGACACTTCACACTTGTGACAAATTGCCTTACGCCGTTTCTACGCTGTGTATTGAGAGTGTTATTATCCATCATCGCTAGCCTTGTCGTTATTCGCTCGTGGAACCAGTTCCTACGCTACAGCACGCTGCAGGTCTACTACTGTACCATCGTCAACGTGCATGCACTACCAGCCCTTGGACCAGACCAGGCAAATATTAATTAAAGGATTGTGAGTAAGTCTAATTAATTATTGTAAATTTAAGTGAGATAAGGAGATTGTAAATAATCATTAAGTTGTTGAATTTTAATCTCGTTCTTCTGTGATCTTTCGCTGTTATTGGTTTGACTCGCGACCACAAGCCATAACACTGGTAAATTCAAGAGCTCGGGATGGGAATGATGAGTACCTCGTACTTTAAATGTAGGCTTATCATATTCAGAGGAAGAATCCTATTGTTTTAGGAAATCGGAGGTCATTAGAGGTCAAAGAAGAAAAAATATACTTTAAAATTAATTTCAGAGGCAAAAATCACTAAATCCTTTTGATTTGATGGTTATATTTTAATACCAAAATTCGTGGAGACCAACCTAAAAAGCTCTTTCCAAAACTAATCAGTGTGATCACGCGCACCTCGAGATAAGAAACACACAGGCTCTGTGGATAGAGTACGACTTGATCCCCCCCCCCTCCCCTCACTATGACCACTGTTGCTCACATGTTATAAACCGTGTACTGACTGTTAGGCCCCTGTAGCGGGAGATCTTTCATACATGACGATTTAAATAGCCGTGGGTCAAACAGCTACTGAGCCTTTTTTTTTCGGGCGAATGTGAATCTGGGAGAAAGTCAAACGCAAATTCTTAAAGGAGTGTCAAAATGCAAAAATACACTGAAAGGACTGAATTCGCCAAGAGATACTTTGCAATGTTTACCTGTACATTGGTAACTATAGATTTATACCAGTGTTTGCGTCTACAGATTGTCTGACATCACCAAGCAAATTGATGCCTTTAGGGTGAGCTACCCTGGTGGTGTAATCGCAGCGTTTGATACAGACTTATAAAAAGACTACTTTTAGTGCATCATAATCTAATAAGTCTTAACAATAAACATTCACAGATGCAGACATACTATCTTGTAATAGCCACGGTGCAAAGATATGTTAGCTGTTCATTCAGTCTCAAATTATTCACTCTTTATAAGGTTTTCAGAAATATTAAAACTTCTCTTAAACCTAAGATAGCCTAATTCTAGCTCTTCAACGGGTTTGCCCTGTTCCTTCAGATTGCCACCGGCATAGTAGGTGTAAGTACATATCCATTCCCTTTTTAGTTTTACTTGTGTTGCTGAGGAAGGTTGGGGCTCCTCCTAAATGATTGTTTAATATTAATTACACAAAGCTTCGCAAAACCCATTGTTAAAAGTTATGCTTACCTTTAGCCGCTGATTGTTTAAAACGATCCCTTAATCCTACGTTATCGATAGTTGAAATGAATTTAAGGTTAGGCCAAAGCCGCTTTAATATACCATCAAAGCCTTTCTCAAATTCCTTTTGAACTTCACTGGCTCGTTGAGGATCTCCGGACCCAAGAGCCCTGATCAATCCCGTACGAATGTAAGCTTCAAACTCCAAGTTCTGGTCAATAGTTCCGCTTGAAAGGTCATGAACTAATTTTCTCCAGTTGGCTTCAAGATATGTCAATACTTCTAGTAAAAGACTGGAAAAGTTAACATAGATACATCCTACGTTTCTATCTCTTAATCCAAACAACAAATGGACGTAAGTAGATTCACGTACCTCTCCTATCATGAAGCTCTCCGGGGGTGACGAATACACGACCATGTGTTTAATCATATAGTTTTCCACAGCCATTGCAGTAGTTTTTCCGATACCACATTCACTGGCATTAATTTCGCTATTGCAATGCATCTTCAATCTTGATTGCATGGGACCAAGATCAGCAAACATCTCCTGCTGTAGAGCTTCTTGAAGCATCATAATTTTGTCAACAAAGTAACCGTCTTGAGGGATTCGTTTATTCTTACCTGTCGTGCCACTGGTCAATGTCAAACGCGTGACCCGCTCCACAGTCATCACATTTTTGTCACCCTTTTCAATTCTGTCTACCAGCGTTTCATAGTGACTGTAGTCTGTGAGAGGTTGTTTTTGCCGAAATTCTTCCAGCGAATTAATATCCCGGATGTTAAATTGGCGTCCATAGTCAGTGTGTTTGTTCTTTTGAATAATTTGGTGCAAGACATCTTCTTGAACTTTTCGTGGATTCTCACAAGATGTCCGGAATCTTCGAAGCATTCTGGCGCCGACGTACAGTCGATGGTACTTGACAAAAAAATGAAGAAGTGCTGCATAGATGGAGTAGTGTTTTGGAGTTAGTTGACCCGAAATGATGAAGAACACAACTCCAAGTGTAAAGCAGAGTAGGGCTGAAATGCCTGCAAAATATATTTACAGAGATGACCGTTTTTCATAGTTGGAAGTAATATCTATCAATTGAGATGTTGTTACTTAACTTATTATTTCGTAGATTTGGATAATTTTGATTTCCTTTTTAGCATCATACTATGGTACACCACTAAATATACATCATGGGTAAAATTTCATGTAAATCATCATAAATACGCAGACAAAGCTCTTTACTACTATAGTAAAATTCTTAGGCACCAGACATCATTTTGGATAGAATTGAAAGTCTGAAACGGAGCGTGCACACAAGACATAGAGTGTCGGACAGTACGTTCCACACTAATCCCGCACTAATTTATCATTTAAAGAGCAAAATCGGTGAAAACATGTTTAAAATTGACATTTGGAACTCAATGGATGCTTCTTGCTATTAATTTTGAACTGAGTTACGAATCTCACCAATCTCTCAGTGTGTGGTCCTAGTCTTGCTATTATCGATATAACATGAGGATTCAAATAAACTTTACCTGCAGCAGCTGAAATTAAGCAGCATATTAAAGAGCCTTCCTGCGCTAAGAAGATTCCATAACTCCCAATGAAGGCTGAAGCAAGAAACAAAAACGTAGCTGCAAAATGAAACTTATTGGCCATTGCACTGGAGACAACGCATTGACAAAGCTTGAGTCCAGAAAAATTGCACAACCTCCAATATACCACCTTCGACTCTGCGTTTTCAGCAATTTCTGCAAAAAGTGTCTTGCTTGTTAGAACAGAGCGATATCCCAACATAGGTTAAATGGAAGAATTAGGGACTGAACTATGGAGTATGTGTACCGTCCTGTCCGTTGAAATATGTGTGATGGAGTTCAAAATGACTATGATTTAAACGTTGAATGCCAAAGTAACTATAGTCGGTGGTGTTATGACTATTAAGAATGATGGGGCTATACACATTCATAAAGATTCATGGAGCTCAAACATGTAAGACTGTAATTTATTGTCACTGTAAACACCGGAACAGTCAGTATACTGTAATAAAACAAAAAAGAATGTAATTTTACAAACTGAAATCTCATCGTCCTAATAAATATTATTCTTTTGTTTGTACGAATGGTTAATAAAAGGGCACTGTGACCAGGCATTATGGGAATGGAATGTTACAGGCCGGTTTGTGTCAACACTTTGCGTCAGTTATCACGACTGGTGGGTTACAGATTTTTAAAAGGAGTACACAGGTTTTAGTACAGATGATGTCCAGCTGAGGTTTTATTTAACAACACTGGTTATGCAACGTGCTTAGAAAAACTTTTCCGTATCCCTCCTTCCATCCCGGGTTGTAACATTACAAGCAATTATATAGCACCCCTTTATCAGCCAATAGTTGGAACTTTTGCACAGAAATGTTTTTGCGAATGCGCAGCACATATCGTTTGTACTGTTACAAGCATCTCGACGACTACCGATTATTATCAACAATTAAAGTCACTCCAGAATACATAATGGTAAAACAATAAGCTACATAATTATTTGCTGCTAAATTTCCTTAACTGACAGAATGTACTAGTGGAATAAAAACGCTTGTTATATTACAAGGGTTGCTTCACTGTCAATTGAGGCTCGTAAATCTCTCTCTCTCCCTTTACTGTGCATATATGGGAAATACAGGAGAACAATTAACTTTAGGAACCGTTTACGGAATGGTATTTGGGTCGCTTAATGAGTTAGCTGGCAAACATTTAAATCTGCTTGGGAGTCTGACCATACCCCCTCCCAAACTCATTCCCTCTTTTCATTGAAATAATAAGTAGCATCACTGGAGAATATGCAAAATGACAATATGATTCCAATGTTCAACACCTGGTTACTGTTCTCTTTTCTGTTTCAAAACCATTGGAACAAACCCACTTTAAAGAAGGCGACAGTTGAAACGATGATGTTCAGCAAGAGTCAGTGACGGAAGGAGCAGATTAGATAAAAGAAATTCGCCAGCAAAGTGACAAGAAAGCATATAATGGAGTGTATTTGATACTAGGAGGACATGGAGAAGAAAGCTGAGGGCTATCAACGACTGGGTTGATGGATCCATGGGCTTTGAGCATTGAGTGTATCGACAAGAGTAGTGAAAGTTTTATTTTACAGATGGTAAATTAGAGGATGGCTTTAAAAACAATGACAAGAAGTTAAAACGTTCATACTACCATTGTTTCTCTGAATTTGAAGTACAATTGTTTATGTTTTACTTGCATTTCAAACTACATGTTCCAGTGCATAGGGACATATGGAAAGTAAAGGATATGTATGGTTAGTTAAGTATAGTTTGCAGAAAAGACTGCCAACTGAGTGAAGATGTAATCTTCTCTTACGTAAGCCTATGCCACAATATCTTGAAGGTCCTTAAGGGTTTGTTAAACAGAAATGTTGTTTTGGTTATTAATGCCACAAATATGTATTTGCTTTAGTAATTCCTGTAGCAGGTTATTGCGAAATATTTACTCTCATTCTTCAAACATTTTGAAATTTCGGAATGAAAGTTTAGGGTACCCATCAGCTTTAACAACAGCCTGATCCGTATCTCAGCAATCAAAAAATTACAGGCTCACCAATCATCCTTGTTACAAAAATTTTAACGTACAGTGAAAGAGAAGGCTTTCTTCACGTTTTCCTTTGCCGTTAGTCCATCCTAACAACGGCTTCAGGGGAGAGGAACACATCACCTTTGTGAAGTTTAATTCATATATGGTGCCGTGGTATCTTTGGCAAAAATTTTGATTTCTTCAGAAATCCTGCAACCTGTGGGAGAGGGGAATTTTCAGAGGTAGTAAGAACCCGTATTGGGTTGCTACCCCTGCTTCCCTATGGAAAAAGTCTGACAATAATTAATCAGCTGATTGCCAGTATTCATTTACAGGTTCATTTTTTCAGGTCGACTCAAAAAGAAGCCTCAACTGGATTTTTTTATTGCTTCGGGGACGCTAACGTAAGGGTGAGCATGGATCAGGAGTCTTTATTCTCATGTTAGTTCTTATTTGGATGGAAAGAATTCTCATGGGGTAAATTGGTAGGAGTGTTATATGTGGACAGGAAATTATTCTTCATAGGTGTTTTCGTTTAATGCAGCCCCCTAAAACTATGTACGAAGTTGTTAGTGTTTTGGAAATAGAACTTAAAAATTAAATGTAAAGCCCAGCTTAAGGAGGCTTCACAGTGACATATGGAAACGCACATGTTTTACTTCTCTTTGATTTCATGTATGACAATGTGTTTCACTTACTATACAGTAATTATTTCTAATAGAAATATGTGAAAATCAGGAATCATGTGACAATATTTTACTCACTGAATTTTGAAAATCATGCAGAGTAAACCCTTGGTTAACTTTGGATGTACAATATTTATGTTCGGAGATGAAATAGGAGATACTTAAAGGAAAATAAGAGGATATCTGTGAGATGAAGTTGATGTTTTAAAAGAAGCCTGAGGCCGCTGCCTTTGTCCTTTATCGTACGTCATATACAGAACAATTCCAACTTGTTCATGCATTAATAAACGAAACATTGTCATGTTAGAAGCGTCACCTCACGGACTATCCTCTGAAACAATTTGAGTTCTGTCGTATACATTTAACTTTCGATAATTTCTTGTACATCTAAAGTTCTGAACGCTTTTACAAGCCCTGTATCTGCAAAGGATAAGTAAAAGATTGGAATGGCCTTCTTAAGTGACATATGAAAATTTTGAGGATTTAAAATCACAAATACTTCTCAAAAATCAGTTGAGAATGTATTACTCTGACCTATAAACATTAAAAATATCAAAGTCAAACCCGAAAATGACAGAAACCACTTCCATACACGAGACAAAAAGTGCCGACCATCTACTTTTTCATCAGCCTCAAGTTGAATAAATGATGATTACATCATCCTTAAAAAGGAATATTTGTACCAGTAGATTTAACGTGAAGTATGATATTCTCTTTTGTGGAGTTATCAATGTCCCTCATGCTGTCATGATTCCAAACAGCCAAAATATTTCGATTGTGATGTCAATGTTGAACACAGTTTTTGTTCCTTCTAAAGTTGATATTCAATGCTTCTCATTGAAAATAGATACTTCCCTTGACCCCTACACCCCCACAATATTCTCTTCGAGCAACTAGGATCGATCAATTTTTGATGCAGTTGAAGGTAATATTTTGCTCTCTAGTTGACCTCAGAACAGTACGGGTTTTCTTGTCGTAATCAGTGAAAATATGCTCAACTCTTTTTCAATCGGCTAATCCTCATTCATCCCAATGGTTGTTATTGCTTAACCAAAAAAAGAGAAACATTTGCCATATATCCTGGTATGTTGTTGGAGTTAGGGTTAGGGATTTTTTTAATGATGTTTAACACACAGAAGAACTACATTGCAGGGTACCGTAACTTACTAGGAAATATGCCGCCACTAGTCAAAGATGAAATTTACCTTCTTAAAAACTTGAGATGTGTTATATAGCAGTCGCCATCCACCATCAAGATGGTGGTGGGTATCCCTGGGAGTAGCGGGTAGTTCCGGCCGCTTATGACCGATTGTCGGTTTAAGGATGGAAACCACTATCAGTCCGACGGAAAACAAACGATCAATTAGAGTCTGCTTGGCGTAGGGAGCATAGGCATAGGCACAAGCATAAGAGGAATTACGTGAGGGGAAGGCACTTAATTGTCCCAAACAATTTTTTCCAGAGCCTAAGATATAATTAAATAAGAAAAGAAAGTGTAGGAAACAAGATCAGAGAAACTATAAGAACATTTTCAGTAGCCCATTATGATTCAGTTTTGCAATGTTAAATGAGGGAAAATATTGGTGTCTTATACCATAATAGTGCTAGGAAGGTTTTCTCGTCACGCTTCTTGCGCTCCCCCAAAGGAAACTGACCAATGCAATTGAAAAGTTTGTCACCGTAAATTTCTTGCAACGCATTTTCGCCTCCTATACACTATTGTGACTTGAAGCTCTGAAATATGGGTCACTGAAAGTACTAATGTACGTCATTACATGCATTATGGTCCTTGCAAACATGATCCCTAACCTTAACCATGTAGGCTGTAGGAAATCGCAATTCTCATTTTTTTTTCTTTTGCGTGCTTGGCATGAGCCGAATATAATTTAATGTCCCATTAGTGCTGTAATACTGCTGTGCGTAGAAAACGTTGGTGAAATTGCCTCGTTATTACTCCCTGCGGGACAACTTGAGTAAATTACTATGTCCAAAACCCCGCTACACCTTTCGTTGTTCACTTTCCCCACCAACTCCTAGCAACTCCCGGCATCCCCCGCAAATTGACTTTAGGTTAATATCTTGAATTTCCAATCATTAAGAAAAATATTTAATTAATATGTCAAATTTCATATGGGGGAAGCAGGATTTTCTCAAGAAAGTGTTCAGAATGGCTGTAAAGCCGTTAAATTTAAGAAAAATTATTCGGGACGATTCTCCGTCCCCAGCCACCAGCTTTCCGCCTTCGGCGCTCGCGATAAAGCTACGCCGGCCACAACTTCCCAAGTGCACCCTCCAATGAAACTTACTTCCCTGGCACTTTAACTGTCGATGCCATTAGCCATGTCCATGTAAAAAATACCCATAAAATATTTTATTGCTTTTTTGAAATATCATATACTCTATAGTCCTTGATATCGAAACTCGTTATTTTTGACACTAATAAAAAAGTTGAAGAGAACTTGTCCCAGACCATCGACAAAAATAAAACATCAAAAAGAAATAACCATAGGATATAGGTTCCTATATACTGCTGTATGAAAGAAGAGGCACCCGGGGAGAGCAGGAAAATATTTTTATGTAATGAACGAATAATGCATTTAAAACAAAAGAACAACAATAGGTTACAATTAGATGCCTCCGCTGTTTCCTTCGGCGCGCTTCTCCCAAACCTGTTTTGAATATTGTTTCGAGATTCTGGTTTTCTTCATTACCATTGAAACAACCAGTTTCTCATTACTGCACGCAGCAAGGGGGAGTTCCCCCTACCCCAGAACTTTTCAAATCAAAATTTTTATTACCATCGATCTGAATATATTTACCGACTCTTAAAAGATTTTTTTAGATGCAAGCAGATAGAGCGATAGAGCTGCAATCTCTAAAGCCTGTAAAACTTTAGTGTAGTCAAGATATAGTCAACAACTCAGCTCTAGCTTACCAGCTAAAGTGTTGTTGGTACAAACGTTTTGTTAATAAAATTGCATGCATCCCCTACCCCATTCTCTGACAGAAAAATAATCCAAAAAAGGGTTCGCAGAATTTGGCTTATTCTTAAAGGGATCTTCTTTAAGTTAAAGCACCAGACATAAATTTTCAGGTAGAGATGGAAGACAATTATTCGCAGACTCTTGGGTTTTAATGATCTTATAGTCATATTCAGGCCAATGGCATTTGAAGCAATTTGAAAAGCAGTTAATGCGGGATGGTCTGGTAACATACAGGAGGACGTCTCAAGCCGGCTAAGGACTAGCCTGATCAAAGCGTGTCCTTTTCCTACTTTTCCAATGTTCTCTGATTTTATAAGGTGCCTCTTCGATAATCTCTTGTCATAGAAAAGTGATGACGAAAGCAGTACCGTTTCACGGTTTTAGGCAAACTAAGGTAGGACTACATCAGCTATACTCAGTCCAAACGTTTCTTCTAGTGAGATTCATGGTCTGCAACCATGTCCCCACATAACTGCCAGGAGAAATGCAGACGTTGCTTGATGCACAGGTTTTACGATTTCAACGGTCAGATTTTCCAATTGTCGTACCAAGTACGGCAGTCGGAAATTCAGACCTTCGCGCACCGATGGTCCTTCAATTACCATTTTGAACAAGATGCGTGTGAGGGAGTGAGGCCCATCATACCCATATTAACGTCCCAGGTTGCATTTGCTTTGGAAAAATAATTTCACCCAAGCTGTAATGTATGAGCTAAGAGTGAGTTTAGCGACAATGACGTAATTGCCCTGAGCCCTCAGATCATTTAAATTACAAATTTATCCTTTTGTCGACATTGGTCACACGCCCGGCCTCGTTTGTAAACTCGAAACTTCCTACGATCAAATTTACTTTTGAGTACTCCATAGAGAGGGTCGACGTTTGGAATGTTTTTGTTTTTGTTTTTGTTTCTCCTATTTCCATAGGACCAACCCCCACTGATCTATATGCGAAACCCACTTATACCCACCAGTACGTATCCTCGATCAGTTGTCAACCGACTCCCGTATTGTAAAACAAAGTATCACCTTTATTCCGGCTCTTAGAATTCTCATCAGCTATTCTGATCCTTGACCTGCCCGTCTGCCTTGCAGAAAACTGTCCGTCTTCTCAATACGTGTGGGCTCTAATAGCAAAGAGGTGTACGCCTCAGTAGAGAAGAAAAGAAATTTAGGCTCCTTTTTAAGGTTCAGTTCAACCCTGGTTTGCGTGAAATCAAGGATACAATCATAAAATACCTCATTCTTCTTCGCCTTTTAATCGGATGCATGGGGCTCAGTGTTCTGGAGCCACCTATTGTGAGTTTTGGACATCCATCTAATCTTAATCAGAGAAAAGAAACTGATAAGGACGCTAGAAAATCTGACTGTAAAGGGGGATCATAATAAAGGGGGGTATAATTTGTCAAAAATTGTCAATTTTCAATTTTTGTCAAAGTTGGGCGGGTTTTTTCAGTTTAAAGGGTAAATGCAGGAAAGAAGACCACCGATGTAATATAAAACAGAAACATAACACCCAGAGGGGTAAATTACCAAACTTTCATTGACCTTTCTCAGGGGCGGATCCAGGATTTCAAAAAGGGGGCTATCTCCACTAGGACAAAGTTTGCACGTGCGAACGTGAAATGTACAAAGCTTCGATATAAGCCTAGGGAATCTCAAAAAAAAAACTTGAAATTTAGACAATTAAATGGTATTTCATGGCATCTAGCAATCAAAATAACTTACATATTCATTAGCAGTTTTGGGACTCCCCAAATCCTCACATTTTGTTTTGATATGTGCCACATTCTTTTCTCGAGTCATGATACCATGTCACAAGGTAAAGGTAAAAGAGGAGAAATGAGATAAGGTTAGGATTGAAGGGTCTCGGTGGTCATGGCAGTGACGTATGCCTGGAGCCTGGAATGAAATAATTCTGTCACCCAAGTTCATCTGTGCTACCTCCTCATTTGGTAAACCATGCATTTCCATGCATGTCAGTCACCATAATCAAAGCAAAGAAGAACAGGGCAAACTATGAGGAACTCTATTTAATCCAAGATGAATCATTTCCGCGTGTTCTGGACACGAGCTCGAGTGATTTTCCCGAACCTGTATGGTTAGTTGATAAATCAAGGCATATTGACGGAATCGAGTTACTCTCTCACCCCTTCAGTTCGTGTTCGAGACTTAAAGGCAATAGTCAGTCGCCCCAAAATTGTTTTGAAAAATCAGAAAGGCCGCTTGCAAACTTCTTTTATTTGCCTTACAGGTACCTCTGAAGATTTTTAACAAAACTATTACAAACAATGGTAAAGCAATGAGTTATTCGTCATGAAATTTTCAGTAACAAAAATATCGTCATATGATCAAACAAGTCATTCGTAAAATAGGATGAAGGGGTATACTAATTCTGATTAGGGTCACTACATTTTCCCTTTAAATTGCCCATGTTATAAATTTGGGCGGACCCCAATGCAATCAGTGGCAGTTTATATTTATAGGACAAGGGGGAGAGTTTATATTTCTAAGTTAGCAGAGGGGAACCCAAACCCAAAATTTCGGGGCCGCTATGATATACGGTTGATGCTGAAGAGGAGGGGCATGGAATTATAGTGGTTTCTCCCTGTTTACTATTGCCCGATAATCTTCCAAAACATAGAAGTGATTAAATATCTCGGCCGAAGAGGTAGTGATAAACAACTTCAGCTAAAAGTTCTCTTTCCTCCTTCCCTCACACTCCCCTCCTCTTTCATTCGTTCCTCAGTCCATCCTTTTAGTCCTTTCATTTTTTTTTTTTGAAACTCAACCTGCTCGGCTCAGTTTTTTGTTCTTGGATTTCCCATCCCGATTTCCCACCGCTTTAATGCCGGTCTCCCCCCCCCCCTTCCCCCTCATCCTTTCCGTCCTCTCTTGCAATTGGCAAAGTCAGCCTTAAGGTGCGTTCACACCAAAACCGAAATCTGCCGCGTTTTGCGGACGGGCCGCGGAAACTTTTTCCCCAGGACGAATAGGGCAATTTTATTTCAATGAAAATTAGGAAAATGGCCCCATTTCTTCTGAGGTAACAAATTTCACGTCCAGGCTGCAAAACTCAGTACTGATTTTGGTTTTGGTGTGAACGCACCTTTGCTCAATCGTCCGTTTCTCTTCCAGCCACTCTCAACCTTAATTTCTCTTTCCATTCAATGTTTTCCATCATCCCTAGCCCTGCCTTCCACAACACTAGTCCCCGAGTCAGTGTTTCTCTCTTTTATTTATCAAGCCAATTTCTTCCTCTCCCTTCTTTCCATTCATCAATAATCCTGTTCTTACTTTTCAGAGGCCATTCACATATATCTCAGTAAATAACCGCAGAGATCGCACAAAGAGGAAAAAGACTTCTATAGCATTAAAACCCTGTGAATACTCCCCGCGGTATACACAGTAGTGTATTACCAGGGAGTTGCAACTCCCTGGTATTACAGCAAAGTCTAGTTCATGAACAGCTTACATAAGCTGTATAAATCTGAACAAAATGTGAACAAAAACAGCGTCTGGTATGCTTCAGTATTTACTTATCCCAAATGATTTATTCCAAAGACAAAAGGAAATGTCCAAAAAACCATTTAAAATACCTTTGATCCACTTTTTCACGTTTTCATTTTTTTTTTGTCATTGATAGTGTGCATTTTCACCCTAATTACAAGTCAGTACTTGCTATCTGAGTTACTCCAAAATAACCCCCTTGCCTTTCTGTGGAATTTTCTCACAGAAAGGAAGCAGGTGGTTTGCCTTCAAATAGGAGTATAGGACAAATAGCGGTCACAACATTCTAGACGCTTTTGGTCATTTTTTTTTTTTCGTTCAGTGTGAAGCCATTTTAGCACCGATTTTCGTGCTTGACATCTCTAAATGTATCTAATTTAACCACGAAAAACGATTTCCACAACATAAAACATTTTAAATCAGTACTTTTCTTGTGATCTAGGGGAAGTCATTTCTCGAATCTATGCGGCAGCCTTTTAATTCGCCAAATAAACAAGAGGAGTTATTCGAGTTGTTCCAGTTTTTATCCGAGTTACTCCAGTCTTAGTTTCGACAGCTTCTGTGGAAAGGACTTGGCATGTTGGGGAGTCGTAATAATTATAATGATAAATAAAAAGTAAAATTTGTGGTAAAAACTTACGTACTATTTTAGATACTAAACAAATCGGCATCAGGGAGGGGGGCATTGCCTAATTCCCCCCCCCAAAAAACACCACTGATAATTATGATAGTAAAAGTTTAACCATTAAAAATGCACTAGTGAAATACCAAATATATAGGTGCTGTTGCGTTCAAATGAGAAGTTTATTTTAATAACCAAGGAAGTTTTTGAAACTGTTACTTACTTTTAGCTACATCATTGCTTTATTTTTCTTTTAGTAGGTGCCCGAAAAATTCTCAGCATATTGCCCAAATTTTCCAAAAAAAAAATATTTGTTCGAAAGCGCCAGCCCCCAGCCCCCTTCCGCTATGATTTTATGTCATACTGATTCCTCATCGAATTATAGTCAAAAAGTGAGTTTTTGAAAAATTTGAACCTTAACCTCTGATTTTGACTTTTCTCCCGAAGGTCTGCGAGACACAATTTTTTACCTTTCTCACCAAGACTGAAGAAAAAATGCCCAGTCAACTAGTGGCAGTTTTTAAAACAACCACTAAAAAGTGCACTGTTGTAATGTAAGGTCATTAAACTGAACACTGTGTCGTCATCGTCATAAACAGGTTCATCGTCCAAAATCAGCAGAAGCAAAAGCAATAACGTAATTTCAATAATTTCAGTCAGCTCGGGTCAACTGCAACATACAATTATTACTTAGTTACATAAATAGTATCTTCATGGAAATCCCCATAACAGACACCGTTTTTCAGACGAAAAATGTAGAAAAAATGGGAAGAACTGAACATGATATACCAATTAACTAACAAGTTTCTCCAGATAGGTAAATTAGAAATATCAGTGAGAAGATCCACCATCAGTTGATGCATAACTTAGCCATCGCTTTTGGGGTAGAAATAGGCTTACCAAAGTAACGAATATAAGAGGGCCATCCACGGAGTTGCATATGAAATTGCTATCACATATTTTATTCAAATAAGATGTCAGTAATAACCATCTATTCACAACACCGATAAACTAATACATATGAAAAACTGCTTTCTCCATATGACATTTCTTTCTGGTGATCTATAAGACACAATTCCTCATGTTGAGACAACTCCCATCATGTCTGAGACAACTCCCATCATGTCTGAAGAGGAATCGGTCGTACCAACAAGGAGAATGTCACGTTTAAATTTTTGCGTTTTTGAATATACCTTTTACTTTCCAAGCCATGAACTTTGACCTCAGTTGTCATAGAATCCACATATTATGTTAGCACTAGACATTCCGTTAATGTGTGAACTTGTATGCCAGTGCAATGTTCCTCTTGGAACTAAGCAAAAGACGATTTTGACACAATTTGACTTTTGACTTCTGACCTTTGACTTTAACGTCAGAAATGAACTACTCGCTTCAAACCTCAAAAGGAAAGCGAATAACGCATACCCCTTATTGATACACAATCCACGATTTTGGCGAACCCCTCTAGAAAATTACATAAAAAGTTCAAGACATTTTCAAAATTCCAATGAACTGAAGAAAATTTTAGAAAATTATCCACGTTGGCGTGCAGATGGCCCATACTCTCCGAGATCTCCTCGTAAGAGGAATAGAAACCACCGCTCCCCTACCCCCGGTACAACACAATGACAAATGTCAGAGGTATATTGTCAATTTGTAACAAAAATATTTTTTGCTAAGATTGCAAGATAAAACATTTCATTGACATTAAATTCACACATATGACAGGGACTTCACGTTCTACGAAAATATGAGGTTTCCATGGCAACCAAGGCCGAATGCCAAGTGACTGAAGGTCAAATATACATTTTGTTTTTGTTTCAAATACTGCCTTGCACTAGTCGTCTGGACCGCTTAGCCTGGGGGGGGGGGGAGTGTATCAGTGTTGGAACTCTGGTTGAGTTATTAACGTTGGTCGGAATGAACGTCGGGTCGGTTTGCCTGAGGCCAAGTTGTTTTGGAACCGAGTTGGTCTGTTTTCACACACGCCTACTCACCTTGACACCTACTCTCTAAATGTAAAAGAGTGATTATCCAGCAAAGAGATTGACTACAGTGACCACTCTCTGTTTCGAGTGGAATTCCACTCTCCTCGGATTGGAATTTTCACTCAATGAGAGTTAATTACCACTCCAAGCGGATTGGATTTCCAGTCTTTCTCCACTCGAAAAAAGAGTGGTCACTGTAGGCAATCGACGAAGAGTGAATTTCACTCTTTTACATTAAGAGAGTTATACACGCATATACGCACGCAAGTGCGTACTTTTACACGAACTGACATACGTGTATACATACGACTTATATACGTGCGTGACAATAATGTTACTAAATTATCAATTTACTACGTTATTAGTAAACAAGAATTGTAACAGTACTGGTAATAAATTATCGGCAATTAGGTGTGGTTACTACGTTATCGGTAAATTTTCTACTGCATTATTGGTTGGTGTTACATTATCGGTAAAGTTCTTATGACATTATTGCTTGTTTTTAAATCTTTATTACATTAAGTCTTTACTCTTTAAATCTTTACTACGTTATCGGTTGTCGTTATATTATCGGTTAATTTACTACCTTATCGGTTGTAGTATACCGTTTTCCTCCCTTACAAAGACGCCACTCTGATCAGGTTGCCATGTGTTTTGACACGGTGTTCATTTACATCCCCTTTTGCTCCATCCGTAGCAATGTCACGTGGTTAAGTGCATGGGACTGTCACATGCCCCTTTAAAATCAAACCTTGAGTTTGTTTTAGCTAACAGAGGCATCCGTTCTACAAACTATTTAACTGGCTATGCCATACACAATTTGATCTCTTAGGGCCTCGTATAAAAATTATCATAATTACACTTGCTTGTCAACTCATTTAACGTAGTTACTCTTAGTCTGCTATTCAGTCGTATGCTTATTACATTGTTTAGTGAAACCGGAATTATCGCTCAATAACCTTGTGGTTATATTGTTCATGTGGCTGCACTAAGAATTACGCATATGTTTGTTCGCTACACTTGCTTTGTAATAACAAATGCTTCAAAATGTCAGTCACACGATGACAGAGAGAAAGACACACTTCCTTTTTATCCTCTGTTATTATATTTGCACTCAACAAATGCTTAAACCCCTGCAAGCAATTCTTAAAATCTTCTTTCCTATAAAACAAGCTTATCGATTTTACCTTATTTCTTTCCCATTGAAAGATTCTGGAACGAGGGAAGAGAGAGAGAGGGGGAGAGGGAGAGAGAGAGAGATAACTAGACAGTATGAAGGCCGGTACTGCCTCTCTCATTTTTCAAATGGTAAACTTTTCCATAAAAAGACAACTTCATTTTTATTGACTTTTCTTACACTAATCATTTCAAAGGAATTTGCATCCTTATATGCATATACAGATAACCTGCGGCTTCTGTAATCTAAGTTTAAGCTCTGCCACCATTCAAACTATATTACATGTAATGTCTACGAAACAAAAAACATTACAAATAAAAGTTAAAAAATATGTGCGCGGGCTTTTTTGGATGAAAAGAAACAAGTACCTAGAATAATAGAAAATTTGATTAAAAAATGCATAGGCCTATGTACAAACACTACAGGCAAAAACTCATAAACTGAGGGTTGAGGACTGCTTCAAAAATTCCCTTGAAATTTTGTTCTGCATGTAAAAGATGAAAAGAAAGCAATTTAACCTAAAAACGGCTAGCCCAGGGAGGTCCGGTGTGTAGACCTCAGTCCCTCAGAAATTAGTAAAGATGGAAATGTGTACACATTGAATTGCAACGCCACAAAAGTTTAGAGTGCGCTGTACAAGGAAACCTACTAAGTTGGAGCGCAGAACAGCATCCTTTACAATACAATTTGACATCAAAAGGATGGGTTTGTTCTACAGGAAGTAAAAAAAAAAATCGTTCAAACCCAATGTCTTCTTCCTTATGTGACATTGTCCCTTCTGAGTCGTATATAAATATATTACTCGGAATCCGTTGTTACTTTTTATTTAACTAACGCAGACCAATACATTTTACAAAGTAAAGTTAGGATAATCACATCCTACATGGGTTCTTATATGGATCACAGGCCACATCTGGCCAGTAAAACAAGAAATGGTCGATGGAATAAATTGCTCAACTTTCTTTTCATCGCACGACCACATGGGAATGCCTTCTCGTCTTTGCTGCAATGTGGTTGAACTTTGTGATTAGAAAGATGAAGCACAAAATGGTAAAGCAAATCTTGTGATTAAGTTAGACCTTATTCACCATACAAATTTGTAACAGTGAATTTCTGAAACATGTTCTCAAACGTTGTTTTCATCTCTATATCAACTTTCAATTAGCCTTGAGAAAAGCCACTTCAGGCATCTGGGATTGCTGTTGTTAAACGCGCTTCTGACGAGCAGATGATCGCGTTTATGATTTTTTTCTTCACTATTGATCTGACTAAATTCAAATTTTTTGTCTGCTTTATTCTGAAAAGCAGCTTAAAACTCAAACAAAACAAATCGAAACAACTTGTGAGGTTGGTAATCACCACAATGATGGACTGTTTTCCCTTTAATCGGGAAGGGGGTCAGTTTAGTCAATTTACGGAGCGCGCTACGCGCCGTAAATACTTTTGTATGTACCCACAAATTTTGGGACCCAATGCGCAGTTGTACTGCGATTCAGCTTTTCTTGCAAAGCACTAAATCAGCACTGAATTCGTTTCAGCAAGTTTTTGTTGTTCAAAATATTCCGTTCTTTTCTATGCTGTTGTCTATGCTGTTCTTCCTGCCCCCTCTTAACCATTCTACCACTTCGCCATCATTCTATGTCCAGTACGTTTTATGTCTCCCCTGTCGGAGCTACCCCCTCCCCTCTCGTCCTTTTAGCGTAAGTGCCGTGAACGAATTGAGGTTTGTAGTTCTTTATCTTATCAACAGACTTATTAACGTTCGTTAACAGTATTACATGATTATTAACTATGTTTTGTTGTAGAATCTTATCATAAATCTTAATATCTTAATAAAATCTTAATATAAATCTTAATAAATCAAGTACTGACGTAGCATAACTTAAACGTACAAGTGCTTCCCGGGATGACAATTAGTAGATTCAGGAGGAACTCCTGTCATTAATCTAGGTATGGCATTTTGGAGCGTGATTTAGTTCTATGTGCATTTACTGTTAATTTAAGCTGTCCATATAGTAAGGCTCATTTACTGGTTTCGTGTACCCCACTGCAACCCCCGAAACTGTGTTCGCAGTAACTATACCGGAACTAGATGATTCCGTCACGGGGGCAGGTCCCGAAACGAAGTGGCCGTTTAAGTTTACTTCAGTCCCAGTTGAATTTAGTGCCATCTGATCGTTGGCGGTGCCAATTCTTCTCCTTTTTCGTTTGCACACAGTGTAGCTTACAAGAATGACTGCTACCAAGCCCAGCAACCCCAATAAAATCCCGATTCCAGCAACTGAATAAGCAATTTGGATTTGGTTTTGTGAGTTTCCATGGGTTGTTATAGTTTGAGGAAAAGCTGCAAAAGAGAGATGGCATTATTATTACTTATTTTCCCGTCATGCAACATGTCAAAGTTTCTTACCAAGGTGAAGTACTATATACACAATACCTAGGTAAAGTACTATGCACAACGTCTTAAATCTTTCAGCCTTAAATCATTTCCTTACGTTTGCCCTTAGGAATGTTTGCATAACTTATAAAAATCACAGCATCGATATACAACTGTATTATAAAAAATTAAAAACTAAGAAAACTAACGAAAAAAGGAATGTCTCGGTTATCGATAACAATCTTCAACTTCGTTTGGCAGGATTGAAAAAAAACTACGAACAGACTTCAGTAACACTGCCTCTTTGTGGAGTGACTTTCAAAGTAGTGCGTATTTTATCCGAGCACGTTTATCTGTCAGTCGTTGGTTGGTCAATACAACACACAATTAGCTCACACTTTGTTAGTAAACGTTAAGAACTTAAGAATATCCACAGTGGTAACTTAAAAATATTTCTTTCCAAGAGGGAACAAATAATTGGCACCCTCGCTAAGTTTGGAGGATGCGCTACAGAAATAAAATGGAAATTTGTGTATGAATTCATTGCTGGAAAGTTGAAGTTCAATGTACATACATCTCTTCAAGTGATTTAGATGGTGCCTTTATAGGTAAAGGTTGCTCAATACCCTCTATTAAATGGTATGGGCAGTGGTTAACACCCGTCGCCCTTTTTCTTCCTTATCTCTCTAGCGCTTTTGCAAAGTAGTATTGAGCACAACAAAATTAAATAAGTCACATGAATTATGACCGCACTGATTTAAGCACACAGTCATGTACTTCATTTTTTATAGAAGCAATTATCTCCTTTTAACTGTGTTAAATTCCTGACTTCTACTGCACCACTGATCACGATCTGTTTGCAAAAGTTATCGCAATAATTTTTGGAAAAACTGGAGTTGCATCAAAGTGCTCCATCGAACAACTAACGCATTTTTAGGAAGCTGTTTGTCTACCTCTTAAGAACATGTGGGTCTATTCGTGATCGGTGTTTAGAACGGCATGTTAAAGGTGATCAGTCGTCTTGAAATATTCTTTGTGACGTCAGCCTTTTCTTGACATGTTTCTGCAGTCGTCACTGTTCAAGGATACACCGTACAAGTAGCTATGATGACATCGGTATAGCTAGTAGGTATACAGCTACAAGCCGTCTCTTCTTGCTTACCGATTAGCTATACCATGCTTGTACGGTGTATCCTTGAACAGTGACGACTGCAGAAACATGTCAAGAAAAGGCTGACGTCACAAAGAATATTTCAAGACGACTGATCACCTTTAATTTATTACACTGCGCCAGCAGAGAATGTAGAAAAAACGTCTCAGTTTGAACTGTACACTGTATGTCTATGCCAGAGAGTTGTCATGAAAGGACGCAGACCCATCATTTGTACGCAAGCCAGGATTGAGGAACAAATAGGACTCACAACGCAGGAGATTGGTTTAGAAGGAGTATCATTCATTTTAACGTTATGCAAAAGAAAAAGACCTTCTTTACTTTCACGATCTCGGTCTTATCTAGCAAGGGCACCTTGACTTCAAGCATACGCGAAACCATGAGTCGTTGACTATGGCGCGCGAAAAGGGCTCGAAGTCGCCCACTATGACGTCACTTCACTTGCACGCTCCTCTGGTGTTTGAAAAATGTCTTGACCTACATATAAAACTACATACATCGGCTCAAAGTCAAAATGATTATTCACTTTACTGAGTCAAACTGGTTTTACACTGTACGTGGGACCACCAGACCTAACGAAAGCTAAACACCTCCCGAGTAAGAGATGTAGCTGCCACCTATGGCGCGCGGAAAGGGCCACCAAGTATGATGATGATAATATTTGATACTTTGTTATACCAAAAACGTATGTCATTACGCTAAATCGACATGTTATTGTACCTAAAATATATGTCACTGTACCAAATTGATACGTCGTTGTACTTAAAATACATGTCACTATACCAAAATTACATGTTGCAATACTCAAAATATATGTCACTGTACCAAACTTAAATGTCATTTTACCTGAAACTTATGTCACTGTACCGAATTGACACGTCGATACTATGAACAAAAGTGATGATGTATCTCCAAGGACCGTATCTAAGTTAATCATATACAAATAGCCAAGATGTTGTAGGCGTGGCTCTGTTAACTGATGCTGTCATGATGGGTATACATTCCTTTTTGTAAAGAATATGGCGTCTTCTCATAAGTAAGAGATGGTCGGAAACAAGCGGTATAGATGCAAATGTACATAAAAAAACATACCAGCTTGCTTTTAAATGTCTTGTTCTTAGATATTTGGGTGTGCGTGGCTTTGAGCCTGAATAGTGGCACTTCTAAATTCTTTTAAGGCTTTATTACACGGAGGTGCGTTCTTCGTTTGTGTTCAGTGGCGATCCTCCTCCCTACTACGTGTTTATTTCTCAAGATTTCACTGTATGTAAATGGAAATATTTGTCTTTTACTGCACAGTGTGGCAAGTTGTCTTACTTGCTTTTTATGAAGCGTTTGTACAGTTGTAGGTAGTGGCAGAGTGTGCAGAATACCGATCGGGTTACTCAGTGATGACTGTGAGCTAAGGCGTAGACTAATTGTTGAATTGTTGCCCACGAGGCCTTTTTCTTGACAGGAGTTTTAAATCTAGGTAGGTTACCTCCGTTGGCAGGAATTCCATAAAGAAATTTTTAGGAAGGAAAGGATTTTAATATTCAGTTTATGCCACTACACTAGAAAGTTCGTGGGTCGTTCCTTAATTTGTTGAGTAATGTTGTATGACACCCTGAATTAACTTGAAGAGCTATGTTTGCAGGTTATCGTGGGTAAAAGAGACTTTGAAATTGCCTTTCGAGTTCAGCCTCATAGTCAAAACCATTGAAAGTACTGGGTCGTAGCCTGCCCGGGGGGGGGGCAACTGCCCCCTGAGATTTCCAAATTGAAATGGAAAGTACTGAGAAAAGTATACTGAAATGGTGAAAAATTCTCTGCTAAAGTTATGATTTCAAGCCCCCCCCCCCAAAAAAAAAAATAAGAAATTGCATATAAGGGCTCCTTTTTTCCAAATTTTTTTTTCGGGATGGTCCCCAGACCCCTGCCGTGGACGCTTTTTGTGAGGTTATCTTTCTGACGAATAAACCCTGTTCCTCCTACAAGATACACGCTTGAAGACACCAGCAGCCTACGTTGGTTACAGGTAAAATAGGCTATGATTTCCTTTAATTACTAGCTAGGCTCAACGAGCTTATAAAGAAACTTTTAATTTAAAGGACATAAGCAGTTGGGGCAAACTTATTTTGAAACAACTAAATTTCACAAATATCCTCCCATTTTACTTCAACAATCTTTCTTTCATTTGTTAGAACATGAATTTTTAATGATCAAGGTAAACCAAGGAGTTACTTTGTGAATTTCAAAACTCAGTGCGAAATATATTGTCATACGATCCTCAAGAGCCATCCATGAAATGGCATACCGGAGTACATGCACTAATTAAATTGGCGTGGAGGAACTATCCCTTTAAATCGAATCTGACTTTTTTTCCTGAAATCTAAATTTGTTTCTAAAGAGAGAAGCCTAAAAGTAAGAAAAAGTTTAGATGCAACTTTAATGTCTAAAATGTGCACCCCCCCTCCCCATCTAAGAGGCATTTAACCGAACATTGATATGCAAGGCCTACCCCATATGGCTACGCCTCAGTGCCCCCCCCCCCCCCCCGTGGCGTACTAAGAGCTCTACGCAGAAGCCAGCAACGGCCATGTAGGAGTTCAAAGCAACAGTAAATAATTAAAAGTTCAGATCATGTAATCAGTCCAAAGCTTTACCAAAGATAGCACTATTTTCAATCTGGGAAAACTTAGAACAAGAAAAATTTCTCAAAGAGTAGAGGTGTCATCCCTCCCCTCAGGAAACATCCCCTTCGATTACACCTTTCCAAAACAGAAAAATATCATTAAAAAATGCGGATTTCTAAACATAATCAATTCAACGCCTTACAAAGCTTTAGGGTACCAAAGATGGAACTATTTTGATTTCAAGCCATCTCACATAAACAAAAATTTCTCAAAGAGTTTAGGGTGTTCAAGTTGTCCCCTGCTCTCAGACAGCACCTCGTACCTTATACGTTTATCCAAAGATAGGAAAAATATCACTAAATATTGACAATTTGTAAAGCTATAATCACTTTAAAGCTTTGATAACGATAACACAATTTTACACCTAAAGAGAAAAAGAAACGGTCCGCAGGAACGACACTTGGTGTTTCGCTTAGACAGTGTCACGAACTGCCCCCTTGAGATTCCGCCCAGGCTACGTGTTCTAGCCAAAACTACTGCTAAAAACACTGAGAGTAGTATAGGCTAAAGCCTGTCGTTTCGGATTGGTTCGATTGCAGAAGTCCCAACTTTGTAACGCTTTTAGCATTATAGACAGTGCGGCTATTAACGTCACTTGATGAATTTCCTTCAAGTTAGTCTTTCGGTACACAGAATGGTCGAGGTGTTATTGTACACAAGCGTAACTGAAGGGAGTCACGGGGGCGGCCGCCCCCCCCCCCCCACACACACTTTGCTTCCTGGGATGGTAGTCAGGGATGGTTTACCAGTCCTTGCTCTCAAGAGGACAATTTCTCTAATAAGAACCCAAAATTCTCGGCGCGCTACCCGCGCTGTAAGGTCACTCTAGTTTATTAATATTTCCTTTCCACATAGCTAGATAGCATAAGTCCTGTCACCCTTACCAAGCAACATGTAGGCAGAACACACAGGCTATGTAGAGGTCGTAAATTTCATCCCATATCGCTTAGCTATTTGCTGTTCTCTCGGGTGTGTCATGTGATAGAGTGAGTTGGTGAACGACTAACGGAGCAAAGTTGGCTCTTCCATCGGGCAGTCCAGGTGCTTTCGACACAATGTATGTTATCCCAGATGGGGTCTACAAACCCTACAGTTTTTATTTTTTCTTTATTGTTCTTAGTAATTACATATGTTTTTATTGTAAGCCTATTAAAAATTTTCGCGCGCATCACGCGCTAATGTCACGATTCAGACTCAAAAGAACACTATCAGGCACCTTCATATCTACTTCTCACCATCCCCTCGGTAAAGGAGCCGACGGAACTTGGGGTCGCTGGCATGGTCCGGCCCCCTGTCGGGAATATTATGTCCCCACACATGGTGAATTTATTTTGACTTTCCGAAAAGGGTCATTTTTGAGATAAAACCCAATAAAAACTTTCGGCACGCTTTATCCACTGATCCTCAGTTCCGTTACTTATAGCTAAATATAGTAGGCTACAAACCCTTTCCATCTTTTCAAGTAACTTCATAAGTAGAATACATGGAATTATGTAAATATCGGGAATTTCATCTCATTTCGCTAGATTTAGTTCATGTTCTCTTGTCTGCTTGTATCAGTCTTGCGGTACGGCTAGCGACTCAAGGAGGGAAGTAAAATGTTAGTTGTGCTCGACATTCCGAACTGCCAGGATAGTTGATCTATGTAAGCTTTAAATAAGCACAGATTCTTTTTAGTGTATAGGCTGACCCTAAATAATTTCCCTTGCTTCGAGCGCTTTTTCACAGCTTAGACTCCGGCAAAAACATATATTAAATCAGCGCGAAACCATTTTCCTCTAATGAATACAAATTTTATGCAAACTATGCTCCGCAATGACATAATATAGTACACAGGTTTTCTTCAAATACTCTCTCACCAACCTCTCGACGGGATCGGAGTTGTCCGAGGTTTCGGGTCTTTGGCCTTCCGGTCGGGGAGTCTGTCCCCCCGTCGGGCAAATCCTGGCGCCACCCCTGGGTGGATGGGGGATCACGGGTGCGGGGTGACTTGATAAGTGATAACCCGTTGACACTAAGTTTCATTACATTGACTATATGCTGTCGGTACATTTACCTTATTTTCATCCCTGCCCCCCCCCCCCACTTCAAGCACCCCAGTTACGCTACTGTTACTGGATGGGGTTCCCAGGCGGAACCCTGCCAGCAGCATTCGCGTATAACTTAACATGAAGTAGTTAATTCTCATATTCGTTGTGCGGCCTTCCTGTTTTAGTGGCTTGAGTAGTTCGCAGCCTTGGCATGGATTAGATGTCAATGGTAGCGGCAGCTTGACATGCGTGCCTGGTGCGAATTTTGCGCGCATTTGTCGGACCCTGCGCAGAGAATAAAAACAAACATGCCAGCCTACTGGAAACCGCTTAGCTACCTTAAAAGTGTACTTCTGGCCCACTAGTATTGTCGATGTTGATTTACCTCCTTCCAAACGTATTATGGGACGAGGGCGAGGATGGGACTTGGGCTGTAGAAATAAAATAGGCCTGCTATTATACTGGACCCCCAAAAGAACAGATGAAAGGCGAAAAAATTTACAAACATAAGTTGTGAAGTTTCTACCACTAATATTCAGAAAGTATTTACAACGCGGGATAAAGGCTAATTATTTAAAGTGAAATACAAGTAAGGACACATTGCCAAGGCCGTAACGTCCGAGCCCCTAACTCATTTCCGGACTTAGTTCCGGACCCGAGTCTGATAAAGTTAGCTGGACTAGAAATTGGCCGGAATGGGCTGCAACTGAACTCGGAGTGGGGATCGAGTCCAGGCAACTTTACAAAAACAAAAGTTACATATATGTTACTTTATGTAAAATTATTACTTGACACAGTTTATTACATGAATAATCACGCGCAGTCAAGTTATTTGTATAGTAGACCAGACTATAAACTTGACTCCTTACAAATGGCCTTTGCTATTAATTTTCAGGTAAACTGTCTTTTTTAATGTATGAAAACTATTTTTATGCTATGCTAATGATTGCCAAATGTTCAGACTGGGAATTGGCCCGAACTTGGGTAAGATGGACTCGGTTACAACCCTATACGCACTGCGTAAAGGGTGCCACAATACATACACACTCAATACTACGCAAATTTACCTTCCGACAAGTTCGACAACAATAAGCCCAGCCCATCGAGAAGCGGACGGTTTTCTTCCAATTAACCAAGGGCGGATCCAGGGGGCAACTTGGGACAGTTGCCCCGTATGACCAACTTGGCACCCCAAATACAAGAAAAAATGCCCTACTGTGTCCTAAGAAATTGAGTATAACTACCACTTGCTGGCGCCCTCCACTTTTCAAAGGGCCCCCCCCCCCCCATGAGCTAGAAGCTGGATCCGCCCTTGAAATTAAGCAAAGAAACCCAATCAACCCTACCTACTACAGGAATTGTAACAACGACGCATCCTCATGTCAGTTCTAACCTCTCATGCCTTTCTGCTTCTACATATGTCTTTGTAAAGCCCGAAAAGATCATAAAAAAACCCAGCACTTTTCTAACAAGGGGCCTGGATTTCATTGCGTAATTCTTCTTTACTTCCTAAAGGTATTCATATCACACATCTGGTCTCAGCCGTAAAACGAAACCTAAGAACCCTCTTCTCTACAAGAGCTGTGTACACAGATCTCATTTTCAAACACAGCAAATCTTGAGGACTCCCCAAAATAACGAAAACAAATTTCGTTACAAAAGGATACGCATATCCATGACAGCATCAATAAATATAGTCACGCCTACAACATCTGGCTATTTTCATATAATTACCCTAGATACGGTCCTTGAAGATACATCATCACTTCTGTTCATGGTATCGACGTATTGATTCCGTACAATGACGTATGTTTTAGGTACAAAAACATGTAACTTTGGTACAGTGACGTATATTTTGAGTATAACGACATGTAATTTCGGTATAATGACATGTATTTTTGGTACAACGACGTATCGTTTTGGTACAGCGACATATATTTTAGGTAAAATAACATGTAAATTTAGTACAATGACATATGTTTTTGGTTACAAAGTATCAAATAATTTCATCGTCATATCTGGTGGCCATAGGTGGCAACTATATCTCTTACTCGGGAGGTGCTGGCTTTCGTTAGGTCAGGTGGTCCCACGTACAGTGTGAAACAAGTTTGACTCAGTAAAGTGAATAATCATGTTGACTTTGAGCGGATGAATGTAAATTTTCAACGACATGTTGGTCAAGACATTTTTTCAAACACCAGCGGAGCGTGCAAGTGAAGTGACGTCATAGTGGGCGACTTGCCCTGTCGGTATTTGAATTTAGTTTACCAGGAATGATCGGGGGCTCTGATAGCTCAGTCGGTAGAAAATGTTGTACATTTCGTTTGCTCTGTGTGCTGATGGTTGTAGTGGTTTGTATTGTATTATATACTTCAAGTGTGAAATGTACTTTAATTTTGCCAAACGGTGCTTGGAAAATCCTTTAATGCATAGTGCTATACAATTATATTTTATTCATATCATATGCAATAATCATTGCCCTTACCGCTTTACAGCAAACAGTAGACCCGAGTTATGTATGGGGATTCGAGGGTTACATTTTTCGAACTTCAGTAATTATTCAAATTGGTATTTTAATGCTTGGGCTGGCTTAGTGTAATTTGAGTATATGTGTCACATAAGACACTCTGACACCAACTGTGAGTAATCAAAGAGGTCATTAACACTTATTTGCATCACCTTCCTGGCTTCAATAAGCTGTGACCTGGGCCCTGTTTAACAAAAGCTTAAGATCGGTCTTAAGTTTGATGTCAATAAAAAGGTTGCATGGCAGATCAAACTTAAGATTGATCGTAACTCTTCATAAAACAGGGTCCAGATTGCATATCCGCAGTGGAGGAGGACATTTCTGTTTAACTGACAGGATGGGGATTGATGAGTATGGGCTGTTGCTCTTAGGAGTGTAAAATCAAACTTCTGCTGTATTAGTGGTGGGGAATGTACGCTATACCATTGTTGGCGAAACCTATTATAAAAGTAATAGTATGACCATTTCACCATGTAACCATGGACAGTTGTTAGCAGTTAACAAACAGGAAGTTAGCTATGAGTCAATGATAAACTATATTTTAAATTCCCAATTCATGACTTATACTTTAAATAAAAGTGTGTGATTGAAGTGTACCTGAATTAAATGCAGAATGAGAATCGTAAAGCTGTCTAATGGCACGGCAGTTGTGTTTATTTATTGATGATTATTTATTTCTATATCAGATTTCTAAAGAAATCTATGGCACAATAATTACAATGTATGAAAAGGGTCATTTACTGGATTGAAAGAGGATGAAATTGATATGTACAGTTTAATAGTATGAGTTTTCACAAAGTCTGTATTAAAAGTTTCAGTTGATAGTTGCATAAGAATAAAATCGTTGTTTATTTAAAACTTTTCATCTCATTGATCAATTTTTTTCCTTATTTGCATTTGAATTTTAAGAAAAATAAAGTATTAAAAGAAAAGTTTTCAAACATGAAACAGTTATAATGTAAATCTAAATTTATTCTTTAATTTAATAGTAAAGCTGTACATTACCTGACACCGTCACCGTGAAAGAACACTGAGCTTGATTACCAAATCGGTCACTGGCAACATATGTGATGTGTGTTGAGCCAATCGGAAAAGCAGTACCCGAGGACGATGGTCCTACCAGCCAGTAGGCATCACCTGCATTGTCCGATAAGACTGGTTCATCCCACGTGACAATTTGCCTTGTTTCAGCTGAAGATGAAAGACTCACGGAAATATCGCTCGGACATGAGATGATAACTGGAGGGCTGTTATCCTCTGTGGAATAAGCGTACGTCAAGCATATCATTGACTATAATACCATGCGATGACATTATAGCCACACGGACAGAGACATAGCATATTCCAAAGCTTCTGAATGTTATCACGCTATCAGTCTGTAGATTGCGGCGAACGCCTGAGTAATTGCCAATTAGACGATACCTATTGATATTGTCCCCAACCTACCCTGCTTCGGTCCTACGCCTATAGCTATTGGTAAAACTGCTAATGTCACTGCAGCTAAGAAAAAAACCTCCTCTGCCAATGGTTTTTTTTTGCTTGCAAAAAACAGATTACCAATTATAAAATGGCTTTCACCATCACCCATCTTCATTATTAAAATACCAATTTTGGAGATGGATTCTCCATCACCTATATTTAGTATTAAAATACTAGTTTCGGAGATGCAACAGAATTAGTAATTTTACATGTTTATTACCTATACTTACCAATAACTGTAGCCGAGAAATTACACCAAGCCATGTTTCCCGCAAAATCCCTAGCAGCGATTTTAACAGTTTCTGTACCTAGACGAAATGTACTTCCAGACAAATGACTTGATGATATAATGACATCAACGTCGTCTTCCAGCGAAACATCATCCCATGATACTTGGGAGGAGGATACACCAGGAGCAACCCAGATGATTATGTTTTCAGGACAGTTGAGGAAGACTGGAGGAGTTGTGTCATCTGCCAATTAATACATTTAGAAATTTAGAGAGGTTCTACAACTTGCAGCGTGTCTTAATTAAATTAACCTGTGCTTCAGCAGAAGTACCAGGCAACGAATTTCATTATATCGATCACTTTATGTTGTCGACTTTCTCTCCAGCTGTGCCATGAGTACAATTACAAGTTCTTTATTTCTGTCACTCTTTAGAATTTTTGTCTATTTGAAGAAACAGAAAAGTGACTGTAAGTACGAATGATGTACTTTTTGTTCATTTTAGCTGAGCACTGACGGAATGCATGACATTTTAAAATACATTGATGCGACAACTTCATCCTCATAAATTGCCTGTGTGAAGTCAACATAGGAGATATGATAAGATCAAATGTAGGAATTATTATAGGATTCACAATAATAGAATTATAAGGAAAACAGTCGTTGTTGTGTTTTATGGATATGTAAGGCACCCTACCTACCTGATAAGCACGTGTGCTGGCCATTGGGTGTTGGAAGACACAGCCAATCGCAATCAGCCCTCGGGCAGGTGTCCGGTACGACGACATCTAGAAACCAAAGGTAAACAATAAACTAACTTTATCACTGCTTTCTTAAATTGCAAACCGATTTTTGGTATTTATTCCATTCATCCCTTGACTTATGTGTTTTGAACACAAAAAGACTTTAGCAGATTACTTATCTAGAACGGAAAATGGAATTGATTGCCGTCTGCCTTGAAATTGTTTGGAAGTCTGCATCCCTCTGTAATTTTTCAGATGGCTATTGTAGGATTTTCATTTATTTGATTCGTTTGACTTTTTTTCCTTTTGTAGGTAAGGGTTACCTATATAATGTTTGTACATGTTGGTGTATACACATGAAGCGTACTTTCTCCAGCAGTAACTCAGTAACGGACAGATGAACAAATCTTACACTTTTGTACACATTTATCACGATGGGAAAATAAGCCCTATGATGCCCGGTACTTAAAGTCTGGTTATAATATTTAATGTTCAAAAGTAAAATGTTTACATTTGGTTTCGAATTGTATCCAGCAATCATCATTTTGGGTTTAACATGTCAAGGTAATTTAGAGGTTATCAAGGGTCATTTCAGTACTGTTTGAATGAATTCCATTGACAATGCAGTGGTCAAAACAGTATCTAGAGCTCTAGAAGCCAAGAGCTATTCGCTAGCAACTCCCTGCTTTTCCGGGATGTCATATCCATTTAAAGCCATTTGAAGGCAGCAAAGGGTCATTTGAGGTCGAATTTCTATATATTATCTCGATGTTTTGCAACTTGTTATAATGTATAAAGCATATGAAGCAAACATTTTAGAATTAATTTGGAGGTCAATTAGGGTTAAAGGAAGACCAGACAGGCAAAGAATGTTTAACTTTTATCAATTTTGATAGTTGAAGTCGGCGTACGATGGCCATTAAAGAAGTAAACTTTAGGTCATTTTGCCACGCAACGTAGTGCAACTTTGAGCTAAATAAAAAGAAAGCGTTAACAAAATGATTGTGGAGGTCATTTGTTAATGTACGTTGTCATAAGTAACTTTAGGGTCATACATCGAGTTAGCCCTGGAATTCTATGATACCTGTGATGTAGATAATATTAGGTGCAGGAAATCTTACTGGTCATTTAAAGACAACTAAGGTTATGTGAGTATTCCAATTTCAAAAATTGCCCGCGGTAAGCAGGGTTATTTGAGGTAAGATTTAAAGGGATGGTAATATTTCATGAAGCTTTGTATGCGTAGCCATAAGGTACTGTTTCTCATCGTAACTAAATTCCATCATGAAAATCGTTGCCCCATTGGGCACTTATTAGTTTGAGTTTAAGCTTTTAACATGTTGGGGCTACGTGTAATTGATTAGCTTTTTCTGGTAGCACGTTTCAATTAGGGAATAAAGTCAATGGTGCCCATGTCTCTATATCAGACTCGAACAGGCTATGACGTCATGTATATGGGCTGAGAGACTCGAGGTGAAGCCGAGGGTCTTTGCCCATATGCATGACGTCATAACCTGTTCGAATCTGATATAGAGACATGGGCACCATGACTTTATTTCCATTCATATATACTTTAACTCTGGAAAAGCTAAAAGGCGATAAGGCTTTCTTTTTAACAATTTTTCATTGATCATGAATTATTCTCTCAAACTGCCTAAAGTTTCGCAGGTGTCGCGACACGAAACTAACTCTGATATCGAGTATGAACCGCCTGCTAGTTACGTGCAGTGTTTACCTATATACGTGTATACGTGCGGCGCGCTCGCATATCATATTTGCATACTAGTACTAGCTTTGTTAACACTGAGGCTATCATATTTATTCAAGAAAAGTTATTATCTCTTTTCCAATGAGTATTTTTTGGATTATTTCTAGCGAGCTCATATTTGAAATGATTTCTGTTCAATTTACTTTGACAAATTGGTGGTAAACAGACGTTGAAAGTTGGATTTACAGTTACAGTACAGTAGAAAACATCCTAGTTTGGGGATCTGCAGTTTTGGTGCTGTTGCTCATGGTGACATTCGACTTTAAACGTTGGGCTTTACTAATACTACGTTTTTGGAAAAAATTTGCCGGATACGTTAGACCAAGCCTAACCAGCGTTACCTTGTTTTCAAACGTTGAGTCAGTAACGTTACAGTTTGAAGATTAATATACTTGATCTCAGATTGCCATTTCATTTGCAAGCAATCGGACGTATCTCGCTTTTGCGATATGGAGGAGTCTCCAACGTTAAGATTTGAAATTAAAATTGATGTACATCTGTGCCCTGACAAACTTGAATAGCCTATTGTCTTCCGATCGAAACCAGAGTGGCATAGGCCCTAGATTATAACAGTTATAGGCTATAACGTTAGGTTGAAAGTCACACCTGGAATCCTCTGGATGGTTTTTGGTGTTTGCTCTAAATTTTAGTGCACAGAATACGTTATCTTTTCGGAACTGAAAGATGACTTTCTGAGGTTAGTGTGAGTCCTTAGTTCTCTTATTTGCCTAATTTTCAGTAGGCCCTAGGCCTATCCTAGGTGCAGGAGGGCTTTTGGGGTGTGCATGCCAAGAGTCGTTGATGGAAACAATTATTCAGATCGCCTTCACCGGTTTAGGCCTCAAGAAACCAGGATCATTATTAGGCCTACTGTCTGTAAAGTTTGGCAAACCACTTTCTTTTTCGTCTGCCTCAGAGAAAGTTTTTCTAGATTTAAGAAGTGCTGTATAATTTTTTCTTATCAACAATGTACCAAAACAAGCAGGCGATGTTGACACATTTTATTAGACTGAGAGCCTACCAACGGTAGTATTTCCCTACGCTAATTTTCTCTTGAAAAGCAAGAAATATCGCTTGTAGGAGCTGATTATTTGCCCAAGCATGCATCATTAGACAACTGTCAACCTAAGCATATTTAGTTTTAGTAATAACAGTGACAGGAACAAAAAATTGCAATATTGGTACCGTTGTACCTAGTTTAATTTGAACGTTCGTCTATAAATAGACCAACGGCTAGTACTACATGCATGTTGTTTCTACAGTCCGAACATGTTGATCACAGACTTGCTCTCCATACACCCTATGTCTCTAAACTAGATTCGAACATGGATAACTGACCAATCAGAGGCCAGCATTCTCAAGAAGTATTTATGAATGGTGAATAAGGTGTAGCGTTTAATTAATTTTCATAAGCTTTGTAAAGTAATTTGACAAGACTGCTACATACACAGCTAATTAGTGAAAACCAGCATTCCAAAGAGAAATTTCCCATCATACCTTGGGTGAGCTTGGAATATTGCTATTTAATTGCTACTGCAATGCTGCCAATTACCAAATTAATTTTTGCAGGAAATCAGTTTTGTCGTAGGGCCACACAGCTATTTTTACATTATATGAAATTTGCCCTAATCAGTATCAATAAATGAAGAAGGATATATATATATATATATATATATATATATAGACCAACTTGGCTTCATAGCTCAGTGGTCAGAGCATCCGCACTAGCAAGCGGGAGGTCCCGAGTTCGAATCCCGGTGGAGTCAACTTTGCTTTTCACCTCAGCCAGATTTTTCAGCTTTGCCGATTCTCACTTCATACATCGCAGTTGCCGTCAGTGTTTATTCATCGTCAACTTTGTGCTGTCACACGTTTCTGCATCTCTTCGGAGATCCGCTGGCGGATTGACAAATGTGTTCAGCTGAATTGCATCATTCGTGATCTCTGGTTGGGCTTCCATCAACGGGGAACTAGTGCTGTTCCAAAATTAGGTGCCTGCTCAGGAGGTGAATTGCGAGTGCTTCATATGGTGTTTGAACAAAGGCCAGACCAACTTGACTTCATAGCTCAGTGGTCAGAGCATCCGCACTAGCAAGCGGGAGGTCCCGAGTTCGAATCCCGGTGGAGTCAACTTTGCTTTTCACCTCAGCCAGATTTTTCAGCTTTGCCGATTCTCTCTCTCTCTCTCTCTCTCTCTCTCTCTCTCTCTCTCTCTCTCTCTCTCTCTCTCTCTCTCTCTCTCTCTCTCTCTATATATATATATATATATATATATATTTACCTGGATCACACCTTTGGTGCACACTTCGTTCGTTTAAAATGTACATTAAGGGGACATTCACATTAGGTCGACATTTTTCTGTTCAATTAATATTTAAGCCATTTTTTCAAAACCTTCTGTATATGTTTTAAGTACAATAAAGCCATGTATAATACCTTTAGGGCGCCCTCTTTATTATGTCTTAGTACAGGCGTAGTAAACACAACGTATGGTATATAGATTTTTACGTGAAAAAATGGGTCGTATATCTTGCGTCGTCCAAAAATGTACATTAAGTGGACAAACAAGTTATTGCGAAATACCCTTAATATTTTGTGCATTTTATCATTATTTGTGCATACGTCATATTTTTAAAAATACTATATATATTATTGTAGCCGATATTGAAGTTTATCATATTTTTTTTGGAATTTTCTAGTGTATTGATATGCAGATATATTTATATATATATATATATATATATATATATATATATATATATATATATATATATATATATATATATATATATATATATATATATATATATATATATATATATATATATATATAACGCTAATTCCCACCTTAAGGGCAAATTGTTATATTTGCTTGTACATAGGGCGAAAAATAGATAATGATAATAAAATACATTAGAAATAAATTCGCCCTAACGTCTAAACATATAATTAACGTTATTTCAATGGCCAGCCATCCGTTCGTGTTAACAGCTAGGTGTCCGTAAATTTGACAACTTTGAAGTAATGACATCTAGTTTGTAAATCAAAGAGGGCGCCCTTGTACGTTTACGTATTCCTATAGAAAAAGTGTGTGGAAACGTTAAGGCGAAACTTATATTTCACCCGAAAATTTATTTCCCCTTAAGGTCGACTTTTCAACAACAACTTTCCCCCACAGTGCCTAAATAGATATATATATATATATATATATATATATATATATATATATATATATATATATATATATATATATATATATCATAAGAGAAATCCACGTATGCTCCATGAAACAAAAATTATAAGTAGAAAACACCACATAAAGATGACAATACGAGAGCATATATATATATATATATATATATATATATATATATATATATATATATATATATGTGTGTGTGTGGGTGGGTGGGTGTGTAAGCCCTTTGCTTAGATACCAAGAGCTTGACTGAAAGCCAAATCCCTATTCAAACCCGATCTACGAGTATTACTTATTAGAATCGTCTTTAGCTCTAAGTTGATTTTTTTTTTTCTGTGCATTTTTTAAAATTGCCGTAACACAAAAGTCCACTTTGGACAAACTATGCTGGTGTACATTACAATGTTCGGTAACGGAGAATCCAGGGCTATTTTCCCTTGTGCTTTGCTTATAATTGTTACAGTGTAGGTTCAAAATACTTAGAAGTACCCCTTTAGGTTCCCTCTGTAAAGAATGCTTGTGATATGAAAACTTGCGTAGAAAAAAAAATTATAATATGATAACGGTTCATTTTTATCAAACCGTCTGGAAATTAGTAAAAGAACGTAAATGTCAGTCAATCGTCTTAGATTAAAAATGATTTTTGTGTTATTTCTTTCAGTACCTCCTTCATAACGTGGTCGGAGAGATATTCCTTTGTAGTACATTTCTGATCCCCATCTAACGTAAAATCCGTCACTTTGCAATTTCCGGTCAAAGAAATGAATGTATCCATTTGAAGGGTCGTAGGAATAAAATCCATTGCAGAAGAAAGCGTCGTCATCAAGGACGAGGGAAAACACATTTGACGGAAAAACAAACTTTAAAATATTCCTCCCAGTACCATCATAGTTTACCCTCTCTAAACTATTAAGAATGGCGTCAATCCAGTAAAGTGTTCTTTCTGAAAGAAAATGTAAAAGTCCTACTTAGTCCATAGAATAATTAATCACAAATGATGTTGAACTGTATTATATTTTGACCACCGAAAAAAGCGGGATAATATTTGTTTTTATAGTTCACGTCAATAGCGTAGTCATGCCTTAATACAACAAAGGGGACACGCAGAAGGCCATTTCATGAAACCTGGGCTGTAAAGCTTGGCTTTGTTTTCGTTAAATTGCCCTCAGCACCAAAGCGTAACGCCGTTCACTTTTCAGAAGAAAAAGGATCTCCTTTTTAGGCTCTAAATTTCCAATACAGTATTTTCGAGGACGCATCATTTCATTCCATAGCAGATAGGTGCCAGAATTGTGCCTTATATGCTACAAGTATAAAATTTGGCACACTCTTACAGCTCTACACAGCCGACACAGATTCGTCACGTGACAACAATAACGGCTATGTTTCAGAATGGACTCCACTGGTATATATTTTACCTATATTTTGTGACATTTCTTCTTTTCTGGTCACATACACTTGACATTTGGCACATAATTGAACGGGACCCTATAATTATAGTGCGAATATATCCTTGCGGTTGACGTCAGTGGCGGCCATTTTTCAAAACAGCCGCTATTAGCTGTTGTTTTACTTATTTTTTGAAACATTTCTGTGTAAAAAAGTGTTGTTTCTGTCATAAACTTGAACGCCTTCCGTTTGGCTCATAATGAAAGAACTGTAAGCATAAGGCGATCATATACTTGTCATGCGCAAATAATGTCGGCCCTTTTCCCAAATGGTCACAATGCTTGTTAGGTTATGTATATTTGGAAGGACTACATAGGCCGTTAGGCATGTATAACATTTTCACTTAGTCATGTAATCTTATCGTTCAGCTCAAAGTTGAAGGACTCTGCATAAACTTGTCATCACAGATTTCTCCTGCGACAAAGTATGGGGGCCATCTTTGCCAATTTCCCAAAATGGCTGCCTTAGTTAACTTCTTTAACAAAGTTAGCAGGGAGAATGTGCATCAACTATTTGGACATCTTGGTTTTCACTTAAGCACACTTTTAAGTGATTCTGAAAACCCTTATAGTTTCTTACCTATGGCTTCAGAGGTTCAGAAGTTACAGCCCTCTGAATGTATTGTGCAATACCATATATTTTACTAGCAATAGCTGTCTATCATTGCCATTTTATAACACTTTGCGGAATTATAACTTTTCACTGAAATCAGTTACGAAGCTGAAAATTTGTGTAAGAAGTGATTTAGAAACAGACGTCATAAACTGGCGTCAAAACTACAGGAAAAGTTTGACTTTTGAAAATATGGATTTTTGAAAGTGCAATTTTTGACATCTTAAAGTCATATTTTTTTCTAATCTTGGGACCCCTTTTTTGTCCAAGTACCAAAAAACGTTTCAACTTTATCACATCCTTTACGGAGAGATTTCCTAATAGATAGTTCTCACGTGACGTCGTAGGCGCTTATTTCAGCCATATCTGAGGGCAACCCCGGCATGTGTGTACAGGCTTGCCCTCAGACTTGCCGGTTGCTAACCGCTAGCTGTGACGTCACTGAGAACTATCAATTATTGAGTACTCATTCAGTAACTCAGGTAGAAAATCGGTCCCTTGAGAAATGTTTCTTAACTCGGAGTTGGATGTGGGTGGAAAGATCGTTGAAGTGGCTGTATGATAAGAACATGGGGAAGATAAAAATAAAATCTCAATCCAATTTTTTTTTTACTCAGCTTACTACACTTTTTTTTTTTTTTTTGTATTTTTAGTTACAATATTTTGTCTTTTCTCTCATTTCTGTGACTTGAAAACGTCACAATTTTGACTTTTGATGTTGACACAATTGAGTTACACCTTTAATAGCATCACTTCAGCTTTATAAGTAAAGCCTTTGACTTTCAAATCTCAAAACGTTTACTTTACACCGTATTACTTTCACCTAATAAGTCATAATTCTGAACTTTTATTACAATATTAAGAATAGTAATCTCAAAATTTGACTTTATATGTTATTACTTTGCCATTATTTTTGACTTTAAACAAGTCATAATTTTTATTTTTAATCACAATAGTATGACCTCCATTGATTTGTTGTGCTGACTTTAAAGTAAACATATTTGCCTCTTGATTCATTATTTTGACTGGAATATCATTATTTTGCATTTAAAAATTATGCTGAAGGCCTTACCTTTCAAATATTGACCTTTCTTTTCATTATTGTTGCTTAAAAATTCATATTTTGTCTAAATTTTAACTTCACTATTGTGAAGTTTAAACCTTTTTCCTCTAAATTTTGATGTCATTATCGACTATAAAATTCAAACATTTGACTATCAGTCTCATTGTTTTTACTTTTAAGAGTAATATCATAATTTATAGCAGAGAAAATTTCTTAGGCACTGTTGATCTAAGTTCTGTGGCTCTGAATGTAAAAGTAGTGATGTTATGAAACGAAAAATATTGATTTAAAATGCCAGAGTACTAAGTTAAACTGAAAAGGTCAAAATTACAATATTTAAAGTCACATTATTTACTTTTTGAAAACAAAAATTAGACTAAATGTCACAATTATAACTTTTATCCCCTGATATGTCTTTTCTCTAATCAGTATGACTGTGAAATTTTATAATTATGATACTAAAAGCCGAGATAGGGTGTTTAGAAGTGTCAATATTGAGGTTAAATTACAAAATTTGAATTCACAACTTTGACTTTTGTCAACATTCAAAATTTTTATTTTTTAATTTTTCTTTTGATTTCATTAGTTTGACTTTAATACCCCTATGCATGAAAGTTTAACCACAAACGTTGTACTTTCATTTCCGTTTGTAATGGGTTGAGTCAAAACTTGTACTTTCCACAATATCTTTTCTTTTTATTTCACTATTTGAATTGTAACTTCCAATATTTTTACTATTTATCTCATGATTTTGACTTTTGTTCTTATTGGCTTGAACTAGAGGACAAATTATTATGATCAATATTCAAAATTATGACGTCGAAAGTCTTCACTGTACTTACTGTAAAACTCGAGAGATGGGATCGAAGTGAAATATGAGATTACAATTTGCGCTACTCAGATACCAAGCATAAAGTCTGACTAAAGCAATCAAAAAAGTGAAACTTGAAGTCAAACGTTACACTACAAAAGTCAACGTTATGAGTATTAAAGTAAAAAAAAACAGGGTATGAGTACAATTTCTCACTTGCCAATGTGCCTGTTACACTTACAGTTCCCTTTACAAATTGCACCAACTATTCGGGGTTTTAGGACAAAACTTAAAACTTTAAACGTAAACAGTATTAATTGTTGCTGATTTACCGTTAGTCTTAAATTGTGTTGAGGTATTTTTATTAGTACCTTACACTCGTTTTTCATATTTTGGTTTTTTCATTTGTTTGTGTAGAGCAATAAATAACTTCCGGTTGAAAATGTGTAATATTAAATAAAGTCTATAAAAATAATAACAACGCAGTCCCCTAATGTACGAGATCTGTACACCAAGTCGTAGTTAGGCCTTGGCTTATCATGTTTGTTCCTAACACCGTCATAGCTTAACATTACTTTAAATACAAAAACAAATCGACACCATGAAAAACTTTCAGTTACTCTAACCAACGTACTAAGCTACTTCCTAAGAAAAATTGAATCAATGGGCCCCTATGAACAACAGGACCCACAGGGTGGGATTTCCTTGACAAGTCCTGGCACATAAAAATTTGATTAACCCTAAAAAGGCAAAAACAGTTTAGAATAGACTGGTTTCCTGTCCCACTTTGTACACAAAAATGTTTCAAACTGTAGATAAAATAATTAATGGCGGCCTTTTTGGAAAATGACCTCCATTATCAGCACAGGATAAACACGTACTACCCTATAGTTAGAAGCCTTCAGTGGGTCAAATGTCAGTCTCTCAAGTTCTCGATGGCAGCATGACTTTATACGCAGATATGTTTCAAAACATAGAAAACCCAACAAGAGGCTATTTAGCAAGATGGCCACCACTAGGGCCCTTTGTTTAAGTGCCAAAGGCCAAGTTTTTGTTACCACAACAACTCTTTCTGCACAAAATGTAGCACATATAGATAAAATACACACCAAGGCCGCCATTTCGAAAAATGGCAGCCATTGTTGTCACATGACAAATTTGCAATGACCCTTAAGGGCAAAATCTTTTTAGCACATAATCTAACTGGGCGCAAAATTTCATACTTGTATCATAAGAGGCACAATTCTCCCAAAAATTACACCTAGCTACTTTACTGTTTGAAGTGTAAAGCCCCCACCCACCACAGCCACCCCACTCCCATAGCTGGTACCCTCATTTTACCTTACATTCATGGTCCATCAAAAATCAGGTGTCAAGTTATTGGCACAACAACAGAGAACGAAATACCTTTCCTCTATCCTCAACAGAATTCACTTAGGCGAAACATTAGTCGCAGGAACTGCCTATGGGCTAGTATAAAGTGTAAAGACGAGGGTGGAATTGAGTGCATATACACTCTTTAATTTATCCTATTTTGAAAACTCATGGCCGATAAAGGTTACTTGAACTCTGACCAACGACTAATGTGAGGAAAGTAAGTTTTTTTTTTGTTTTTGTTTTTTGTTTTTCTTCTTTTTTTTTTTTTTGCAGTGGATTGCATTTCAGTGAAATATACCTTTCAGATCAACTGCCAGTGAACGAGGTGAGACAATATCAGAATTGACAAGAACCAAACGATTTCTACCATCTCCATCAGCCCTCTCTATTTTCGGATGAGTGCCCCAGTCAGTGAAGTAAATGTACCTAAAAAATAAAAACACAATATGACCCGGTTTCATGTTTATCCTTATACTAGTAGGCTACACTAGAACATATCACCCACTTATTATCAAAGGTAGGATTTAGGAGCGGGGTTGTAAAATTGCAACATGCCTCTACCCCTGGACACCTTACGAGAAACCCTAATCTTAAGTGCATGTCCCCTAAACTTTTTTAAAAGTATAACATCGCATTTCTTGCAATGTGGTGTATTTAATAAGTCAAGGGGGCAACCTCAGTTCCTCACACGCACTCAATCATTCTATTGAAGCAATGAAACAGCTGAATCGCAGTACCATTATAATATGTCTTGCATGGGGGCTTCTTATTACCAGTGCATTGCAACATGGTAATTTCACTCAAGTTTTGCCATCTCTTCATGGTCGCTCAAAACTTTCAATCCCTCCTGCCGTTTACATAATTTTTCGAACTAACAGAGAAAACCTATGCGGGGGGGGGGGGGTGTGTTTTGTTACAACCGAGGTGTCAGTAACAAGCCACGTTTATTTGTTTTATTTTAATTATACTACAAAAGCAACAGTCATTTCTCTTACAGAGATATCCGCATACATGTTCAACTATGACAAGCTGTTACATTTGGCTTTTAATTTACAGTATACAGGAAATATTATTGGGTACTTTACCAGTTTACAACATGATCAAATCTTATTTACATTAATGACTATCTTGTATTCTCTCAGTTTGTTTATATTCTTATCATACTGTGCTTTCTAAACGTAACTTGAAACATTCTTACCTTTATCATTGACAACAAATTTTAGTTCTCCTGAGTATCCAAGTGAAAAAATAAGATAATTACAGTGCGCCTTACAACTTACCCTTTGTAAGGTTCCGTAACGATAGCACCTGGTTTGTCTAGTTCTGTGTGAATAATCGTATTTCGATATTCTCCATCCAAATTTGACACTGAGATGGTACCTAGCTCAGCGTCAGTCCAGTAGAGCAGTCTGGAGTTAACGTCAATGCGCAACCCAAATGGTTCTGAATGAAAAATACCAATCGTTACATTTACTCATATCCTTTATTGCTACAGCAGTTGAGAATTTATAATAGCTTTACCAATATTTTACGGTTCTAATCCATAGCCTGTTGCAAAGTGCACTGTAGTCAAGTTACGTGAGGGAACATTTCAAAAAAAAAAAACATTTCGGGATTTTTAGACAGCCCCCCCCCCCCCACACACTGAGGTCCTTGCTAGTCAGAGCAAAGTTACCTAATCATTCAGGAAGTGAGATTAAGGGGTTTTTCAAGACACATTCCGCTCGGTGTGTCACTTGTGCTTCGCTTAAAGAAACCAAATGGGTTCGTAGCTTCTCTAGCGGCCAAAAATTCAATATATTCCATTCCATCACTTGCTGTACTCAAGGCGTGGTGTATTTAGTTAACTGCCTGGATTGTAAAAGCAGTACGTGGGTGAGACAGGAGAGGAGGTTAGGATCAGACACCGTGGTCATCGACAAGAATTTCAAAAATCGAATAAACCATAGGGCAAACATTTTCAAAGCAGTAGTAATCTCAAGCTTATAGGTGTAGAAAGGTCCACAACAATGGTAAGACAACCCAGGAAGCAGTAGAGTTGAAATGGATTTATCGGCTTAATAGTTTTGCACAATTAGGCTTGAATGTAAAAGACGCGTCGAGTAGCTTGTAGACTTTCTCCAGCTGTCCCTCCTCTTAGCCGTTCTTTTACGATTTTTCTATCAGTTTACTCTAGTACGTGATCAAGGAAAGTGTACCTTTCCGAAAGTTGTACATTTTTACACTTTAACCTTTTTAACGTTATACCAGTTTTATCACCAAGTTGCCTTGAAGATTTGATGATCCACTTTCTCTGTTCGAGTCCTATTAAACTGTTATGGATTATTTTAATATTCCGAGTGTCCTAAGTTATTGGCAAGGTCCATACATATGGCAAACTTTTTGAGTTTCAGCATTTCATCAGCATTTTTTAGGACGGGTGAACACAATTTCATAACAGGTGTAACATTAACATACATTAACAATTTATGTTCTCCTGAGCTTATTATTGATCAAAAAGTGCCCCCAATGGGTTACTTATTTGAATATGTATTGCTACATATCATCCCCAGAAAATGGCAAAAAGTATGTACATGATAAACTTCCTGAAAAATTGCCATTTCTGTTTTGTATGTCAATGTGTTACACCCGTTATTTTTCTTGATGTATGTCAATGTTCGCCCGTTATATTTTCCATAGGACCTACATAGAAATATTTTTTTTCAAAATTGAGGTAGCAAGATGAAAATTTTTAGGCTATCTCTGTACATCTAAGGATTAGCCCAATACATAATATAACTGTTATAACATATGAAACTAACATAGAATGGAAATCAATCCTTATGTGATGCTACGGTGTTGGTTTACTGCGTAATTCCCCATATATATATATATATATATATATATATATATATATATATATATATATATATATATATATATATATATATATATATATATATATATATATATATATATATATATATATATATATATATATATATATATATACATATACATATACATATATATATATATAATACATATATACATATATACATATATACATACATACATATATATATATATATATATATATATATATATATATACATATATATATAAAAGTCAAAAGAAGACAAAAAATGGATACATTCATTTCCAACAATAAGTATATACAAATCAGTGAATACAAAATATTTCGGGCCGTCTCAGCCCTTCCTCAGTTGTATGTAGGAACTAGTGCAAATGAAAACTGGCCTAACATATATATAGATACAAGTCCCTCTTTAGAGACCTACTGCTTGACCGCTCATGAAAGCCAAATCCCCATTTAGACCCATCCTGTGAGTATTTAGAGAGATGATCGTATTTAGTTCTCGGTTGCATCTCTCCTGTGCGCTTTTATATATATATATATATATATATATATATATATATATATATATATATATATATATATATATATATATATATATATATATATATATATATATATATATATATATATATGCCTGACCGTGTCTAAGAAATAGTCTAATGATAGTCTAATAAGAAGAGCCATATTATCCATCATGAAATACAGCTAAAATTTTTAGGAATCACTTATCACAAGGCAAAGGTCTTTCTGGCTTTCCTGCTTGGACTCACGTGAGGCTTATTTATTGACACTAAGTGTTATCTTTGTGGTTTTGCTTATATCGCATTTAATTTACATCATTACATCATGATTTATGTAATCTTCAGAATGCTAAGTTGCGTAACTTGTGAAAGAATATTACAAACAAGAAATAGACTTCCTTGTATTAGTAGCAATTCATGGTGTTTCTTTTTAATTAAACAAATGACTATAATATAAAGTAGCAAGGCTTTGGAATGAAATATTGTACAGAAAGGTGATTGTAGAAAGGATTGTCTCTAGAGAACAGTTGTCAATTTTAAGAAAGTTAAAGAACCACCCCATATTGCAAAGAAGATTCTCGTAGATTGATCAAAAAAGCCCTAAGTAAGTAGACGGCAGGTTTAGAATGAATATTAATAAGAATTCTCCTCAAATTTGTATTGAGAATTATAAAAAACGTTCAACACTTTTTTATGGTGCTTGGCAAAAATACAAAATCAAGGATCAACACACACAGCAAGAAGGGGTCAAATAGGAATTTTATTTTGCTGCAGAGAACAATTTTTAGAAACTTGAGGTGTACGTATATTGAGTGTTTGAAACCCAATCCAAGAAACGTATTTCTTTTGACAATTTGGTATCCAGTGGAAATTGAAACATGGTAAATCCAAATCTTTGCGGTACTTCACTCCAATACGCTGTGAATACATCCTCTGCATTTTTTTAAACTTAAAGAAAGCACATGAAAACTGATGCTTCTAAATAAGGTTGCTTTTTGCACTAAAGGTATCAAATTAACGAAAACTCCAGCATGTACTTTAGCCTTTGCATATTAGTTTGCTCTATAACTATTTTGAGGTGATTAGCACTTCGATAATAGATGCAAGATTTCACTTTTAAGTAACAAGTGCTCAATTCAGACTGTGTTTCAAAGTTTCGTTTGATCGAGGAAAGTTCGTGATTAAAAATAAATAATTCAAAATTTTCGTTGAAGAAAGAAATTACGATAGTAAAACTTGTCTTTTTGTATTTTCATTCCAAAAATGATTCGAGTTATGCAAATTCATGAAATCAGACTTATTTTAGGATTTAGAAGAATGTGACTGGTCCATGGCCTAGGTTCTCCCTCCAGCAGTGGACTGCGTTCTCAATGATACAAAATTAACTCAACATTACACTAACCATCAACATAATCTTTGCCTAACTCGTTATGCAGATTCGTAGTCTCATTCGCGGTTGGGTGAATGATGCATTACATGTAATGTGGATCAGTAACAATTTAATATAACTCAAAGGTGGAGGATATTTTAATAAACGTAGTATCTACGAATTATTCAGGACCCCTCACTGTTACCGACCTCTGGCCACAAGAGCCTAAATCCACCCCTGCCCAGACTATGAAAGTGTTGTAATTGATGTTTTATTCTATTAAATCTCCTACTACTTCGTGACGAACAACTTTCACAAGATGATTTATCATATGAAACTTCAGTGCATTCTTTTTCTGTGGCCAAGACACTTACGATTTGTGTTTCTGGTTCAGCTACGTCAATTAACATTGTTTTTGTTGGAATAATGAGTAAAACTCTAAAACTCTCGAAAAGCTCCTCGGGGTTTTGAGTTTTACTTCCACCTACTTTATTATTATACAGGTAAGTATAATATTGTGTATCCGTACTTTTCAATGATGTAGAAAAACAGATAAACGAAACAAATTTGTTCTTCATGCCTTAACCTCGTAAGCACCCTTACACCCATCCATTGCTACCCATAGAAACAAAAAGAACAATATTCTTTAATCCCTACCTATTTTCAGCGGGTAATGCAGCTATCAAACTGATCTATGAACATAAATATAACGATATACGCCGTGTTTAAGGGGGAGGACGACTTGCTTTATTGAAATATTGTGAGAAGTTTGTGTAATACAAAGAAATTTGTCTGTGATGTAGTTTAATTGAGATGCCACACTTTTGCAGGATACATCAAAGACCCCAGACTGGAAAGGGGACTTGATATCTTGAGGACTACGGTTATTTTAAATCTCCTGCTAAAAGTGTTCTACCGATAAACCGTGATACTAGCACGAATCGAATGGGCTGAGTGGACGCCTAACGGTTTGCGATCGAACTTTTAAATGCTCTGATGAGAAGTCATGCACAACTTACCTATTTTTTTTATTTACCTTCAGTTAAATTCTTTCGTATGTTTTTATAAAATACTATCTCAAACATTTTTGTTTTATTTAACAGTCAATGCATTTCAAGTGCTCTTCTGCATACGCACTTATGCATGAGTAAAGAATCTAAATTGTGAAGAAGAGAAATTCTTTCCCGCCCTTCACTAGTTTTGAAAAACAAAACAAATTTAAAAGAAAATGTTCTCAAGGGATTGCAAAGCATATATAAATCGGACTTTTCTATTTGTTTACTACTTTCTAAAACCTAGTTGTACATCTTCCGCTTGATTCTAGCTTCCAGACTTTGGAATAGCCCCTGCCAGCTTTTCCCCTGGACCTCACCAGGTGCCCTTTAATGTTCTGTACTCAACAATTAACATCCAATTACACTAAATATAGAATGATATGAAATCTCCTTAACAGAGAGACTGCAGGCGATTGTTGACCCTGTTTATATTTAATACTGAAAGAGCTTCAGGACGTTACGCCCTTGGACCCCGCAGACACCTAAACGCCGACCCTAATGTCCCACGCATGTTAACTCGAGCTTTTTTTTTCGGTGCACTTGAGATTTCTCTTTGCCCACCTCCCCTCGAAAATGTCTAGAACCGCGCCCTGTTAAAGCATCCTGTATCAGTTTAAAGATAAAAATTCTGTCTGTATGTTTTCAATCGGCTTTGTTCCATATTCAGAGCTGTACAAATAATGTGTTGGGAGATGGTTATCGACTGACAAATACATCCGTAACGTCGACGTTGAAGAGGGATAATGACGAAATTAAAGCGGTCTGTTACTCGAATGGCGGGACTACATACAACTATAAAAAATATTGAGACGGTTGGACTGAAAAAGGAAATAACTATCCTGTTGCTTTTTCAGCTAGATTAACGTACCCAAAATGTACTCCGAATGAAGAACAGTTTGCAGCCTTGAGGGTTGTACAAGTATCCTCCCTATGGTCTTTGCTCCTCTGTCAGAATAGTACACGTACTGTGTTCGGGGATCGTAATCAACTGCCAGTGGTTCCATAATTGTAACAGATGTAATAAGAAAATTTGCGTCGTTGAAACGGGGTATAACTCGAATGCTGGAATTCTCAGCCGTGATAACATACTGTGGCGATGGTTGGACTAAATGAATAAAGAAAAATGTGCATCACTTTTAAAGACGACCTGCGGCAATTCAGTTTGATGTAACAGGCCTAGGGTGAAACGGTTGTCAGTTCATTCAGTTTCCTACAATTAAGTATGAAGATATAAGTAAAACTGCCTAAATTTAAGATAGATAAGTCAATGAAAAGATCGGTGAGTGACTTAGTTTCAAAAGAAATATCGAACTGTTGCCTATGGTAGAGTTCTTTTGATTATTGAACATTCCGAAAGTACTGTCCTTAAAATATCTTCAATTGTTAAAGAAACAAGCACCGGGAGACTAAGTTGTTACTGCCAAGTAAAAGGTAGGAGCTTACATAGCGTTTCTCCACAGAATGACAAAGAAGTTATATCAAGTCAATTTAAATGGTTCTCTGGCCACTTAAATTACAAATTTATATCAAAACTTTGTGAGTAGAAATAGTAAACGAAGGTATGAAAAGTGGTTAACTATCAATTTAATATGTTTTGTGTACCTGCCCTAAAGGTAGCATTGAGCCCCCTACTATTTCCTTCGTTGTCCGTTGCAAATGTAATCGTCATATCGTTGCTTATTGACACAATTTTGTCAGGGTAATGTGGCCAATAAAACCTTAACCCGCAGCTTGGAAGCAGCAGATTCTCATGTGTCCCGTCTGTAATCTGTGTAAGAGGAGATGGTTGGAGATTTTAAACTAATTATTCACAAGTTGAATTTTAATTGATAATTCTTTCTTTAACCTTTAACTGTATTTAATTTTGTTTTGACATTGATAAGTTACACAAAGCTCCAACAGAATAATATGTTAAGCTAATATGGTTGTTATGTGTTAGCTACAATAGACTACAACAAACGTGTGGACATTTTAAGAGATAAAAAATAATATTTTTCTCCATTATACAAACGTTATTTTCTATTCTCACAGATAAAGAATCTTTATTGCAATCGTCGGAATCTTCCAGTTGAAAGTGGTAAAAGGTGAGTTCGATGACTGTATCTTCCGGAGACGTTATGTGGGAAGTGCAGTGAACGTTGTTCGGGTAATTTCTGGGAAAGTTTGGAGAAAATATCAACTGCAGATCGGATGTAGCGATAAGGTCTTCGTTGTTGCATACATCTGTTGAATTGAACGAAATAATGTTGCCAACATTTAAAAGGTGGAAACGTAGACGATCTTAGTTTATTTTCAACATTGAAAATGATAACAAATTATCCTAAAAGACAAGGTACTATTCGGAGTTTCACCCTAGGAAATGATTACTTATTTGGTGGACGTATTCCAACGGCGTAGAAAGTGAATCTTAGACTACACCTCTCCCCACCTTCCATTCACACATGGGGGGGGGGGGCTGAATTATACTTCTGGTCATCCGTCTTTTTAGGATGAATACCCTTGGTCGAAATAAAATAAACTTTTTTCGATAGAATATCAAACGTTTTAAATAAAAACACCTCAAAATGAGCACAATATGTCGTCAGGTTACATCTAGGGATTCTTAGATATTGGAAAATTTTTCCCAAACGGAAGGGGTCATCTCCCCTTTTGTCCTTTCCTATGACAGCAGACTAGATCCGTCAGCCCAGTCCCCCAGCTGTGAAAAGCTTTTTAAGCCTATCACATATCCTAATTAGCCCCTTGCTTGACTTTTAACCAGGATCATGACCACAAATTAGGCAACACTTTTCTTTGTAAATTTAATTACAGAAATGGTTCAGTTATCAGGAAACATAACGTTTGCTACGTTTATTAGTCAATCGTTAATGTTGACCAGAAAATTTTAATTCTACCCTATTTACCTACTTATTTAAAGGTGTAGACTTTGTCAAGATAATATTTACCTGTTTTGACATAATTATGGTTTACTAAGTGTATTTTTATTGTCTAAATGGGGCTTTCTTTAGGTAATCAACCAGATCCTTACGACTGTTGCAAGTCCAAGGAGTTCTGAAATTCATTTCGTGCAAAACGTTTGTGTCGATCAATTGTATTGACTGCGTTAAAAAGGCTTTTTTTCAAACCCCATCATTCGATTGTATTCTTGGGGTACATCACGTTACAAGCCACATATCCTGAAGTTGTTGCAAATGCAAGGGGCCCTGAAATACATTTCTGTGAAAGATACTTGTATCTATTAATTGTGTCTTTGAACTCACGACTTTACCTGACATGTCTACCCAAAGGCAAAACTAGAAAGTAACCGCTGACCATTGAGGTAGGCAAAGTAGTCATGACTTTCCGTTAAACCTTCATGGTTTCATAACCAATGCCCTTGCAATAGTTTCTACAAGAGAATAAGAGTATTTAGTACTTACCACCGGCGTTGCTATAGCCAATTACCTGGGCAGAGACGTACATCAAAATTAAATATAACTTCATGGTTTTCCTCTTTTGCCTGTTCATCTACAGCTGCTAATAAGCTCTGTGATGTTTTAACATTGAATCTAAAATAATATAAAAACGATGAGTAGAATTTGACTGATCTTGTTAAATTCACTATATTGGAGGAAATATGTTTCATACGCTGATGTATTACGGACAAGCCACCGCTCCTTAGTCTGGCCCTATTAGAGATAAATCCGTAGGAAGTCAGACCACTTCTTGGCTAAATGCCATTCCTAAATACTTTGAAATAGGATTTCGATAAACTTCAGTTCCTCCATACTTATTTCCTCTTTTGTATGCAGTACCTTTCATTTGCTGTGCGTTTGTTTAGTCTACCTTTGTGTATAAATACACACAGTTTAAATAGTTATATAGACTTGCTTCTATAAAATTAGAGCCGCTAAAACAAATTATATATCTTCTCTGATTTCAGGCATTCCTAGTGCAGAAGGTCCTTTTTTTCTAATGCGTTCATCTGCAACGTATCCGTGTGTAAATAACAGCAATTATATATGCATTTTGCCTGTGAATGCTGGATCTAAAATGGGGTTCCAGCTCCATGAACTACATGTTTGTATTAGTAGCACCGGTCGTGTGTCAACCTGGCAGACGGTGTTTTCAGTGGTTCACAAAAACTTATTATTTCGATTTTAAAGTTTTTTGCAAGCCATTTATAAACTGGCAGTAATTCTCAAGCTTTATGCACTTTACTTCAGTACTCAGAAGCATAGAAGCTCTCTGTTACCCCAAATTGTCATGAGCCTCTTCATTTGCACCGATATATAAATATATATATTTATATGTATGTATATATATATATATATATATATGTATATTATATATATGTACTATATGTACTATATGTACTATGTACATTATATATATATACATATATATATATATATATATATATATATATATATATATTATATATATATATATATATATATATATATATATATTATATATATGTCGAACGTAGTAGGATCAACTGTAAATGTAGGTCAAAAAGTTAGTAACTGATTCGGTCATGAATGAAATTCCATCCAAGTACCGGCAAAGCCATTTTGAACAAGGGAAGAATGAAAGAAGAAACCAGAAGGAAAATTGAGCCACGCGAGTTTGAACCCGGGACGGTCGCTGTCCGGGCGACTGCCGTTACCACTACACCTCCACATTAGCAGTGGTTTCTCGCTGTTTGTTAAGATTTGGGTTTTGCCCGCTGATGGGAAGGCTTTCTTAAGTTTTAAGCTGGAGCTTAGTTGGGGCTGAGTCAATGATTGTGAAAAAGTTGTGATCACTCTTTTCTTTGCAAGTAGCTAATTTGTTAAGGTGTTTGTAAATATGAGATTTTTTGTCGGTGAAAAGATGCTCATGTATTCTTGTAACCAGGTGTCTATGTGTTTCCCCTATGCAACAAGCTTTACAACTTGCACATGTGAATTTGTCAACTACGCGAGACTTAAGGCATTGTGGGATTATGTCTTTGTTGACAATCACATTGCGCACTTTAAAGGACACAAAAACAAATTAAACATTAACATTAGAACAATAAGTCTTAATCAACTCTTTCACCTTTGACTGGAACGCACTAGCATACTCACCAATCTAAGGGAGCTTGTAGTATCCAGTGATAGCGGATGAATCCTTTGGGGGATTGTCATGCGTTAAAACGTTGTCAAAATGCGATTTCCTAATTTTGTCAATTATGTGTAAAGGAAACTGGTTTCTCCCAAGGGTATGCCTGAGTTCTTTTAGATCTACATCAAAACCTTTCCAAGTATTATTGATCTTAAACAATCTATCAATCAAAGTCTTAACAAGACTGATTTATACGAAAACGGAATAGAACTGCAAAAGTTGGTAAGCAAACCTGTATACGTACGTTAATGATATAGTGAAGTGTGACAATGCCCAGCATTACTAATTTATTAGTATTGCTGAGTGGTAAAAGGAAAGCTCTGTGACTGTATTTTCCGGTGATCTTATATAAGTAGTGCAGTGGATATTGTTTGGGTAATTGCTCGTAGAGTTTGGAGAAAATTTCTTCAATGCTGCATACATCTGTTGAATGAATGATGTTACCAACAAGTTAAACGATATCATTTGGAAAGTCGTTATTTTCAGCGTCAACGTATTCTGCTGGACATACCACTCGAAGTTCCACATTGGGAAATGCCTACTTATTTACAAGGTTTATCCCGTCTTAGTCTTTCAGAAATGAGCTCTTTGCCTTATAGTCAATTATCATCCGTCTGAAACCACCCGTGACTTGTTTACAAAACTCAACATTCTCCATGTTTTCGATATTCATTGCCACAAGATTGGTATGTTTATGTAGTATGAATTGTCTTTCTACTCCCTCATTTAGGCTTACATCTTCGCAACAAACAATTCTTTTCACTAAGCACACTGTATGGAACTCTCTCCAACTTGACATTCAACGTTGTCACTCTTTGAACTTATTAAAAAATCCCTCAAACTTTTTCTGATGAGTAAACGTAGTTGACTTTTTCTTTCTCCTGTGTTTGTCTGTTTTTTGTATTATACTCTACGTTCCATTTTGTAAACATTGTCTCTTTGCGGTTGTAAAGTTCTTGTAATGTTCTTTTAAGGCGGGTTCTTTCCACAAGCTCCATGGAACTTTTCTGACTTTCCTCCTTAGTCTCTCTCCGATTTGATCTCAGCTGTATTATATTTGATATTGTATAAAATCTAGTGAATAAAGACTCAAATAAATGTTGTCGAAATTGATACTTATCACATAAGCAGGCAAACTTTTCAACAATATATATACACTTTTCTATCGATGATTTTAAGGTCTTTTCATAATTTACAACCAGTTGCTTTAGAATAGACTTTTACAGTGAAATTATAACATTTACGAGCACTAACCCCTAGCGTTGTTATTCCCAATCAGATGTGCAGTAAAATATAACAAAACAATAAATAACTCCATGATTATTCCTATTCCAGTACTATACAATTCTCTACCACTAAATTCAGGGGTTTCTTCTTTTACTTTTATTTTTCTTTTAATTAATGGCGATGAGTTTTTACTGATCTTATTGAAGTCAATACACTGGGGAGAAACATATTTTAACCTTTGGTGAACTACAGATTAGCCAGCTCTCTTGTACCCCAGAAACGATAAAACAGAAGAAAAGGATTACAAAGATAATTCGCAGTCTTGTTTGTTGTTGTCCTTGCCGATGGCAAAAGGAATGTACGCAATCACGCAGGCGATTGTGTGTGCATTTGTGTGTGAATGTATGTGTGTTTGTGACGCTTGGCTTGTAAACGATATCTCAGGATAGCATTCATGGATAATTTTCATACTTTGGATATAGAATTATAATATTAAAAAAGATGCCTATTGCTTTTGGTGGAGGTCATAGGTCATATTAGGTCACCAGAGGTCAAAACCGAAAGCCTTGTAAACACGATATCTCTAGGTAGGAAGCATGGATGATTTTCATACTTGGTATGTGGATTTGTTATAGAAAATGAACCCTATTGGTTTTGGTAGAGGTCAAAGGTTATCTGAGGTCACTGGAGGTTAAAACACGAATTTTTTAAAACTGCTTGCAAACACGATATCTCAAGATAGCAATTATAGACAATCTTCATACTTAGTATATAACTTTATCATGGTGAGAAAAAGAACCCTATTGTTTTCAGTGGAGGTCAAAGATCATCTGGCATCATCAAAGGTAAAAACCGAAAACCTTGAAAAACATAATATTTCAAGATAGTGATGATGGACCCATTTAAAACTAATGGTATACAGATGTTTTACTTTAAGAGAGAGGGAACCCTATGAGTTTGCTGGGGGTCGAAGGTAATATGGGGTCATGTAAACCTCGTCAAGTAAATACACAGTGGGCGGTACCTCCAAATTGTGTCCGGCGTTTCGTGACTAACGAAATGTTGGGGCTGAATTTTTCTACCCTTCCAACGAGAATAACAAAGAGAACATTTACTTTTTCACACGAATAACTGTTACAGTAATAATACTAATTAAAATTACCTTATTATGAACACGTGAAAAGGATGTTGTAAAAATTATAGAAATATCATATGCTGAACAAGTTCTTTGATGGGGTAGTGGATAAGAGTTCGGTCTCCCAAGCAGACGGTCCGGTTAGGAATCCCTCCTTAGATAAGTGTGTGTGTGTGTGTTTTTTTTTGTTTACTGTTTAGTCCGGTTCAAAGGTCATATGAGGTTAGAAGGTCAAGTTGTGAAAACATCGTAAGAAATGATATAGTCAAGAAGTATAAATTTGAGGGATGAACCTCAGTGCAACAAATTATCCCCTTTCAGCAAGAAATCACTTTCTGCTTTTTGAAAGTTAGGGATCGATAGCTTCAACTTCCTTCTTCCTCATTTCCTCCTGCGAACGTAATACGCTATACCTTTTACGTAGGCTACCTTCGGGTGAAAGATAAAAAATGAATATTTAATTGCATTATATCAATGACCGAAGGTTCCACGCTTGAGGGGGTTACATCACGTTTCTGATTTACCACCATTACTAGTTCATATGGCATTTTCTTCCTTCTTTTTTCAAACAAAACTTTAGCCTGTTTAATTACAGTGAAAAACATGCCTCTTACCCGTGAATGGGCTTTTATAATCGAGAACCCTGCCTTACATTTTTGTCGTCATAGTTAGCACAACCTTGTTATGCGTCAACCTGTCAGACGGTGATTTCAATGGTTTACACAACCTTATTTTTTCTAATTGAAAGGTACTTTCAGGCCAGTTGTATTGACACTTCATTATCCACGCTATGTCCATAATCGGAACCGTTATTGTGATTAAAGGTAACAATTACTCTCATTTATATTAGTCTTTCATTCGTACCAACACTAGACATTTATAACAAGTGATGCAAAGAATCAAATTTTATAGTTGGCATCTGTACAAGTTTTTAACCTATATATGAGGTCCCACTCTGACTGTACTTTGAGAAAAGATACCCCCGTGAGACTGGTAACCAGTACCATATGGTTTATTATTTAAGTGCAACGTTAAAAAGTTGACGTTTATGTGGTTCATTCATTTGGTGATGATCTTGTTCCTTCAAAGATCACCGGAATCTAAGCCTTACACCCCCTTTACTCAACCTTTCAGGTACCATAGCAAAGATATGTTCAAAATCTCCCTGTTCCGAAGAATTGATCCCTATAAGTAACCCAATTTAGATGAATGACTCCTGTAGTACTCATAAAGATTACTGTGCTGCGATATTAGATGCTACATTTTCATCACTCAATTGAAAATGGCACATTTAGCAATTGTAATTGTTTACGGCCATATTTTGCTGTGTCGAATATTAACAACTCCTTTATGAATCCTTCCTAATATTTAACATTTAAGAGGGAAAATCTGAATCTTTCCTCTCCTTACATTAGTCAGATGCAGCCACCAATTGTGATTTTCTTTAATTTTTAAAACCCTTAATGTATTAGTAGCGATAAAAAAATCAGTGCTCAGTGTACTGAATAATGGGATTATTTGGCTCACTAGTCTGCCGATATTAGCATATCAAGCATACTTGGTTGATGTTCCTGCTTAGAACCTGTAATGACCATGCCATGCTGACCATCTCAAAAAGACTTTTGTGCTGCACGAAAATAGTCAATAGAGTTAACAGTCTTGTGGCTATTGCTTCATAGGTCACAAGAGACCCTTTGGTGTTTATAACAGCTCTAGCCTGGGCGATGTTCATTCAAGCACGCAACTTCAGATAAGAGACTAGATGGTTTTCTATTCGAAAAATTTTACGTAATGTTCTTTGTGTTCGATAGAGGTAAAAGGCTTGCTGAGTTCACCTAAGTTTACATTACGAAGACCTTGAAATTCATGCTGTCATTTAGAGGAAGCAACCACTTGTTTTAGGAGGCTTGAGGTCTCTAGGGGTAAAACAAACTGAATACCATATAATGGTGGTGTGATCTCAAGATAAGAATCTTAGATACTCTTATAAATGACATGTGGATGCATTTTAAGTAGTAGATAAACCTAATTGTTTTGGTAGAGTCAAATGTCATATGAGGTCTTTAGAGGTCAAGTGGTAAAAAACTTGTAAACTGCTTCTAAACTTGATTTCTCAAGAGAGATCGCTATTATGGTGCTTATACTCAACAAAATCGATTTAAAGAACCCTTTCTATTTTGGTGGGAAGCAAAGGTCATTTGGTTAACAGAGGTCAAATGGTGAGTACCTTTCAGATACGATGTCTCATGAAGGGCCATCTTTACTGATCTCATAGAGAGCATTCCTCCTTTCTGTCCCATCAAAGTCAGTTACAGAGCTGATGAAGTTGGTGGCCCTACTGGTCTGAAATACGCATGTGCTCAGCAGCGTTCATGACCTGACTCTGCTTGCTTTTTTTAAATTTTGCTCAAAAAAATCTCGATGCAATCTCTTGAAGCCACTGATATCAGTTCTTGCAATCGCTGTTGCAAGGCTCTCTGACGGCTTCTTGTTACGACTTGTGGGTTGTTTCATTCATTCATTCATTCATTCATTCATTCATTCATTCATTCATTCATTCATTCATTCAGTCAGTCAGTCATTCATTCATTTATTCATTCATTCATTCATTCGTTTGTTCGTTCATTAGTTCATTCATTTATTCATTCATCCATCCATTTATCTCTACATCCATGCAATCGTTCATTCATTCTCAACCCATCGATCCATTCATTCATTTATCCATTCATTCATTCCTACCTTCCTGGATTCCTGCAATAGGGGGACTGCATCCCCTAGTACAAGGGTTCTTAATTATTACATTCGTTGGCTGGGAACATTTTTCTTCAGGAAAATCTCCCGGGTCATACACAGTCTGTTCATTTTGTTTAAGGGGGTGGGGTCTCATTTTTAAATTGACTTAACGAAGCCAAGGGAACACAAAGCCTTCCCTTGAAAATCGTGTCTATACGAGCCCTTTACTAGCGCTTTACATGTTCCCTGGTGGGCTCCAGGTCAATCACCCTGTGGAACAAGGGAGCGAAGCCCCAGAAGCTCTCTTGTATTGACAAAAAATTGTATACTAGACGGAAATATATAGTTATCTCTACGATCACAAGTGTCACAGTTTGACCATATTTTTCCAGTCCCTGCAGAGCAGGTAATAAACTCAGTGCCCAATTCAGTGGTGCACCCCTGCCTTAAGAGTGTATAAGGGTGGGGAGGGGGTGATTTTGTCATGACACTTTATGTGGGGAACATCACCATCCGTTGGCATGTAGCGTGCAAAGAATATATTTGCTATAAAAATATTTGATGAAAATATTGTTGAAATGGCACTTACCAAGCCATTTATGGTAAGATGTATCTAATTATGTCCTCCATTGTGAGACCTCATGATTTAGAAATGTACACTTAAACTAAGATAAGAGAAAAATAAATATATAATTTCCAGAAATAAAATAAATTAATTAAATTAAATAAATCAAATAAATTAAAAAAATTAAAATAAATTAAATAAATTAAATAAATTAATTAAATAACTTAAACATATTAAATAAATTAATTAATGAAATAAGAGAAAACTTTCTAGGTGAACATTTTTTACCAAAAATAGTACGTCCACTTAAAATTCGAAAGCCCATGCAAGTTAGTCTATCTGGTACTTCCCCTACCCAACACTTACTGATCTGGCCTACTTACGTCGGACAAACCCTACATCACCTTGATTACAGAGTGGGCTAATCCATGGGTAGGGATGATACATGGCGGTAGCTGTTGAGCGCATTGACGTATTTAGGGCCTTGTGATGTGGGATAGGAAGTAAAATTCCAGTGAAGTGGGCTCTGAAGCTAGGAACTTTAAAGTGCAGTAGTTTATACCTGTTAATCATACCCTCAGTTTGACCAAGATAGATAGAGACACCTTACCTCTTTGTTCCAAAACTTACGTGTTGTTGATAAAAGTGTTCTTTTGTTGGTAAATTTTTAGGAAATGTGGGCCTACATCACCTATGCCTTGACCACCTGTATCATCTGGTGAAAATCATGTTCGACAAAAATGAACCCACGTGACTAATAAAAGAAACACAATTTCGCTTGATGAGGGTTTGTTTATTTCAGAGGCCGGAATTTTCCTTTCACCGACCCAAAATCCGATTTTTATGTTTATGTTACGTGAATATACGAGCAGGCCTGTAGTAGACAATTTAGAATGTTTTAGTTGAAAATTCCGTCTTTCGCAACCCAATTTTCTAATGACTGTAATATTTTCTAAGATAAGTGGGAGGTGTGGCATCCACACCAGAGCGCCGAAAAAAAGCCTTTAAAAAACACGTTTTAGGTGTTTTATTTCATTTAAAATAATAAAAAAATATTCTTCTGTCGACACTAGAATATCTCGAAAAAATTGATGACAATTGCTGGAGCTTTTTCTTTTTCGAACCTCAATTTGTGTTTTAGATCTCAACTTCTTCGCGGGCTGGATTGGATCGCTTCGTAAGCCAGATGTGGCTCGCGAGCTGCCATTTAAAAACGCAGGCTCTTGTAGAAAACTGAACAGGTTTGGTGGTTGTATAATCGTTATAAAACTGTCAAATATCTAAATAACAACAGTTCTGGCTAGTACGCTTTAGTAGTTACCTTATGGAGACAATACCTTAGATTTGTCTTACCTTCATTTCTTCAAAAAAATCATTTCAGGCTACTTTCAGACACACTGTAGTAGGACAATTTTGTTTAATCTGCCCACGGACTAAGGACTTCTTTCAGTGATTCCTGAACTATCCTTTGGTTAATTTTCTCCCCAATTCAGTTCAGCAAAATAGCTTTCCTGAAATTTGGTGTAATGTTTTAAATGAAAGAAAAAGTGACAACCCGTTTCGTGGATACATATAGAGTTGCTTTAAATGTTCCAGGATCACTTGCTAAAATTGGTTCCCACAAATAACATTCAGAGAAGATAACTTTTGCTAGGGCAATATCATATAATCATTTTTTGACATCGATTTTTCTCAGTATAGTACAGCGGCTGGGGGAAAAATTGAGCACTTTTTGACAAAAGCATGGAAATTTAATTATAGGCACTTTCAAGTATACTTCTCCTTGGTACCCATCTAAACCATCACATGACCGACCGCCATTTTGAACTTAAAAATGGTCGCCACTGGAATCTATTTACTAGGACATCTTAGCGTCTACAGAGCATACAAACGTGATTTAATTGTCGATACCGACATTTGTATAATATAAAAATCCATTTTTGTGATTAACAATATCACCCGATAGTCAAAAAGGCATCAAACGGCGGCCACTTTTAAATCAAAACGGCCACTATTCATGTATCACATTCAACTGAGGGTAAATTGTGACCTTTTTGACCAATTCAAAAATGTTTGCTCATAGATAGTTTTAAGTGCGCTGATTCATATAATACTTGGTACCCATCGCTACCATCACGTGACTGGCCGCCATTTTGAATTTGAAATGGACGCCAAGGAATCTATCAAATAGGGTATCTCAGCGTTTAGAAAACATACACGTGTGTGTTAAATGTCGATACCTACTTTTTTGGGGGTGTGTGAATCCATTTTTGTGACTAAGAATATCGCCCGACGGTCAAAAGGGGGTCAAATGATGGTATTTTGTATTTCAAAATGGCGCCATACAACATGTATTTCATTCGGTTGAGGGAAAGTTGCGAACTTTTTTACCAATTCATAAATCTTTGCTAATAGGTAGGCTGCTTTTGAGTAGGTTGATTCAAATAAAGCTAAGTACCCTTCGCTTCTATCACGAAACTGGTCACAATTTTGAATTTAAAAATGGCGGCCATTGAAATCTATTAACTAGGGTAGCTCAGGATCTAGACAACGCGTAGATGTGATTTAAATGTCGATACCTACATTGGCAGAGTATGAGAATCCATTTTCGTGATTACGAATATTGTCCCACGGTCAAAACGGGGTCAAACGACATTCATTTTGAAATCAAAATGACTTCCATGCATGTAATTTATTTTTATAACCATGATTGTGACGGCATTACAATGTTTTGATTTGAAAAGTTCATTGTTCATAATTATGCTACATCAAATGGTCATTTCTTAAGATGAAATAAACTATATTACATACTTTACATACTCTGGTTCAAGATGACCTTCATAAGCTGCTTTAAGATAGCTCTGGGAGGCGATCATGGAGAACAGGGGGACATATAGTGGGGGACATAATATCAAATGCCCCCCAAATGTTTAGAGGTATGCAGAAAAAATAAATGTTACACACATTTTCGACACGAATGATTGTAATATTAGACTATTATAGCAGCTGGGGAGAACTTTAGAGCAGAAATGTGTGATCTGTGTCGTCTGAAATGCACCAAATTGCTTGGCTTCCAGGGACTTAGCCCCTGGACTCCAACACTAGGAGACCTATTGCGGTCCACTGTATCCCTGGCCGAAGGCGCAAAGCGTTCACGCAAGCAGATCCCCCCCCCCTCGCGCCACAATAATTTTAACCGATCGCCGCTCCCGAAGGTAGCAATAACATACCAAAATAATGCCCCGCTTGACACACTAAATTCAAAACGTTAAGTGGCCTTTGCAACCTTGTAGAAGTTTTCGTCAGACACAAACAGTCCTTTCCTAAGACAGACAACAAGTTGGCCGTATCACAGCAGTTTCAGTTTATCAAACAATGACCGCGACCATTTTTTAGCCAGAAAGGCACAAACTTATATTATCCTAGACCAGATCTCATGACTCAATCAAAGCTTGATATTACGCAGCTGGCTTCTAAGCATCTAATTACTTCAAATTCTAAAAATTGTCCGAATGTGTAATTTTGTGCCTGGGAAACTTTGAAGGAGTACAAGTTAATACGCTACCATACTAATCATACAAAATAGGGGTGTGCTACGTTAAGATTTTAATAATTTCCATAGTTACTGCTTTTACGCTTTCAATACACTAATTCGGGTATTAATCACGTTGCATGCGTTAAATAATTTATTTTACAATGATGAATGTATGGTCTTAACTCCCCAAATGATGAGAATAATGTTGTGTAAACCCCACAACTTTTACAATTGCACGTCTGTCGATGCGACGATTGCCCAGTTGGAGACATAACTGGACGTTCCATTATGTAGCGAACAGCGAACACTAACCTTAGACTTAATTGCAAGTAAAGATCTTAAATACAAACAGTATCCCTAGCACTTTACTCCATAGCGTTCCTCCCATGTGCTCCAAAATAAATGCGGGCCAGGCTTGCAGGATTGATAAATAAGTATTGCACGAACGTATACAGATGAAAAGGTCTGCAGGAACCTATATGAGTTTCTGGCAGATGGTCAACTGCAGTAGAAACTTAGCAAATAATCACACAGGCGGTCGATCACCCCGCTGTTTCCATAGGTCGTTGTAAGGACTGCTTATAGTGAGCTGTAGGCGAACGAACATACAAAGTCCTTCACTGAGAATTAGGCTAAGTCATGATTGTTGTACAGGTGATCCTATAACGTACGTTAGGCTACTAGCTAAGAGCATGATTCGTAGACTGTAGAGTCAAGCCTACGGCTGGCAAGGCTCAGATTAGGCCCTTGGCTAAACTAACGTTACTTCTTCAATAACCAGTATTCAACTGACCAATCTTGAAATGGTGGAGAATTCATCTTTGCAGTCGGACGAACATCCAATTTCCAAGAAAGCGTTGACCATATGAAGATAGGCCTACTGCGTACGTATACCACCAACACTGTATTGACGCGTGGCGTAACGTACGTAGGTTATTTAACGTTACGTGGCAATTCTGACCAACCTTTTTCATTAATGGTACCGTCTCATGTAAGATATAACCTAAAAACAACTGTTCTTTGTTAAAAGTACGGTGTTTTTTAAAAGTCATTTGCAACACATTTAAGAGATATCGGCATTAAAAATTACGGAGTCTTTACCATACATGAAATACCGTACATGAAATTCTTGCTGAGTAAAAAATATTTTTCTGTGATGGTTTACGTCATTTAGGAAAGTGGCCATTGACAAAACAGTAAAACATGCTTACAAGACCCTAAAAAAGTACGATACTTTTTTCGGCAGTTTGAATACAAAACGGATTAAAGCAGGCTAAAACAAACCAAAGATACCAATATTAACTGAAATAGGTGTATCAGCACAGCATACTTCCAGTAATAACAAGATTTTATTCGGAATGATCAGTTTTCACTGGAAGATTTACACAATGGACCATAAGACGGAAATCTATGCACACAACGTTTCCATAATGTAAATAGATTCCAATGGGGCCATTTTTAAATTCAAAATAGCGGTTGGTGACGTAATGATATCAACAGGCACGAAGCATAATATGAATCAGCGTACTTGAAAGTACATAAGAGGAGATTTTCATGCTTTTCTCAAAAAGTGCACAATTCATCCAAAATTTTACCCTTATCCGCTGTACTAGTAAAACGAAGTTTTCTCAGTTTAACTGGTCTTTACTACATCAGTTCAGTTGGACTTTATTTTGATTAGTTCAACTGGTCGTTACTGCATCAGTTCAATTAGATTTTATTTTGATTAGTTCAACTCGACTTTACTGGATAAGTTCAGCCGAATGCTTCTAGAGGGAAAAAAAACTATCAAAGAACATGCTCTTACTACTGTATGTATTACTGATAACAGTACACCCAGCCTTTTTTGTAGCGACATGGACCGACAAGTAAACTGGTCATGTAGCCATTAACCATACACTCTACACCGTGCTACCTGATAAAGTCTCTTGAAATCAGTGCTACCGAAGTCTCGAAATTGCAAAAATCTGCTTGTAAAGTTTGCAAAGTGGAAAACTGCTTTCTAATGTTGTGTTGGGTTCGCGCCATGCCTCGACTAGCTGTTCTGCCTCGGTAGAAATTAATTCACCAAAAGAATAATTCGAGAAGTCGAAGTCCTGGTTACATCTTTTTATTAACGGCTTCTTTCAATGAAACATGATTATTAAAATTGTGAACAGAAAAAACACTTCTTGTAACAAAGGTAACTGAAAATTAGATCTTCTCTCTTTGAAAGTCAGAATTCAACTTTTTAGAGATCCCTTAAGTGGAACTCTTAAAGGTAGACTTCAGAGTCCTGCACGTGGTGGTCAATCCTTACTGTGATACTCATTGGTCACTTCGAGTCTTAAGACAATAGAGTATAAATATTTACAAGTTACTTTCTGGAAGTGTCCAATCAAAGCTGTATTGAACAAACTTAAGACACGCCTGTGCAAGGTAAGTTTGATTACGTAATGTCTGAGCCGGAAGCAGAAGTTTCTCGTGAGAACCGGACGAGAGGAAGTCTGTAATTATTTACGGCTGAGTGCAAAACTGACTGTGATCAAAGAAGGATTGTTCAAAGAGCAACTTCCTGTTTATGAATCATGATAGGAGGTAAACATACTTGAGGTTTGAAAGGAAATGGGCGTTATCTTTAAAGGAGAGGATGCAAAGAGGGGTATTATATGACATCCCTTCTGAGATTTTTAAAATTTTGGACCTGTCTAAAATTTTACTTACAATGGAAAACATAAGCTTTTAAAATACATGAAAATGTAGAACCCTGTAAAGAATTCATCTTTTTTTTTTTGCCGTACTCAGTAACACTCTATGAAAAAAGGAAATAAAACTTGCATGCCTATTTACATTTATCTTAAAAAGTAAAGAAAAAAGGAAAAGTTGCCATGAACATGCATCATGAAGACTTGCTCACATTACTGATTTGACACTATGGCATTGTACTGACAGAAGTGCATTCAGGATAAAGTTCTGGTGAAGTACCATGAAAAACCAGATATCCTACTACTGTTACATATGATACCAAAATGCAATCATAATAATGATATCGATTGAAATACAACATACTTCAAAACATGTTTTTCTCAAGGCGCTGGAAATATAAAACAAAAGAATCAAGAAAATTGAAATAACTCAAACTTTAGAACAAATGAACGTGAAAAGAGGGTATCATCACAGATAAAAACTATCATAAAGGTCTGTTTTCTCTTAAAAAACAAATAGAACGATTTTACAAGGTGAAGTTCTTTATACATGGTGGTTCAATACATTTGACAACAACACCAAAGTCAGTTACTAAAAGAAGCATACGTTAATGTAACGAGACGTATGAAAATGTAACTGTCACTTGCACCTAAAATTACTTTGACTGTGAATTCACCAAAACAATTTTTCAAACATCTTGTGCGGTGCACCTGTAATTTGCACTCTATTTTCCATCAAATAATTCACGATATTTTCTGTGTCAGCATAACTGCTAACATTCCACCAAAAATAATAGCTGTTTGAAGCTTTAGGTAAACATACGAGCACTTGTAATTGGCCATGTTTGTACCTGGCACGTTGAATCAACATATTTTCGTGCGATGTTTCCGTCAAAAGATTCAATTGTCTCGCAATCTGGTGTTTTTCCAGAGGGTATGGCACTGCCAAACCTTTATTATGAGATGAATGTTCAACATAAGAGTTCAAAATAATAGGTTCTGTACATGTAGTACATAAAATATCATGTGATGTAATAACCGGCAAAATCTTATCATTTTCATCATGAAAAATCACATCAGAATCAAACATCATATTTACAACGTTATTTTCATTTTGCTTGAGAACATCTTTTAACTTATTTACATTTGTAATATTCTTTGTCTCAGAAGAAGCTCTTACGAAACAAGGTTTTAACCTATTGTAATTGAAAACGTCATGGAGAATTTGTCCTGTAAGAGTTGCTAAAATGTAGTGTGTACGGTCTAAGACTTCGTGTACAACTAACGGACCACACCATTCTGCAGCAATTTTTCTCGAGTTGGCTGTTAATGAAGATGAGGTTGGTTTGTACAAATAGACCAACTGACCCACAGAATAGATTGGACTTTTAGCAAGTTGTTTCGTAATCTTTACATTTTGCGCGTCTTGTTGTCTTTTCTGCAATTTTAACATTGTTTGCGATAAATGATCAAATCTCTTCTTCAACAATTTTGCATATTCACCATAAGAGTGTGACAGACCTGACATAGGATTAAATGTCAAATTGGTAAGATCAGCTGGCTTTCTTCCAAATACAAGCTCATATGGGCTGTGATTTCCCAGATGTGGAGAAGAAAAAGAATTGTATGCATAAGCAGCAGTTGGTACAAATCTTACCCAATCATTGCCGAATTGATTCAGGTTTACTTTAAGAAAGTTGGACAAGGTCTGAATATGTCTTTCGACCTGAAGACTTCCATGGTTCATGACACTAATGACTTTCTGATCAATACCTAAGGTTCGACACAATAATTCTACTAATTTTCCTGTCAATGAAGCTGCCGCATCGGTGATTAAACACGATGGAGGGCCAAAGGTGGTAACAATTTTCTGCAGAATTGCTTCACAGATAGTTTCCGCGTCGAGTGTCTTTAACGGTACACAAATCACAAATCTTGTTATCTCGTCGCAAGCGACCATTAAATGTTTGTAACCTGTTACTGAAAGAGGCATAGACTTAAAGTCTAGACTTATCTTGTCAAAGGGACGATAAGAATCTGGTATTCTTGCGTGAAATTGTCTCACTTTGTCTGGCTTACTCCTAAATTCTTGACATCGAAGACATGCTTGAATATAGTTACTGATGCATTGAAACATGTTACGCATATAAAAATATTGTCGAATTGTTAAGTACGTTCGCATAACACCTTGATGGTTGCTTAACAAATCATCATGATACTTGGATATAACTTTGTCAACCATGGTATCTGGGATAACCAATTGTAATGTCATCTTGTTATCATCTTTATCATGCAAAAATATTCGAAACAGTAAACCGTTACACAACAAATATTGTTCTGCTTGTGTACATACAGTTCTTGCAGACTTAACATTATTCGGCAAAATATCATGAGCTAAGTAATCATATATGGGCTTGAAATGTGGACATGTCTCTTGTTGAACTTGCAATTCCTTTACATCAAAAGGCAAATTATAATCTCTGATAATTTTGCGTTGAATATTGCGCATAACTCGATGTAAATCTTTCTGTTTTGGAATGTGACCAGTAACTAATTTGTCTATTTTGGGAACCAAAGGCAAGGGTGGTACGAATAAGTGTGGAGGTGGGTCTGTAATTCTTTCTTCTGATTTACCTTTATCAACCAGACGGGGTTCAGATTGACTTGGCTGAACATCTGAAAATTCTGGCAAAAATGGCAAATCTACTAATGGCTGACGTGCCACAGGAGTAGGCTTCGATACATTAGGAGGGGGCACGGTAGCAGGTTGGCTACGGGATAATGGAGGAGGAGGGACATTTTTCCTTGAACGTGAATCTTCTTGTTGCCTATCAACAACTGGGGGAGGCGGAATTACAGGAGGCGCTGAATTCTGTATAGCTTGACCGCTTGTCTCGTTTTTCGTAGGAAAAATGTCTGGTACTTTGATTCCTAACGCTTTCGCTTTAGATCGAGTTAGCACTGGATACAAATGGGAATCAGACGTAGAATCTGAACTGAAAGGAGTGGCTATTGGTAGAATCTTATCTATTTCTGAGTCTCCATCTAGTGGTGCTCGGGACAAATAGTCCGCTAATACAAGTTCAGCTCCTTTCTTGTAACCTATTTTGAATGTGTACTCTGACAACTTTAAGAGTAATTTACCTATACGTGCCGTAGGCGGTTCTTGTTTGGATTTCAACATATCAACAATGGCAGAATGGTCAACGTAAGCTTCGAATTCAATACTCTTAAGTAAATACTTAAACGCCGTAACATTAATCAGTAAACCAAACAATTCCAGTTCCGTTACACTGTAGCGTTGACACGCTTGAGGTAAAACCTTAGAATAGTATCCAATGATATGTTCTTCACCATTCACCTTTTGTGTGAGATAAGAGCCTGTAGCTATTCGTGAAGTATCACTATACAAAATAAATTTACCATTTTTCTGTGGCATGTGCAATATAGGAGGTTGACACATTAACTCTTTTATTTCATTGAAAGCTTGTTGATGTTCTGATGTCCATTCAAAATCTTTTCTCTTACGACTCAACTTATGCAGAGGTCGCAAAATTGCTTGAACATTCGGAAAGAATGCAGAAACGTAGTTAACTGCACCTACGAATCTCCTTACAGATTTGACATTATGAGGTACTGGTGTGTTTCGAATGGCTGAACACCTATCATTCAAAGGTTGAATACATGCTTCGCCTTTGTCATTAATGGAAATAAGATGTCCCATATAAAGTACAGAATTCCGAAAGAGACTACACTTTTTGGGTGATATTTTCAAACCATGGGAGATCAGAGTTTTGAAAATTCCTTGCAAATGTCTCGAATGAGACTCTTTGTCTGCACTAAACACAATTATGTCATCGTGATGTGCTATACAGTATTGTAATGAATTCGGAATAGTACCTAAAACTTCATCTATTTTAGCTTGAAATAGAGCAGGTGACAAATTTAGGCCCTGAGGTAAGCGTCTGTAGTAATAATGTTTGCCACCACTGTAAGAAGCTATACCAGTGTATTGTTGAGATTTTTCACTGAGGGGAAGGCAGAAAAATGCTGACTTCAAGTCTAATACACTTAAAATAGTAGCTCCAGAATTTCCTATAGTACGAAGGGTCTCATTAAGCAAAGGGAATGGGTGGTTAATTCGTTTAATTCTGTTGTTCAAGTATCGAAAATCTGTAACAACTCGTTTGTCATATGACCCTTTTTTAGGAATCAAAAAGACTGGGGAGGTGTAGGGTTGATGACCTACTGCGAGAATGCCTAATTTAACTAATTTGTCAAGCTCTTTAGATACAATCTGTTTATCTTGTTCAGAAAGCTTGTACGGTCTGATGAAAAATGGCTCATCATTCGTTAAAGTAATATTTGCCTCGAAATTAGGACAATTAGATAACTCTCCGTATAAAGAAAAAGCATGTCGGTAATTCTGAAGCAACTCATAAATTTGATTTCTCTCTGGAGGAGTCAAAATACTTTTGTCAAGATCGACGAATTTTCGGATTATCTCACTCTCAGTCATTGAAGCAATTGGATCGTTCTCATTCAAGTGAGGATATCTCTTCAAATTAAATTCTCTTACATTCTCTCTTTCTGACCTTATATTTACATTGTCACTCTGACTAGGATTATCTTCGTTTGTGTGATTACAAACATCAAATAACTCTTGTGGTAGCTCTTGAGTGACTGTGACAATGTTTGCTAAGTCAAGATAAGCAAGTGATTTACTTGGAGATACCACAAATGGCTTGATTCCATTATTTCTTAGCAAAATACGAGTTCTGCCCTTACGCAGTTGTACTAACATTGCAGATGGACACGTGTGCGATACTCGTTGAGTAGGATGTACAACAATCTCAGAATTACGTGCAAATGCAGGTATACGACCTTGAAGATTGACATATTTGCTCTGACCTGGGTATAGGATCACTTTGTTTGTAGGCCTTAGAAAAGTTTTACTTGGCTTAATATGAAAACAGTTAGTCTTAAAATCTAAAGTGCCTTCTAATTCTTTCAATGTTTCTGTACCGAGCAATAAATCGATACCTGTTAAATTATTCACGATTAAAGCGTTAATTTGGAATCGAGTTCCTTGTATGTTAACCACAAAACTTAAAATCTTGTTTGCATACATATATTGTCCGTTACCTAGTCTAAACTTAACGGAATCAACAGTTTTCGGTTGCAAAGAACTTAGGTTACGAGAGTTCCGTACAGTAGAAGCTGAAATAATAGAGCGTGTTGCTCCGCTATCAAAAAGTATTAGGATGTTTTTACCATCCTTGAGAACACCTCTAGCAAAGTTTCGCTTATCTAATTGAATGCTAACGTTTTCAGTATTTAAACTCCTTGCAGTATCATTAACATTTGGTACTTCTGAACTTGGAATTACGGCAGGGGGAATGCTCTCCTCCGAATTCCTTAACGAAAATTTTGGTATGTACGTTGATGCGGTGCTTGCCAAAAGTCGTTTTGTTCATACTGCGCATAGCTTTGAGCTGTTTGATTCAGGCGCTCGAAACAGTTTCTCCAAGTGTGCCCTTGTCGAGAACAAAAATCGCATATCATAGAATTGAAGCGTCTGCGCTGAGTTGAGAAACGATTGTTAGACCTACGTCTATTTTGAGCAAAATTACCACGTTGTTCTCTGTTTCTAGAACGTGATGACCTAGATTTTTCATTAGGTTGCTCTGACTTAGTAAATTTGGATTCCAAAGCTTCCATTCTGTGCACAATGTCCTGCATGTCGGACTGGATAGTTTTATCTTGGGGAGTAGGCTCGCGCATATCTTGCGTTGTCATAACATCAGCTGCAACTGCAATAGCGGTAGAATTTTGGCTTGATTGCAAATCGAAATAACACTGTGCTTTGTCAACTAAAAGTGGAAGCGGTGCATCCATGGGTGCAGCCATTAATACTGCTGACCGACATTGGGTTGGGAGGGAAGAGAGAAATTTATCTCTAATCTGATCATCATTATACTGTAGCATGTGGGCAGCTTTTGATATCTTTGCGAGGTGGACTTCTGCTGTGTCTCCTGCAGTATAAGTTAGGGCTTGGAATTCTTGCGATTTCGCGAAGTGAGAATTGCTCGGACTAAACCTGGCAAGAAATCGTGTTCTCAGCTCTTGAAATGAGTGGAATTGTTTGCCTTCTATCCACAAACGTGCTTGTCCTTCAAGGGTGCGTTTAAAGGTATTCGTAATGCGCAGCAAAGCAGCATTGTCTTCTGGCTGGGCGGTATTGTGCGCGTCAAGATAGTCTTGAAAGGCTAAAAAATGAGCTCGCGCTAGGTCTGAGTTAATAGTTTCACCTTTAAATCTAGAAGGTAAAAAATCTGTTGTTCGCAAATTATCGTTAGCCATTTTTAATCTAATGATAACTAAATAAATTGTCAAAACAAATGGTATGAGGTTCACAATGCGGTACTTGAAATTAAGTATGGTAAAACCCTGTCAGCTAATGATGAGAAACATGAGGCACACTTAATAACTTAGGTATACTTTCGAAATGATTATTCAAGATGAAACAATGTATGACGTCACTCACCCTGAATTTCAGGAATATCCGACACAAAAAGTACATTGTAGACTACATGTAAAATTAAGTAAAATATGTAAATATAGCTGTGGTATGCATGGGTAGACATCTCTAAGAGGTGAAATCGTGTTTCTTCAGGGAGCGTTGGTTGCTGGCTTCAACAATGTAGGCCGATCGGAACATCTGCATATTAATTGGCTAAGCTTGTGTTGGTGTGAAGTTTGCGCAAAACGGTTGAGACATCTTTCTGGGAACAGTTAGTCGGTAAGTCGAGATATCGTCTAGTGAAGGCTTTAAATGAATTCACACAGCTGATGTATATATAGTGAGATCAAAGGCGTCATCAAGCGGTTTACCGTCGTCTCTGGGCTTGGACATTCAGGCATATATACGTCACGGATCACGGTCACTATGGTGTTCACTTACAAAGTGGGCTGACTCGGCTGGACTGTTTATATAGGACACGGGAATTAGTAGAAAACATCTTGGGTGGATACGTTACTATCTGAATTGAAAGTATGGTTCTAGAAGACATGGAGACGAGGTTCACTGGTGACTGGTCCGATGTCATTGTTTCAGTTCAATTTCATAAGTGGGATGAAATTCTTGATAAAGAAAAGTCAGTTGCTTCAACGATGATGGTGACTAGGGCAAATACAGTGATCTGAAAAGTTACTCGTAATCTTGACATTAGGGACACGTAAAAATAGAAACATGTTCTTTCAGAAATGGTACAGTGAACAGTCATTCCGGTGAAAAACTTCCAAGACCGGCAAGTAAAGATCATAATGTTTTAAACACGTTCAAACACGTTGGGCGCCATGTTGTGTTGGGTTCGCGCCATGCCTCGACTAGCTGTTCTGCCTCGGTAGAAATTAATTCACCAAAAGAATAATTCGAGAAGTCGAAGTCCTGGTTACATCTTTTTATTAACGGCTTCTTTCAATGAAACATGATTATTAAAATTGTGAACAGAAAAAACACTTCTTGTAACAAAGGTAACTGAAAATTAGATCTTCTCTCTTTGAAAGTCAGAATTCAACTTTTTAGAGATCCCTTAAGTGGAACTCTTAAAGGTAGACTTCAGAGTCCTGCACGTGGTGGTCAATCCTTACTGTGATACTCATTGGTCACTTCGAGTCTTAAGACAATAGAGTATAAATATTTACAAGTTACTTTCTGGAAGTGTCCAATCAAAGCTGTATTGAACAAACTTAAGACACGCCTGTGCAAGGTAAGTTTGATTACGTAATGTCTGAGCCGGAAGCAGAAGTTTCTCGTGAGAACCGGACGAGAGGAAGTCTGTAATTATTTACGGCTGAGTGCAAAACTGACTGTGATCAAAGAAGGATTGTTCAAAGAGCAACTTCCTGTTTATGAATCATGATAGGAGGTAAACATACTTGAGGTTTGAAAGGAAATGGGCGTTATCTTTAAAGGAGAGGATGCAAAGAGGGGTATTATATGACACTAAAAAAAAAAACCACACAGTTCTTACAATTTTTCCCAAACTTTTGATGTGATAGTCAAGGAGCGACTTTCTCGAATTCAAGGGACGGCTTTATAGAGACCGACCTTCTAATGGGCAACTTTGCTAAAGGGAGAACATGTTATTTTCAGAGGGCACATTGCAAGGGACGACTTGATTGGTCTCCGTAACATACGTATGGATGCTCCACTTTCATACCTACCCACGTGTGCCTGCATACGTATACATTTATACACACATGCATAAACACTCATCTTCCTTCATATTTTCATATTTCAAGAAATGTGATACTGAAAGCAATGCAAGTTGACATATTTGGTTGTAAAATATTCTCTTGATCTCAAACTCTTATTTAAAGAATTTGAGGGAATCAGAATTCTGGTTGAGTTGTTAACGTGGGTCTGAATGATCTTCGGGTCGGGTTGCCTGAAGCCAAGTTGTTTTGGAACCGAGTTGGCCTGTTTTCACACACGCCTACTCACCCAGCCACCTACATACTTAAACACGCACGTGCCTACGAAGTGCGTACTTGCATACGAACTTACATGCATACGACATATGTACGCACGTACGTTTACATGTAAACAAATACGAATTTGAACATGCTGTGTGCGTAACAATAATGTTACTAAGTTATCAATATACTACGTTATTAGTAAACAAGAATTATAAAAGCAGGTAATAAATTATCGGTAATTAGGTGTGGTCACTACATTATCGGTAAATTTTCTACTGCATTATCGGTTGGTATTACATTATCGGTAAAGTTCTCATGACATTATTGCTTGTTTTTAAATCTTTACTACATTGAATCTTTACTCTTTAAATCTTTACTACATTATCGGTTGTCGTTATACTATCGGTTTATTTACTACTTTATCGGTTGTAGCATAATGTTGTCCTCCCTTACACAGACGTCAGTCTGTTCAGGCTGCCAGGCGTTTTCCCACAATGTTTATTTGCATCTCCTTGTGCTCCATCCGTAGCAATGTCACATGGTTAAGTGCATGGGACTGTCACATGCCCCTTTAAAATTAAACCTTAAGTTTGTTTTATCTAAAAGAGGCATTCTTACTACAACCCATTTAACTGGCTATGCCATACACAATCTGATCTCTTAGGGGCTCGTATAAAAATTACCATAATTACACTTGTTTGTCAACTCATTTAACGTAATTACACGTAATCTGCTATTCAGTGGCATGTGTGTTGCATTGTTTAGTGAACCGGAATCGCTCAATTAGCTTATGGTTATAGCGTTTATATAGCTGCACTAAGAGTAACGCATATATTTGTTCGCTAGACTTTCTTGGTAATAACTAATGCTTCAAAATGACAGACACACGATGACAGAGAGAAAGACACAATTTCCTTTTTATCCTCTGTAATTATATTTGCACTCAAGAAATGCTCAAACATTCCCGGGCAATTTTTAAAATCTTCTTTTCCTTGAAACAAGTTTATTGATTTTACCTTATTTGTTCCCATTGAAGGATTCTGGAACGGGAGCAGAAAGAAAGATAACTAGACAGTATGACGGCCGGTACTGTCTCGCTCATCTTTTAAATGGTTAAGTTTTCCACTACTAATACACTAATACACTAATCATTCCAAATAATTTTTAGCATCCTTATATGCATATGCAGATTAACTGGGGAATCTGTGATTTAAGTTTAAGCTCTGCCACCATTTAAACTATATAACAAGCAATGTATACGAAACAAAAACAATTTACAAATAAAACTTATGAAAGTATGTTTGCAGGTTTTTGTGGATGAGAAGTCCTTAATTTTAAGGCAACCTTACGCACCAACTTCCATTTTCTAATTTCAACGTTAGAAAGGTAATATTCACATTTCAAAGCAAGAGTACCTAGAACAATAAGAATTGCGATTAAAAACAAAATGCATATTCACAAACTTTACTGGCAAAGAAATCATAAACTGAAGGTTGCTTCAGAAAATTACATTGAAACTTTGTTCTGCATGTTAAAGATGCGGTGTTTTTAAAGCAATTTAACCTAACATGGTTAGCCCAGGGAGATATTTAGACCTCTTTGACTTGCCTTACAGTCCCTCAAAAGTTACTAAAGCTAGAAATGTGTACACGTCGAAACGCCACGATAGTTTAGGGGGCGCTTTACAAAGAAACAATATTTAGATCTACCATGTTGGGGCCCAGAGCAATATCCTTTACAACACAATTTGACATAAAAAGATGGATTTGATTTAATTCCACAGGAAGCAAAATGTCGTTAATACCCAATGTCTTCTTCCTTACATGATATTACCCCTTCTGAGTGTATCTTTTTGTCTAATAGAAATATATTACTAAGAATCCGTCGTCACTTTTATTTCACTAAGTTACGCAGACCAGTACATTTTAGAAAGTAACGTTAACCATAATCACCGAGGGAAAGAATTCTTTTACATGGATCACAGGCCACATTTGGCCTGCAAAACAAGTAATGGTCGATGAAATAAACTATTTTTCCATCGTACGGCGTCATGGCAGTGCCTTTTCGTTTTGCTGCAATGTGGTTTGTGATTTGAAAGATGAAGCACAAAATGATAAAGCAAATCTTGTGATTAAGTTACCCCTTATTCACCATACAAATTTGGAATTCTGACTTTCTGAAACATGAAATCAAGCGTTGGTTTCTTTTCTCTTGCAACTTTCAATTAGGCCTGAGAAATAACATTTTAGGCAACCCGAGATTATTGTTTTCAGACTAGCTTCTGACAAACAGATGATTGCGTTAATGATTGTCAGTTTCATTATTGTAACATTTAGCAAAAATTTGACTATATCCAAAATTCTTGACTGCTTCATTCTGAACAGCAGCTTCAAACTCAAACAGAACAAATCGAAACAACCTGTGAGGCTGGTAGTCACCACAGCGATGGATTTTTTCTCTTTGGTAGGGAAAGGGGGCAGTTTAGTCAAGGAAAGTCCGAACTTTACGGTGCGCTTTACGAGCCGTAGATTCTTTTGTACGTACCTAAAAAATGGCACACAATGCTCAGTTTTACTGCAAGTCAGATATTCTTGCAAGCACTAAATGCTGTTTTAAAAAAGTTTCCATTCTGTTTTCTCTGTCCTTTTTTAACCATTCTACCACTCCGCTGTCACCCTGTGTCCAGCATGTATTATGTCTGCCCTACCCTCTCGTCCTTCAAATGTTATTGCCGTGGATGAATTGAGGTCTATGGCTCTCTATCTTATCAGTAAACTTATCAGTGGCACCTCACGGGGAGCATGTGGGCTCGTGACCTCAAATCGATTTCAGATTTTTTTTTTAAATTCTGAAATGATCCCAAAAGGCCTTTACGCTATTGAATTTGGTAGGGGTAGGAAGAGGTGTATTTTCGACCAAGTGATGGATCTATTGTAATTGTTTTCTATCACAAATGGTTCTGATAATATCAGAATTTTAGCAAATCCTTTGCAAACTATCAAAATTTTCGCCGACTCCTCGCGAATTAAACCTTACCTTAATATTGTTCTAACTTATTATCGATATCTTCCCTTAGCAACTCCAGGAGAAGCACAGCACCAAAAGTTGACAGCTGTTTACGAATTCTCAGGTAAAAGATTGGCTTTGCGATTGACATAGAGGTTTGTTGGGGGGATTGAAATATCTAGATGCAGAGCATGGATGAAGGTTTTGTCCTAGGAATCTTATTTAATGAAAAATTTCGGCGCGCTTCGCCCGCATTGTTCACGGTTTGTACTCTCTCTCTCGTTACCATCATTAAGGTAATAATACATGCAACTATTCTGATCACAACACTTTTCCGAAAAACAGAAGTACATCTCCAACTTCTATAGGGGCCTCTCATCGATATGAGATCTTTCAAGCTAGTTTGTAGCATGATGTTGAAGGTTGAAATTACGTATTTGCTGTTATACATTTTTCAAAAATATTTACCAAGCGCTTCTCGCGCAGCCGTTATCGGTATAGACGGTGATTGTTAATTTACTGACGACAAAAAAGCATTATGAAATTCGCTTGTTTGTCCGTGACCCCTTTTGCTATATCTATCAGAGAGGTCTAATATCACCTTTCTGCACCTATATCTCCCTCCCATTCCCCATTGCTGGAACCTGTTCGTCTGGATTTTCGTTCAAACTTAAAGGTCTGGTGACATGCCACCACAAAGAGCTGTTTCACTTGTCAGTTAAAGAATTAAGTTACACAATGAAAGATCAGTTAGAATTTATTTCAATATCTTTTACCGTTCTCAAAATATACGTCTTCAAAGTTTGATGGTTTCTGAAGTGACTCATTGCCTATACAAAAAACATGATGTGGAGTGCTGCATACAAGTAAAAGATTTCTTTTGTTAACGCTATATAAAATTATCTCTTAATTACCGATCAGATAGTTTCTAGTATGGTGAGTGATATCAATATTTCTCAAGGAAACAAATTTTACTTTCATTAAAAACCCCTCAGGGGATAAAAATGCTACCACTGTCCTTGAAATTAAGGCTGAAAAAACAAAGGCTAAAATTAGTCATTTATGGTGTGTCCATCTTTAGATGTCACATATTTGCATTCTTAGCTCATGTTTATTGATGATACAATTGTGAAATAGAAGTTACCCAGTAAAATGGTCAATATTTGATGGATTTTATGAGAATTGCGGCTATTTTCTGGATTTTAATGCTTTTTACATCAAGTATCCAACTGCGTAATTTTCCTGTCACCAGGAGTTTAAAACTGCGATAATTGTAAAGTGCTTGGCATCATACTCTATAGTATCATTTGTATGTCAGGTTATAGCATCATGTCAGTGCCCCATTTTATATAATTAATCCAGAGCTTCCAGGAGTCCCTATACCGGTGTCTGCCAGCCTTACATACCCTTTTATAATGCACAATTAAACAAATTACCTTCATAGCAGGTGTCGAATATGTACTCCTCTATTAATACACATAAATATGTTGGTATTACGAGTGCAGTTAAGAGGGCAATGAAACAAATGGAAATTTTTGTAATAGTCCAGGAGTGTTTCTGTGGACTCCACGCAGGTATTTGTGCGTAAAAACTTTCCCCGAATAAAAGGCAGTGATGTAGCCAAAAGGGGGCTTCAGGAGGTTTGTTGAAAACATACCCTTTTCTTAGACAACATACCCTCCTCTTCAATCTAACTAAAGATTAGAATTTACTAAATTTTTCAGCCACACATGATCAGTTCCCAAAGATAGCACCATTTTTTTCCAAACAACCTTAAATTAACAAAAATTACTCAAAGGGGAGGATCCCCACTGCTATATACAATCGCAGGGACGGATGGAAAGGTACAATTTACGCGTCATCTGTGGTGCCCCCCCCCCCCATCACCAAATTCTGGCGGCGTGACTGAACATATGTACTCACTTCATGAGTATTACATAATGATTAACCTTTGCTTGCTTGTAGAAACTTATGAATTAATGTTAAGCCCATAAGCCAGTTTCCGTAGCATATATAACTTACATGTTCAAGTGCTTCCCGGGATGACGATTATAAGATTAATGAGGAACCCCTGTCATTAACTTAGATATGACCTTTTTGAGTGTGATTTAGTTTTATGTACATTTACTTGGTACTAAGGCATTCCATAGGCTCATTTACTGGTTTCGTGTACCCCACTCCATACCCCGAAATTGTGTGCGCAGTAACTGTACCGGAACTAGGTGATTTCATCATGGGGGCAGATCCCAAAACGAAGTGGTCGTTCAAGTTTACTCTAGTCCCAGTTGAATTCAGTGCCATCTGATCGTTGGTGTTGCTACTCCTCCTCCCCTTTTTTCGTTTGCACACAGTATAGCTTACAAAAATGACTGCTACCAAGCCAAGCAACCCGGCCTAGTAAAGTCCCGAATCCAGCAACTGAATAAGCAATTTGGATTTGGTTTTGTGAGTGTCCATGCGTTGTAGTTGTAGTCTGAGGAAAAGCTGCAAAAAGAGAGTGGCATTATTCTTACTTAATTTCCCGTCAAGCAACTTGTCAAAGTTTTAACCAAGGTGAATCCCTATACGTAACGTCTTTAATTCTCCCAGCCTTGAATCATTTACTTACGTTTGCTCTTAGGAACGCATGTCTAATGTTTGAAAATTACCACCTCGATATGTATTATTAAAATTAAAGGCTAAGAAAACTAACGATAAAATGAAATGTCTCAATAATCGATAACAATGTAGGCCTACATTTTCGTTCGACTGGATTGAAACAAATTACGAATAGACTTCAGTAACACTGCCCTTCTTGTAGTGATACCAGAGCCAAACGGATAGAAACTTAGCATATTTCAAAACGCCATTACTGCTGCCTTACACTATTACAATATCAGCTTGTAGAATGCGGCGAAAGCCTGGGTAATGGTCTATTTGGCGAAACTTATGGATACTTTCCCCAACCTGTCCTGTATCGGTCCTACGCCTGTAGTTATTGGTAATAACGCTAATGTTATTGCAGATAAGACCAAACCTACTTCTCCACCTATGGTTTCTTTACTTGCAAAAACAGTATACTAATCATAAAATGGCATTCGCCATCACCTATCTTCAGTATTAAAATACCAATTTCGGAGATGCCGTAGAATTGACGATTTTATATGTGTACTTCGTATACTCACCAATAACTGTAGCAGAGAAATTACACCAAGCCATATTTCCCACAAAATCCCTAGCAGCGATTGCAACAGTTTCTGTACCTAGATGAAATGTACTTCCAGACGAATGACTTGATGATATAATGACATCAACGTCGTCTTCCAGCGAAATATCTTTCCATGATACTGGGCAGGAGGATACACCAGGAGCAACCCAGATGGTTATGGTTTCGGGACAGTCAAGGAAGACGGGAGGAGTTGTGTCATCTGTCAATTAATATATTTAGAAATTTGGAGGGGTTCTACAACTTGCAACATGCCTTAACTACATTTGCCCATGCTTAGCGGAAGGATCAGGCAACGAATTCAGGGAAGGACTCCTTTCCCTATATCGATAGCTTTATGTTGTCGACCTTCTCTCCAGCCGTGCAAAGAGAACAGTTACAAGATCTTTATTTTTGCCATCCTCGGAATTTTTGTTTATTTGAAGGAGGAAAGTAACTGTACGTACCAATGATGTACATTTGTGTTCATTTAAACGGAATGTATGACTTTTTAAACACATTGATTCTATAACTTTACTCTCAAAAGTTGTCTGGTGTGTAATCAACATAGAAGGTTTGATAAGATTAAATGGAGGGATTACCAAAGGGTCTCTTATAATGGAATTGTGAGGAAAACACTATCTTTGTTGTGTTTTATGGATATGTTAGGAACGGTACCTACCTGATAAGCACGTGTGCTGGCCATTGGGTTTTGGAAGACACAGCCAATTGCAATCAGCCCTTGGGCAGGTGTCCGGTAGGACGACATCTAGAAACCAAAGATAGGCAATTAACAACCTAATTCACTGCTTTCCAATTTCTTAAACTGCGAACCGATATTTAGTATATATTCCATTCAACCTTTGGCTTATGAGTTTTGAACACCTACTACAACTTGAGCAGAATAATTATGTAGTACAGAAAATGGAATTGATTGCCGTCTGCCTTGAAAATGTTTGGCAGACTGCATCGGCCTGTACTTTCTCACGTGTCTTTTCTATGACTTTCATTGATTCGTTTATTTTCCTTTTGTAGGTAAGGATACCCAATGTAATTTGTGCATGTTGGTGTATACACATGACGTTGACTTCCTGTAGCAGTAACTCAGTAATGGATAGATCGCAAAATCTTACACTTTTGTACCCATTTATCAGGATGCAAAAATAAACCACTGGTACTTAACAAAAGTCTGGTTATAATATTAAGAGATCAAAAGTTAAATGTTTACATTTGGTTTCGAGGTGTAGCCAAACTTTCTGCAGGTAATCATCATTTTGGACTGTGAAAAGAAGTTAGAGGTCATCAAGGGTCACTCCAGGCCACACACGCCATACTATTCGTATGTAAATAATCCTCATAACCCGTGATGGATTTTAGCCAAGGTGGTACATAGGCTAAAGCTCTCATTGGATGATAACAAGTTGCGTCACGGGGAGATTTTACCCTGAACCCTGAGGTTGGGAATTACTTTTTGACAATTTTCGTGGTAAATCTAATCACCACTTGGTGGAGGAAAATTTGAAGGTCATTTGGAAGTCTTCTAGTGTCATTTGGTGAAATTTTAAAAGACGGTTGGCTCATTGACAGTACATGAAACATAGTAGATGTTGTAAATGTTTGCTGCCCAACACTTTTAAAGGCTCCCTAATCTCACCCCAGACAGTAAAGTTCTCCCTAATTAAGTATATTTTAGCCCCTTCTCAAATGTAAACAAAAACAACACCTGTCTAGGTCACCTACAAGACAAAGTTACAGAAAGTAGCTTGGATTGACTTAAATTTGCTTGAGGTCATGTATATTTGACACACAAAGTTTGTGTGAGCTTAATTAATTGGGAATACAACTGACTGTGTAAGTCATCATTGACCAACCAGAGTGCTGTATTGTTTGAATGAATGTCAATGAAAGTGCAGTCATCAAAACAGTGTTTAAAACTCTAGGGGCTTAGGGCTATTCCTCGATATGTTTTGGCAGGTGTTACAACCGATAATGTAAAAATCAACCGATAATGTAAAAACGAGCGATGATGTAAAAAGAAAAAAATTACCGATAATGTAAAAACAACTGATAATGAAAAACAAATTTACCGATAATGTAAAAAACTCTTTCAACCGATAATGTAAAAAGAATTTACCGATAAGGTAAAAACGCTCGTCTACCGATAATGTAAAAAAATTATCGATAAAAACTGTTTTGACGACGATTCCATATGGTCCTATGTACATGTGTGTATATGTCTGTGTGTACGTGGGTAGGTAGGCGTGTATGCAGGTAGTATACTTCGAGGCAAGTAAAAAAAGGTGGCCAACTTTTTTACTTGCCCCGAAGTATGCCTCCTAGTTAGTTGCTGAAGAGCCCTCGGGCGAAGCGAAACAGTCTGTACAACTTAGTTAAACTATTCCAACCTATCCTTAATTGTAAACAGCTCCTATAGTTGAGCAATCTCAGTACTTGCAGTACGTGCGGATATACTATACAGATATAAATATATATATATATATATATATATATATATATATATATATATATATATATATATATATATAAATATATATATATATATATATATATATATATATATATATATATATATATATATTGCTAATTTGGGATTTAGGCGAAAAACCGTATGAAAAAAACGCCACTGTTGGGAGAACTCGACCCTTAGGCGAAAAAATCGTTTCGCCTTAACGTTTTACACACTGTTTTATATTGCGTAACTCTATACGCAAGTCCAATTTACCACATAATGTTAATGCAATTACTTAGTTCCACACCAACTTACATGCATGTATCCGGTAACACTAAGGACTTACGGGCCATTGAAATAACGTGCATATATATCTCAGAACCAAAAGGGGAAATATAATCTTATGTATTTTATTGTTTTTTTCTTCGCAGGTTGTATTGGCGGTATACCGATTTCGCCTAACAGCGTTATATATATATAGCGTTATATATAGCGTTATATATAGCGTTATATATAGCGTTATATATATATATATATATATATATATATATATATATATATATTTCTCTAATTCGGCACTTAGGGGGAAAGATATTGTTGAAAAGTCGACAATAAGGGGAAAAAATTTTCGGGTGAAATATAGTTTAGTTATAGTATAAGTTTCGCCTTAACGTTTCCACACACTTTTTCTATAGGAATTTTACAATTTTACAAACTAGATGCCATTACTTCAAAGTTGTCAAATTTACGGCCACCTAGCTGTTAACACGAACGGATGGCTGGCCATTAAAATAACGTTAATTATATGTTTAGACGTTAGGGCGAATTTATTTCTTATGTATTTTATTATCTTTTTTCGCCCTATGTACAAGCAGATATAACAATTTTCCCTTAAGGTGGGAATTAGCGTTATATATATATATATATATATATATATATATATATATATATATATATATATATATATATATATATATATATACATATATATATGTATATATATATATATATATAAAATAGAAAAATGGTCCACGTGTATTCCGATAAATAACAGGTAAACAAGCAGAACACAAAGCATAGTTGACACAGAAGGAATACATTAAAAAGAAATTTATTGTTGAACTGAAGTAAAACTAATGCACCTGGGGGATTAAGGCCCCAGGTGTATTAGTTTTACTTAACTTTCCTCAATGCGCCTTTATTTGCAGCTTTTACAGCTCTCCGGACAGTTGTTTCACAGCACATCTTACTGTACATTCTGGTTTTTACCATTTATTTCTCAGTGCTTTCTTTTATATCCTAGCAGTTATTTACGCCCTTTGTGCTCTTTTAAATTTTTGAATTCTTTTAAGTTTTAAATCTTTTAATACTGCTTCTGCACTTCTCGACAGGTTCTGTATTTTTATCTGTTTGTCAGTCTAGTAGTTGCCAATGAAGGTCCTAGGTAGGACCAAAAATTTCTACAATAAATTTCTTTTTAATTTATTCCTTCTGTGTCAACTGTGCTTTGTGTTCTGCTTGTTTACCTGCTATCTATCTATCTATCTATCTATCTGTCTGTCTGTCTGTCTGTCTGTCTGTCTGTCTGTCTGTCTGTCTCTCTCTCTCTCTCTCTCTCTATATATATATATATATATATATATATATATATATATATATATATATATATATATAACGCTAATTCCCACCTTAAGGGGAAATTGTTATATCTGCTTGTACATAGGGCTAAAAAATGATAATAAAATACATAAGAAATAAATTCGCCCTAACGTCTAAAAATATAATTAACGTTATTTCAATGGGCAGCCATCCGTTCGTGTTAACAGCTAGGTGTCCGTAAATTTGACAACTTTGAAGTAATGGCATCTAGTTTGTTAATCTAAGAGGGCGCCCTTGTAAGTTTACGTATTCCTATAGAAAAAGTGTGTGGAAACGTTAAGGCGAAACTTATATTTCACCCGAATTTTTTTTTCCCCTTAAGGTCGACTTTTCAACAACAACTTTCCCCCTAAGTGCCGAATTAGAGAAATATATATATATATATATATATATAAATATATATATAAAAAAATATATATATATATACATATACATATATATATATATATATATATATATATATATATATATATATATATATATATATATATATATATATATATATACCTTGGTTCAAGCCGAGAATCACGTTAGTCACGGTGGTGCAGTGGTTAAGGCAGCCGACCGGACAGCGACCGTCCCGGGTTCAAACCCGCGTGGCTCAGGTTTCCTTCTGGTCTCTTCTTTCATTCTTCCCTTGTCAAAAAGGCTATGACAGTACTTGGGTTGATTTCATTCGTGATCGAATCAGTTACAAACTCTTCGACCTATATATATATATATATATATATATATATATATATATATATATATATATATATATAAATATATATATATATATATATGTATATATATATATATATATATATATCGCCCAGGTATTATTGAGGCCATATATGGAAGTGAAAACTTTCACTCCAAATTTAACAAGTGCAATCGAAACCACATTCCTTAATTTTAATTGGTAACCATCTAGTATGAAAACTGGGTGTTTTGAAATGCCTAAAATCTGCTCTTGGGGACACTGACCCTAAAAGTGGGCCTTTTAACGGCCCACACATCCCACTACGACAGAGAGACGGGATGACTGACTTCTGATCTGTGATCAGCGTGGTCGATAACCTCTAGAACGCAATTCTTATCAAGCATGAGTAGCTTCGATTTCATCCCCTTCTTCCCCTGGGGTGGGGAACAGGTGAGAGGGAATAACCTTCCTTCAGCTTCAGAATAAGGATAATAACACTCCTGGGTTTTTGGACATGCTCATTTCAAAAAATATGATTTTCAGTTTTTGAAATAACTGGATTTATTAGAGGGCACCCTCTATTGGGCCATAGTTCTATGCAAGTAAGCTGTACCATCAATATTACCCACCTTAATGCAATAAAATATGTTGCAGTCCTTTCATGATATTTTTTTTTATCGTAGATAAGTTCTTTTTGGTGAGCTTTCGGAATAACAGGGAGTGAGATCGCTTTAAGTATATGACGGAGAAATATGATAGCATTATGTATTTGACCTAGACAATTGAGAAAAAAGTGACCTTTAATTCTTCTGCTGTCTTTCAATGTACCTTTTTAAGGGAAATATACCTGCAAGAGGGCACTGCAAAATAAGGGTGAGAGCCCCTTCTCCTGGGTTATGACCTGCGACCTTTCTGAATTAACGTATGAATTTTCTGATAAAATTTCCGTTTCCAATTCTATATGAAAACGTCGTTAGAACAGTTTTTACATTATTGGTAATTTTCTTTTTTACATTATCGGTAGACGGGAGTTTTTACATTATCGGTAATTTTTTTACATTATCGGTTCAAAGAGTTTTTTACAGTATCGGTATTTTCGCTTTTACATTATTAGTTGATTTTTACATTATCGGTTGTAACGGCAGGGAGGTGTTAGCAACTCCCTGGTTTGGGGGTATGTGCACATCCATTTAAAGTCATCTGAAGGCCGCAAAGGGTTATTTGAGATCGAATTTCTTAATATTGTCTCTGTGTTTTGTCACTTGTTAAACTGTAAAGAGCATATGAAGCAAACATTTTGGAGTTAATTTGGAGGTGAGTGAGGATATTAAAGGAAGGCCAGAGTGGCAAGAAATGCTTAACTTATATCAATTTGATAGATGTAGTGTCGTATGGTGGTCATTCAAGAAGTATATTTTCCGTCATTACGGAAAATCCGAGGTCAAAAACCAATGATGCGTATATTGCCAAGTAACGTAGTGCAACTTAGAGATAAATAGATAGAAAAAAATGAACGAAATAATTGTGGAGATTATTTGTAACTGTACGTTGTCATTAGTTACTTTAGGGTCATAGATCCAGTTAGTCTTGGAATTCTACGATACCTGTGATGTAGATAATATTAGGTACAGGAAATCTTAATGGTCATTTGAAGGCAACTAAGGTTCTGTGAGTATTCAAGTTTTCAAAAGTTGCTTGGGGTAAACAGGGTTATTTGAGGCAAGATAAAAAGGGATGGTAATATTTTATGAAGCCTGGTATGCGTAACTATAATATATATATATATATATATATATATGTATATATATATATATATATATATATATATATATATATATATATATATATATATATATATATATATATATATATATATATATAGGTCGAGTATGGTATATCGACGGTGAACGGACAAACAGATATTAATATTGCCGTAACACAAAAATACACTTTGGACAAACTATGCTGGGGTAAATTACGATGTTCGGCAAAGGAAAATCCAGGGTTTTTTTATAGTGTTTTGTTTATGATTTTTAGCAGTGTAGGTCCAAAATACTTACGTGTACCCATTTATGTTTCCTCTACAAAGATTGTTGGTGATATGAAAACTTGCGTAGAAGAAAATAAGTATGATAATAACAATTTATTTTCATCATACCGTGTGGAAACGTGTGGAAACTAGTAAAAGGACGTAAATGTCAGTCAATCGTTTTAGGATTAAAAATGTTTCTGTCTCATTTCTTTCAATACCTGCTTCATGACGTGGTCGAAGAGATATTCCTTTGTAGTGCTTTTCATATCCCCATCTAATGTAAGATCCGTAACTTTTTATTTTCCGGTCAAAGAAATGAATGTATCCATTGGAAGGATCATGGGAATTAAATCCATTCCAAAAGAAAGCATCGTCATCGAGGACGAGGGAAAACACATTCAACGGAGAGACAAACTTCAAAATACTCCTATCAGTACCATCATAGTTTACCCTTTCTAAACTATTAAGAACGGAGTGTTCTTTCTGAAAGAAAATGTGAATGTCCTACTTAGTCCATGGAATAATTAATCACAAATCATGTTGAATTGTATTAAATTTTGATCACTGTAAATGGCGGGAAAGTGATTCTAGTAATAGTTCACATCAATAGCGTAGCCATGCATTGTTGCAACAGAAGGGGCACGTAGTACACCATGCCTTGGAACCACGGCTTTCTGTTCGTTAAATTGCTCCCAGCCCAGAAGCCTAACTCGGTTCACTTTCCAGAAGAAAAGGGATCTACTTTCTTACCCTGCAAAATTTTCAATGCGGTATTGTTGAGGACACATCATTTTATGCTACGGCAGAAAACTTGAAAAGTATGAAATTTTGCACACGGTTAGAGCTCAATACAGCCAACACACATTTTTCAAGTGACAACAAAGGCGGCTATTTTTCAAAAAGGCTGCCATTGGTATGTATTTTAGCTATATTTTGTGACATTTCTTTGTAGAAAAATCTTTTTGGTCACATAAACCTGACACATGGCACATAAATAAGGGACCCCTAAAGTTATAGTGCGAATATATCCTTGCGGTTGACGTCAGTGGCGGCCATTTTTCAGAACAGCCGCTGTCAGTTGTTTTACTTATATTTTGAAACATTTCTGTGCAAAAAGTGTTATTGCCGTCCCAAACTTGAAAGCCTTGCGTTTGCCTCATAATGAAAGACTTGTAAACATTAGGCGATCATTTACTTGCCCTGTGCCAATAATGTCAGGACTTTTCGGGATTAAAACGTTTCAATAAAATCAGTTACAAAGCTGAAAATTTGTATAAAAAGTGATTTATGGCCAACAAAGCAGACGTCATAAACTGGCGTCAAAACTACAGGAATAGTCTGACTTTTGAAAATATAGATTTTGTTTCACATCTTAAAGTCATATTTATCGAGTCTTGGGACCCCTTTTGCCTAAGTACCAAAAAACCTTTAAACTTTAGCAAATCATTTACGGAGAGCTGTTTTAATTATTAAGTACTCATACAGTGACTCAGGCTAAGAATCGGTCCCTTAAGAATTGTTCTTTACTCGGAGTTGGGGGTGGGTGGATCAGGGTCGTTGAAGTGGCTTTATGATAAGATAATGGGGAAGATAAAAATGGAACCCAAAACCATATTACTTGACTTCAAATTCTTACATTTTCACCTTAAATCACAAAAATATATCATTGAATTGTCTTTTCTCTCATTTTGTGACTTGTAAACGTGCCCATTTTGACTTTTTATGCTGTCTCAATTGCGTTTCACCGTTAATCGCATTTCTTCAACTTTATAAGTAAAACGTTTAGTTTTTAGAGCTCAAAACGTTTACTTTACACAGTAACTGAACTTTTATTTTAATATTAAGGATATTAATCTCAGAAATTGACTTTAAATGTCATTAATTTCCCATTGGAATTATTATTTTGACATTAAACAAGTCATAATTGTTTTTAATTTTAATCGCAATAGTATGCATGACCTCTTTTGAGTTGTGTGGACTTCAAAGTCAACATGTTTGCCTCTTGTTTCTTTATTCTGGCTGTAATACCATTATTTTGCATTTAACAATCATGCTGAAGACGTTAACTTCCAAATATTGACCTTTATCAATCATGTTGCTTATAAATTCAAATTTTGGTTAATTTCAAATTCACTGTTTTGATGTTCCATCTTTTTCCTCAAAATTTTGGTGTCATTATATGGACTTTAAAGGTCAAAAAATTGACTATCAGTCTCATTTTTTTTACCTCTAAGAGTAATACCATCTTTATAGCAGAAAAGTATCTAAGTTACTGTTAATATAAATACTGTGACCCTGAATGTAAAAATAACGATGTTTTAAAACGAAATTATTGATTTAAAATGTCAAAGTACTAACTGAAAAAGGCAAAATTACAAAACTTTAAGTCACGTTATTTACTTTTCAGACGCAAAAATTAGACCAAAGGTTACAATTATAACTTATATCCTCTGATATGGCTTTTTCCATAATCAGTATGACCGTGAAATTTTATAATTATGATACTAAAAGCCAAGAGAGTGTGTTTACAAGTGTCAATACCGAGGGTAAAGTACAAAATTTGAATTTACAACTTTGACTTCCAATGTAAATATTGAAAATTTTCATCTCATAATTTTCCTTTGATATCATTAGTTTGAGTTTACCACCCATATTTATGAAATTTTAACCACACTCGTTTTACTTTTATTCCCTTTAGTAATGGGTTATCAAAATTTGTATTTTCCACAATATCTGTTCTTTTTACGTTACTATTTAAATTGTAAATTTCAATATTTTTACCATTAATCTCATAATTTGACTATTGTCCTTACCAGTTTGAGCTATAGGACAAATTATTATGATCAATATTCAAATTATGATGTCAAAAGTCTTTACTTTACTGTGTTTGCTGTAAAACTCGAGAGATGGATATCAAATTAATATAATGAGTTTACAAGTTACACTACTGAGATACCAAGTATAAAGCCTGACTAAAGCAATTAAAATAGTGAACTTGAAGTTACACGTCTCACTGCAAAAGTCAAAGCTATGAGCATTCAATTCAAAATAACAGGCTCTGAGAGAATTTTTCTCTTGCCATTGTTCCTTTTACACCTACAGTTACCTTTACAAATTGCACCAACTTTTCGGGCTTGGGGGCAAAACTTAAAACTTAGTATTTTCCCAGTATTAATTGTTTTGTTATTGTTTTTGTTGTTAATTTTATGTCCTAACTTGTGTTGATGTGCCTTTCTTGGTTATAGTACCTTACACTCGTTTTTCAGATTTTCGTTTTTTCATTTGCTTGTGTGTTTGAAAATGTGTAATAATAAATTAAGTTGACAATATTAGTAACAACGCAGTCCCCTAATGTATGGGACCTGCACAACAAGTTGTTGCTAGGCCTCTGCTTGTCATGTTTGTTCCTAACACCGTCATAGCTTAACATTAGTTTCATTACAATAAAAGCAATTCAACACGGTGAAAAAATTTCAGTTACTTACTCTTACCTACGTGTTAAGCTACTTCCTAAGATTAATTACATCAATGGGCGCCACTGAAACAACAGGGCCCACAAGGTTGGATGTCCTTGACAAGTCCTGCCATTTAAAATTTGATTAACACTACCATATTTTAAAAAAGCAAAAACAGTTTACAATAGACTGGTTCCCTGTCCCCCTTTGTACATAAAAAATGTTTCAAAATGTAATTAAAATAATTAATGGCGGCCTTTTTGGAAAATGACCTCCATTATCCGCACAGGATAGACACGTACTGGCCCTATAGTTAGAAGCCTTCAGTGCGACAAATGCTAGGCTTTCAAGTTCTTGATGGCAGCAACACTTTATACACAGATAAAATAACAACGAATGTCGGCCATTTATCATGGCCACGACTGACATCAGAGGAAAAATACATAATTGCGCTACAGGTAGGACCCTTTGATTAAGTGCCAAAGGCCAAGTTTTTGTTACCACAACAACTCTTTCTACAAGGAAATGTAACATAATATAGGTAAAATATACACGAATGGTAGCCATTTTGAAAAGTGGCCGCCATTATTGCCACATGACAAATTTGCAATGGCCCTTTAGGCAAAAATCTTTTAGTGCATACTCTAACTGGGCGCAAAATTCATACATGTATGATAGGATGCACAACTCTCCCAAACCTTATACCTAGCTCCTATACTATTTGCAGCGTGAAGCCCCTACCCACCACAGCCAACCCACCCTCATAGCTGCTACCTTCATTTACCTTATAATCATGTTACATCGAAAATCAGGTGACAACGTATTGGCACAACAACAGAGAACGAAATACTTTTCTCTCTCCTTAACAGAGTTCCACTTTGGTGAGACATTAGTCGCAGGAACTGCCCTAGGTTAGTATAAAGTGTGAAGACGCAGGTGGAATTAAAATCCATATACACTCTTTAATTTATCTTATTTTGAACACCCATGGCCGTTAAAGGTTACTTGAACTCTGAGCAAAGACTAATCTAAGGGAAGAAAGTTTTTTTTTTTCAGTGAATTGCATTTCAGTGAAATATACCTTTCAGATCAACTGCCAGTGAACGAGGTGAGACAATATCAGAATTGACAAGAACCAAACGATTTGTACCATCTCCGTCAGCCCTCTCTATTTTCGGATGAGTGCCCCAGTCAGTGAAGTAAACGTACCTTAAAAATAAGAACACAGTATGTTCCGTTTTCATGTTTTTCCTTATACTGGAACATATAATCCATTTAATTTCAAAGGTAGGATTTAGGGGTTGTACAATTGCAATGCATCTACCCTTTGACACCTTACGAAGAGCCCCTATCTAGAGTACATGTCCCCCAAATTTGTTAAAAGTAAAACATTGCATTTCTTGCAATCTGGTGTATGTATTTAACACCTCAATGGGGCAACCCCAGTTCCTCACATGCACTCAATTATTCAATTGAAACAATGAAACAGCTGAATCGCAGTACCATTGCAATATGTCTTGGGGGCTTCTTATCATCAGTGCATGTCAACATGGTAATTTCACCCAAGTTTTGTAATCTCTACATGGTCGCTCATAATTTTCAATCCGTCCTGCCGTTGACATGGTTTTTTCGAACTTGCCGAGAAAACCTATGCCGGGGGTTGTGTTTTGTTACAACCCAGAAGATATCAGTAACACGCCACGTTTATTGGTTTGATTTTGATGATACCACAAAAGCAACAGTGATTTCTCTTACAGAGATATCCGCATACATGGTCAACTATGACAAGCTGTTACATTTGGCTTTAATTTTCAGTATACAGGAAATGTTATCAGGTTCTTTGTTAGTTTACAGTATGATCAATTCTTATCTACGTTAATGACTAGCTTGTATTCGCTTAGTTTGTTTATATTCTTATCATACTGTGCTTTTTTAAACATAAGTTGAAGCATTCGTCTTCCACTCTTACCTTTATCACTGAATATCCAAGTAGAAGGACAAATAATTGCAGTGTACCTTACAACTTACCCTTTGTAAGGTTCCGTAACGATAGCACCTGGTTTGTCTAGCTCTGTCAGTCTGTGTGGATAATCGTATTTCGATATTCTCCATCCAAATTTGACACTGAGATGGTACCTAGCTCAGCGTCAGTCCAGTAGAGCAGTCTGGAGTTAACGTCAATGCGCAACCCAAATGGTTCTGAAAGATAAATACCAACCGTGATATTTATTCATTTCCTTTAATGCTATAGCAGTTGAGAATTTATGAGAGCTTTACCAATATTTTACGGTTCTAATTCATAGTCTATTGTAAAGTGCACTATAGTCATGTAATGTGAGGGAACATTTGAAGGGAAGCACATCATGAGACAGCAATGTAACACATTAATAAAATTATGGTACTGTTGAGAAGATTGCGACGAAACAATTTCATTAATATAAAGGTAATCTGTTCATAACATGCTACGGATAATTCTTTAATTTAAAACTAGTGCAGTACATAAGATGCAACGGTTATCTCGTGATATCAAACTGCATTTATTTCATGTCAATATTGAAAAGGGAAAAAACTCCCTGAAACCCTTTAGATGATCTCAATCTGTGGATCCGCCATACATATTGCCCGAACATGTCTAAGGAATAGTCTATTAAGAAGCCTTACTATCCATGAAGAAATACAACTTACGTTTGTAGGGTTCTGTCATTACAACGCAAAAACACCGTATGTGAGCCCAAAATACCACAGCCGAGGAATTTCTTTCTCGCTTGCCTGTTTGGACTCACGTGAAGCTCATTAATTGATACAAAGTGTATCCTCGACTTTCGCCTTGTTATTTTTTTTATTAACATATAATATATAACAATTAATTATTAATTGTTAGTTAATAAACTTATTCTGCACATTCGTAGTCTTATTCGCGGTTGGGTGAATGATACAATACATGTAGTGTGGATCAGTAACAATTTAATGTAACTCAAAGGTGGAGGATTATTTAATTAAAGTAGTAACTACGAATTACTAAGGATCCCGTACTTTTACCGACCTAGGGTCCTAAGAGCCTAGATCCACCCCTGCCCAGACTATGAAAGTGTTTTAATTGATGTTTTACCCTATTAAATCACCTACTCCATGACGAGCAACCTTCACAAGATAAGTGATCATATAAAACTTCAGTGCATTCATTTTCCGTGGCCATGGTACTTACAATTTGTACTTTAAGTCTACATGTCTTAACCCCGTAGACACCCTTATACGTATTCATTGCTACCCAAAGAAACAAATTAGAACAATATTGTTCGATCCCTACCTACTTTGACTGGGAAATGCTGCTATCAAACAGATCTATGGAAGTGGACATAACGTTATACGCGGTTTTTAAGGGGAAGCGCGACTTGCTATATTAAGATGTGGTGACAAATTTGTGTAATACAACCAAATTTTTCTGCAATACATGGGGAATTAAGATGCCACATTTTTGCAGGATACATCAAAGACGCCAGACTGGAAAGGGTACTTGATATCTTGAGGACTACGGATTTGGCAAATCTCTAGCGACAAATCGTGATACCAGCACGTATTGAATGGGGTGAGTGCACTCCTAACGGTTTCCGATCAAACTTTTAAATGCTCCAATTGAAAATAAGTTTAAACAAAAGATTGGGTCAGGAGGTAAGGCAAAATATCCTTATAGATTAATTACTGAAGTTGTTTAATGGTTCATGACATGGTTCTCCATGTTCTTCTACAATATTAGCTCAAACGCTTTTGCTTCATTTAACAGTCAATGCATTTCATGTGCCTTTCTGCATACGCTTACTTACGCCAGAGTAAAGATAAGATTCTAACTTGTGAAGAAGCGGAATTCTCCCCCCCCCCTTCCCCGCCATTAGTTTTGAAAAGCGAAACACATTCAATAGATAATGTTCTCAAGGGATTGCAAAGCATTCATTAACCAAACTTATTCATGTATCATCAAATTACATTAAACATAAAATTATTTGAAATCTCCTTATCAGAGAAACTCTATGCGATTTTTGACTCTCTTTACATTTAATACTGCAAGAGCTTTCGGAGGTTCCGCCCCAGGACCCCGCAGACACCTAAACGCCGACCCCTGTGTCCCACACATGTTAACTCGAACTTCTCGTTCTTTTGCACCTTCGGTGCACTTGAGATTACTCATTGTGCTCCTCCCCTTGAAAATGTCTAGATACGCGCCTTGTTAAGCATCCTGTGTCAGTTGAAAGGTTGTAAAATTCTGTCGGTATCTTTTCAATCGTCTTTGTTTCATGTTCAGAGCTGTACAAGTAATGTGTTGGGAGATGGTTATCGACTGACAAATAAATCCGTAACGTCGACGTTGGAGAGGGAAAATGAAAAAATGCTCTGTTACTCGAATGGCAGGACTGTACGCAACTATAAAAAAAAAATTGAGACGGTTGTCTTGAAAAAGGAAATAACTATCCTGTTGCTGTTCCAGCTAGAATAACGTACCCAGAATGTACTCCGAATGAAGAACAGCTTGCAGCCTTGAGGGTTGTACAAGTATCCTCCCTATGGTCTTTGCTCCTCTGTCAGAATAGTACACGTACTGAGTACGCGGATCGTAATCGACTGCCAGTGGATCCATAATTTGAACAGATGTAATAAGAAAATTCTCGTTTTTGAAACGGGGTATAATATGAATGGTAGAATTCTCAGCCTTGATAACATAATGTGTCGATGGCTGGACTAAATAAAAGAAGAAAAGTGTGCCCTTATTTTTTAAAGACGAACTACAGCAATACATCTAAATGTTACATATATATATATATATATATATATATATATATATATATATATATATATATATATATATATATATATATATATATATATATAAGTCGAAAGTTGTGTATATTCGAAAGTTGTGTTATTCCACGTTCTATCTACCTAACTTCGACCTACTGTGTGTATATATATATATATATATATATATATATATATATATATATATATATATATATATAGTTATACACGTATCCTCCGAGTAAATGCAAGAAAATGTGCGAAGATATAGAGTGCCTTTCAAATCCAACTGGTTTATTAATGTTCGGGATATTTCGACACCTTACTGGTGTCTTTATCAACTGTATAATAAATTGAATATAAACATCAAACAATGAGATTGCGTCTTGGGTGGGCAAAGCGTCTACTTAGTTAAGCGTATACGGTGCTATACTGTGCGTTCTTAACGTACATACTGAAACGCGCCAACTCAATAAGCTTGTTACCGTGACGCCAGTGCGTATACACGGCGGTTGCCATAGAAGGTATACTTTGTAAACGCAATGGTTGCTAAGTTGTACAAATTTATTACGTGACATGACGTCACAGAAAAGAAATGAATTCAAAGCTTAACTTAATCACAATCTGTACAAAGAAAAGTGAATAACTCCACAAAATTGTATGCCGATCCTTTAAATAATAGTACCTTAGAGTAAGTTGCCATGGTTAGCTATGAAAGATAAGTCTTTGTTAAGACCATTAACATTGCATTTTAACTTTAAAATTAATTTTATCTCAGCAGTTTTCCTGTGGTCGTCGGACTCGGTCAATAATAATAATAATAATAATAATAATAATAATAATAATAATAATAATAATAATAATAATAATAATAATAATAATAATAATAATAATAATAATAATAATAATAATAATAATAATAATAATAATAATAATAATAATAATAATAATAATAATAATAATAATAATAATAATAATAATAATAATAATAATAATAATAATAATAATAATAATAATAATAATAATAATAATAATAATAATAATAATAATAATAATAATAATAATAATAATAATAATAATAATAATAATAATAATAATAATAATAATAATAATAATAATAATAATAATAATAATAATAATAATAATAATAATAATAATAATAATAATAATAATAATAATAATAATAATAATAATAATAATAATAATAATAATAATAATAATAATAATAATAATAATAATAATAATAATAATAATAATAATAATAATAATAATAATAATAATAATAATAATAATAATAATAATAATAATAATAATAATTATAATAATATTATTAATAATTATTAAAATATTAATAATAATAATAATAATATTTATAATAATCATAATTATAATAATTATAATAGGTAGGCGGTAGCATTATCTGATACTTCGTAGACAGTCCCTTGTGTTAAAAGTTTTTCAGAACAAGTGCTCTTAACGGACATTGCGTCTTTTAAGTAGACTACTGGCATCTATGTGCTGTTGGATTACATTAAAGACCGCAGATGCTTTGTAGCTCTGCTATAATAGGTTTTTTACCTTTAACTAGACATGTTTCTGCTCTTGGTTTTAGATTTTGAGCTTCATCAGTAGTAGGACTTTTTAGTTCGTCCGACCTGGTCTTGATTCAAAATAAAGAAGATGCTCTTTTAGAGCGCCTCGATAAAAGCATCGAGATAGCAGTTTCAACCTCGTGACTTGTTTCCAGTTCAACGTTACTTTCCAATCTAGATTTAACTAGATAAACTTTAGGGTTGGACGCCCATTTCTAGGCTAGTAACGGTGGTTTTGGAAAACTTTGACACAAAATTTCTGACAGTACACAGCGCAGGAGCCTCGCTAGGCCAACGCAAAAATAACCGTTGAGAACGGCCACCAAAACATCAGCCCACCGCAGCGCAAAGCACTGTGCACCATCTGAAAATCGGGTGTCCCGATAATGCGTACCAATGTCACAGCAGAGTTTCCTAAGCTCTGTACAGAGTCTATCGTATCCTCATTCTTAAAAAAATTAATGAGTCCTTTTAGGGCTCTGAGGATTGATATTCTGTTGTTTTAATGGGGGTAGCTATGAAGCAAAAGCCCCCACTGAGAGCTGTTTTCTCTGTGTCCGACTGTATCGGAGAGGTTTTTAGTGAAATGTTCGGTTTGTTCCGCCTTCCGACTATTTCCAGTGGTTTTAATTCGGCCTTTCATGGCCGTACACTTCCTTTGAACTCTTTGAGATCTTACACGAAGTTTTTTTCCTTTTTCCAGGGATCTTGAAAACTTCCTACTTTTCGTAGAAGAAGGGATATTTTATTTTAGTATCCTATTATACCATTTTTCGCCTTTTACAGCGGGTGATGCTTTTAGCAGGTTGGCAAGGATTACCTGTAGAGCCTTCTAAGTAGGTTTTGTGTTTACCAAAATTACTCTTTCGAGAGTGCTGTTCGAAGATTTTTGGTCTTCAAGAGTTTCTGAGATACCTTCTATTATTAGGCTAGCTCAGAACTGAGAGGTGACAGCAGGACGAGGTTCTAATAAAGCCTTTGCGGCCAGTGTGTATAAACAGAATCCCGTGTGAGCCAATCAGAGAAAGGCAATGGGATGCATCCGGTGTTTGTAGCCACGCTGGTCTAATTTTGAATTTTGGAATTTGGAGGCCGCGGGGAAAGCGACCATTCACAAGAGAGCAGCGTTACACATGCGCGGAAGCTATGTCTTGGAACCTGATCGGAAATTTCTAGAAAGGAAGATCTCAAGGAGCGGGGTAGTAAAAATACCGCACACTTTTAGTGTATTTAATGAACGACTTAATGGAGGACTAAAACAAGTACCATCCGTCTGCACTGTTTTTCCGTTGTGTTAACTGGAAAGGTGTCCGTTCGTCACTAGGTTGTTCCTTATTTCCTATTTTGGATAGGAAAAGAAGTGACATACAGGTGTCACGAAGCAAAAATTTTTTTTTAACAATAATAATAATAATAACAACAACAACAACAACAACAACAACAACAACAACAACAACAACAACAACAACAACAACAACAACAACAACAACAACAACAACAACAACAACAACAACAACAACAACAACAACAACAACAACAACAACAACAACAACAACAACAACAACAACAACAACAACAACAACAACAACAACAACAACAACAACAACAACAACAACAACAACAACAACAACAACAACAACAACAACAACAACAACAACAACAACAACAACAACAACAACAACAACAACAACAATAATAATAATAATAATAATAATAATAATAATAATAATAATAATAATAATAATAATAATAATAATAATAATAATAATAATAATAATAATTATATATATATGTATATATATATAAATATATTTTATATTTTTATTATTATTATTATTAGCAATAGTGTATAGGACACAATATATATATATATATATACATATATATATATATATATTCTGTCCTATACACTATTGCTGTATGTATGTATATATGTATGTATATATGTATGTATGTATGTATGGATGGATGGATGGATGGATGGATGGATGGATGGATGGATGGATGGATGGATGGATGGATGGATGGATGGATGGATGGATGGATGGATGGATGGATGGATGGATGGATGGATGGATGGATGGATGGATGGATGGATCTGTCATTCTTCTCAAAAGATTAAGAAAGACATGCTCAAGAGGGTAAAAACTTTTCTTGCTAAACACAATGTTCTCACCAACAGCGAATACGGGTTCCGTCCAGGTCACTCAACTGAACTTGCTGTTATCGAAGCAGGCTATCTCTCTGAAAGGTTAAAATTTACATCATATAATAATATAAAGTCAAAATTACAAACTGTAAGATGTTGTGTACCAGTATTTTCTTTACTGGCAATGACCCATATCAACTTGAAAACAGTGTTGTTAACGAACTAAACCTCTCCTATGACTGGTTCATAGCAAATAAGCCATTCGTTTAATATTAGACCAATTTTATCTGACTTAATATTAGTTATATTATGTTTTCAATATCTCCATAAATGGGCAAAAGCTTGAACCTGCCAAGGAACACATCAATCATATTTCTTCAAATATTGCGAAAGGTAATTGGTGTAATTGGTAGATTAAGACATTTGTTACCAAAAGGTATTCTCCGTACAATTTACCTTACTCTTGTGTATCCTCATCTAATGTATTGTTCCGCAATTTGGTCATGTGCAAAAATCTCCCACCTTCACAAGCTGGTTCTTTTGCAAAAAAGTTCTTTGCTAGATCTTTTTATCTGGACCCCTTGATTACACCAGCGAGTTGTATAAGTCTCTTCCTACAAGTACATATGATTAATCTTAACATTGCTCTATTCACCTATCGTTTCATGCGCAGCCTTTTATCAAAATCATTTTCAGGATTCCTCGCTAAAAATTCTTTAGTCCACAACCATTTTACTCGTCAACCTCATCCTCCACATACTATTGTTACACGTAAATAATCTACACACTTGTCATTACGCTTCAGAGTTATAAAATTGTGGAACTCGTTGCCTAAAACATTAATTAACAGGCCAAGTATAAGTTCTTTTCGGAGAGGTTTTACCCAGTACTACATAGCATTGCACTAATACTTAAGCAGTCTCGATCACCTTTGAGGCTATATGCCAGATTCATTGTAACGATGTAACTTCTTGTTTGACTTATCATACTGTGTGAGCGCGTTCATTACATGTTTCGCCACTACGCATTTTGTTCGTGGGAAATCGTGGACTTAAGTGGGGGGCATGGGTTGAAAGTGGTGAGGTCTGTTAGGGAAAGTTCTGGCCTGATTATCTTAGTCTTTACTTTTTCTTTTGGTTCATTATGTTTTACTGTCCTTCTTGTCTTAAATTCTTTTTTCTTTATGCTTTCTTTGAGATCATTAGAGGTGCAACTACGAAAACCTCCTAAACTAAATAGACAGTGGACGGTACATCAAAGTTATGTCCGGCGTCTCGTGACTAACGGGTAAAGTTGTAGAGAAAAACATTTATTTTTATACAAAAATTCCTGTTACAATAGTAATACTAATTTCAATTACCTTATTATAAACACGTGAAAAGGATGTTGTGACTATAGCATACTAGAAATACCATATGCAGAACGAGTTCTTTGATGCCTCCTTTGGTTAAACTCAGTTCATCGCTTAGCGTGTTCAAAGAAAATCTAAAAACGCATTTGTTTACTATTGGATTGTTATTGCTAAGATTTTCTGTAGGCCCTAAGCATTGGATTAGCGTACATGATTCTCACACGTTTCCTTTTCTCTTGACTTTACTTTGTTAAGTACTACAATGATGATGATGATGATGATGATGATGATGATGATGATGATGATGATGATGATGATGATGATGATGATGATGATGATGATGATGATGATGATGATGATGATGATGATGATGATGATGATGATGATGATGATGATGATGATGATGATGATGATGATGATGATGATGATGATGATGATGATGATGATGATGATGATGATGATGATGATGATGATGATGATGATGATGATGATGATGATGATGATGATGATGATGATGATGATGATGATGATGATGATGATGATGATGATGATGATGATGATGATGATGATGATGATGATGATGATGATGATGATGATGATGATGATGATGATGATGATGATGATGATGATGATGATGATGATGATGATGATGATGATGATGATGATGATGATGATGATGATGATGATGATGATGAAACGACGACGACGACGACGACGACGACGATGATGATGATGATGATGATAATAAGGCGACTAAAGGAAGGACTTGCGCCGTATTTGAACTGTATTTCATATCGAACTTGAAGGTGAACCGTATTTGAAACCGTATTTAACCTTTACCTTTTTATCTGGTTGACACTATATAACACATTCGTGTTGGTGTGTCGTTAAATCGTATCTAACTAACAAACTTGATGGCTTAGTGGATAGGAGCTCGGTTTCGTGGGCAGACGATCCTGGGAGGAATCCCTCTTAAGACGTGTGTGTGTGCGTTAATTGTTTTTTTTTTTTTTTTTTTTTTTTTCATTTTTTTTTTACTGTTTGGCAGGGGCCGAATGAGGTCAGTAACTTCAGTTGTGAAAACATCGCAAAAACTACATAGTGAGGAAGTACAAATCTGAGAGATGAACCGAGTCAGTGCAGCAAATCACCCCCTCTCAGCAAGGAATCACTATAGCCTTTGAACTTTCTGGTTTTTTCAATGTCAGGGACTGATAGCTGTCACATCCTCCTTCCTCATTTCCTCTTGCGAATACAAAACTTACGCTATACCTTGCACGTAGGCTACCTTCGTATGAAAGATAACAATAAATATTTAATTGCGCTCGTATCAATGACCGACGGTTCCACGCTCGACGAGGTTATATCACGTTTCTTATTTACCACCATTCCTTGTTCATATGGCATTTCTTTTATTATATTTTCAAATGAAACGGCCTGATTAATTACAATGAATAAATATACCTTTTGCTCGTGAATGGGGTTTTACAATGGAGTACCCTGCCATGCATTTCTGTTGTTATAGATTGCAGCACCTTGTTATCCGTCATTCTGTCAGACGGTGATTTCAATGGTTTACATAACCTTAATTGTTCCATTTGAAAGGTACTTTTTGTCACAGGTCAAGTCCCCCCTGTGTCGTTAAGAGAGCCTTTTAGAATACTAGCTGTTGAACTCGAATCACTCTACACAAAAGATGACATAACCACGAGGTCTGTGTAGATGAAAAATGTATATTTACAAACACTTAAACATTAATACACTATGAATAACAAAACCTGGTTACTGGTAGTCGTTACTTCAAGTCTGGAAGTGGTTCGCTTATTCGACCAGCTGATGACGTTATATTGGTGAGACGGGCAGAAGTTCGACTTAATTTAATGTGCTGCGATAGCCATTTCCGTGACGTAAATTCGTTTACTACGTTTAAAGGATTGCGAAGAGCTATATTAATCTATGGTTGCTACCATGGACTACTGTAGGCGTAATTCCTCGAACCGTCGATACACAGCAATATAGTCCTCCTCAGGCGGCTAGTTGTGAGGTTGTTCCTACCTCGAAACCCCTGTTAGAACAATGAAACTGCTCACTAGTATTTGTCACGTTGTACATAATTTTAGAATGTGTAAACCCAACGTAAGCCTCCTGTATAAGGTAGCTAGTCACAACAAACCCCGGACGTTTGACGTCATATTAATCGGCTTTATATTATGCATGTACCATTGTTACGAACTACCATGAAAATATGCCACTCTTTGCCTTGAGGCGTAATTCCTCTTCATTTAATTTTCTTCTAATTCTTCTTAAAATAAAATTAAGCCGTAACTTTTGGCAACCAAGTGTTACAACGATATGCAGATAAGTTCTTCACCAGCTAACGTTCACGCCTGGACCCTTTGATAGCCGTTGGTAGTTGCGATTATCATTAATAAGTAAACTAATCACTGCCTTAGGTATGTATGGCACTTCCCCTCAAAAGGAGGTTCTCGACCTAAAACACGGCACTTCCTCTTCACAGGAGATTCGCCGCCTAAAACACTGACCAGCACCCCCCCCCCTCTATTTACAGAGGTTCTCGGCCTACTCATAACACTTTTCCGAGCATTTGTAGCTCATACTGGGCCAACTGAGTTGCGACAGGTAAAACTGTACCTAAAGCTTCATTACGAAGCCAACGGACTAAACACGCCGTAGTATCTTCTTCCGTTGGTCGACGACTTGCAACAAGGTTTGAACTAAGGCACTGTGCCCTACCCTCACAACATAATTTGTGTCACAACCTCGCCCACAATGGTTATACAAATTTTTAAATATATCCCACATGCATGAGGGGATTTATTCATGTCACAACCATTGAATACAAAAGGATTAATAACAAAACAAGTCTCTTGGAGTGTGACTCGGTATTGCTGAAGTGAGCCCTCACAAACCAAACAAGTCGAAGTTATCTGTGACACTTTTCAAGCCAGTTGTATTGGTACTTCTTAAATTTACACGCTTTACTCATAATCGGAACTGTTATCGTGATTAAAGGTAACAACTATGCTCAATTATTATTAGTCTTTTAGTCGTACCAACAAGTTATATCTAGGTTTTTATAACACGTGATGCGAAGTATGAAACTTTATAGGTGGCATCTATTACAAGTTTTTAACCTATATATGAGGTCCCCCTCTGCCTGTACTTCAGGATAAGATACCCCCGTGAGACTGGTAACTACTTACATATGGTTTATCAATAAAGTGCAACGTTGAAAAGTTGACGCTGATGTGGTTCATTGATTTGGTGTTGATCTTGGTGCCTTCACAGACCACTGGAATCTAAGCCTTTACCCCCCCCCCCCCCGATTCTGCACTCAACAGTACAGGTACAAGGATATGTTCAAAACCTCCCTGTTTCAAAACAATTGATCCCTATAAGTAACCAAATGAACTTGTTGGGGAATTAGATTTTGCTGTACCATGTAGTACCATAGATCAAGTTCACGTAAATTTTCGCATAGAAACGAAGGCTTTGGGCGACTGTTTTTTTCTTTGTCTCTAACAATTCAAATTCTCTTTGAGCCGTGATTGATATATCTACAGAACCATAGTTTTAAACTCAAAAATTGTGTGTGATTATACAAAATATCTGTCTTGCACATGCAGTCTCTATTATGGTCCACTTTCCTTCCCAGCATGCATCGTATAGCGAAGCACTCTCCCAACTGGCCTATTTAGACGAGTGACTCCAGTGGTGCTCATAAGGATTACTGTGCTGCGATATAAGATGCTACAGTTTCATCACTCAATTGAAAATGGTACTTTAATAAAAATTTGTAATGTCACTCCTGTAATACTCATTATACATTTTTTTTCTAAAGCTATATTGCGCTTTATTCCAAATATGTTTTTAATTGACTTTTTATAAAGTAAATTGACTTCAACACTTTCGTTTGCCTTACAACATTCTATGCTACAAGAAAAGGGTTATTTTTACAAGGCAATGGGTCACATTTTGACTTAACAAGGAACGAAGGCAGTCAAAATGAGATGTAGAACCATTGAACTGTAAAAAACTTCAAATAAGTTAATAAATTTCATAATTTTACATCCCAGCAATTGAATTACTTGCACAGAAAAGACTAAAGACCTTAAAATTATAATCACAATTTCCCATTCCAGCATTTTCTAGGCCAACTTACAGGTAGGGTTTGGAATTATTAGTGGAAGTGCATCTCACCCAACAGGCTACGACCCAGCCAGCACTTATTTTGCTGAGTAGTGCAGCAAACAGAGTAAGGTATTGCTGATCAAATTCACTGAAAGGGGATGCTTAGTGTGTTTTGTTTTCTAATTACTGACATAAGTCTGACATCTGGTGGTCAATCTCAAGAAAGGTAGATGTGAGTAACAGTTTTCCATAACCTTACATTGTAAACCTATCAGTTTGTTTCAGTTTCAAACAAAATTACAGTCACATATTTAACCAAATTTTAATGAGGGTCCTTCGGGCATCAATTGGCTCAAATTTTAACCGACCGTTTTAGAGTATTCTCTATCAAGCAAAAGCTCTGGACCTTTTTTCGGTCACTCCGAGAGTTCACAAGTATAGAGATATACACTAAGTTTAGGAATGGATACCCCCTCAGATATATTTTTTCACCGAAGTTGTGTAAGGCTGATTGGGTAAACGTACTCAGATTTGAGGTATAGCACTCAGCCCTACCCCTGATTATGTTTGATGTTGCCATCCTTGTTGGGACATGGTCCAAAAAGCCGAACAATTGGCAATGCTTCATGAGTGACTCAAGTGATGAAACTAATAAGACGGTTTTACTCCTCATTATTGTTTTCGGAAACTTAATGTTGAAGGAAACATAGAGGAAAGGGAGCACGGATTTTGCTGAAGAGTAGTTAATAACGAAAATGTATTTTTCCAATCCGTAAAATGTATCAAAAGTTTTAGTAAAATATCAAACTTTCCAACAAGATTACTTCAAAAAATGCACAAAATCCATCTTAGATTGAATATACGGAACCTAAATACACAATTTCTCAAAGGAGAGAGGCCAAAGTTTTCCATTTACACTAGTCTCCCTTCTTAACGGTGATCTTTAGCAGTCAGAACTCTCCCTTTCCCAAGCTATGGTTTAATTTTCAAAACGTAGTACGTAAGATCCATTTTTGGAACGTTTACTAAAACGAGGAATACCGTCAGTGTGCATTGCATTGCGTGTTTTAGATACAACTTTAAAGTCGACAAATAATTGCCTTTTGTTTTTAGCTTTCTATGCTTTTCTTTCTTTTTTTTTTTTTCGCTGCCACTTGTTATATTTTCTCAGTCTGAGAAAATGAGTGCGTCGCATATGTCCGAAGTCGGACATATGTGGAAATTACCTCCATATTCATCAGAGGGTGCTTAATTTTCTTATTCGCCGTGTATCATTGCACTACCAAATACTTAAGACCTCCTATCAAGCTTTTAGTTTCATATTTATTTTTGTTGCTCATGGAGGAGAATATGAGAGCCAAGGAAGAAGATAAAGAACCCCCACAGACAATCAATATTCCACAATCTCCAACCTTCCAACATTTGGGGGCACAGATTATTAGAATAAACACCATCATATATGTAAACCACGGAGCTGTGAGGGATGGACAAACCATCGACTAAACCTGTCAGACAATATGCACTTGAGAGTAAATCCAGGCACCGAAATCTGTTTGACAGGTCTCTTTGTTCTTAGTGTTAAGCCAGTGTTGACTTTCCTTCTTAATGGCGCTGTTCTTCTTCAAAGCCCAGTAATCCTGATATAAAGACACACTGTCAAGATGTTTTGTTGAAGATAACTGCGTAGCCGATAAATGTGAAACATTTTCACCGGTTTAAATTAAAAAGAATGGACCAGCACCCCTTAGTTGCATAATTCTAGTATTGTTCTAACTTCTTCGTTAAGTAATGAATATATATATATCTTAACACCGTCAGTAGTCTAAATTTTGATGATGAAATTTCAAACGATTCCGGGATTGTTCCTGACGTAGCTAAAAATGTATCTATAATCAAAACGTAAGATGAAGATACACTGTGCCCTTTCAAACCGTGACACTTGTACACAAGATGTAATAAACTGTAGCGTCTTCGACGACTGGCAATGTAATACCAATGGACGAAATCTTCCTTTGAGGTCTCTCAGATGCAGAAGAAGACAAGAACATCTGTCTTCACTGCCTAATCCTTCTACATTTTAGGAGACGTTCAGGAACCAGACAATGGGAAGCTTAAAATGTCAGAAAAACACCTTATTTCAAAGGAAGAACAAGCGTTGTTTCTCCATATCTCGTAGCTCCCTGTGTAAGCATAGGTGCTACTAAGGAGGATGAGGTTGTACAAAAGCTCTCTACCCCCTGAAAAAATCGTCACGGAGGTCTGCACAAGAGCCACGTGACCTTTAGCGGCATTGTCAACGGGTGGAAGATGGTTCAGCTGACCCGACAATAAAACACAACATTACCAACGTTTTCCCCAAACTATGAACTTATATTAAAAGTAAATTAAAAAGTTAGACTTTAATGTTCTTGCATAACAGCATTACGTGCACGAGGGGAGTTACCTTCTTAACTTTAATACCGGTACCCTCCTCAGATAATTTCTAATGGCCTGTCTCACACCTAAGATACACCTTTCATCCAGAGACAAACATATGCACACACAGCCCCCTTATAGACTAATAACTATTAAATCACTCTGTCTTGCATACATTGGCCTTTCATTTCTTTATTAATAACATCCAATGCAAACTTCCTCTTTTTCAGTCGTGCCTCGCAAATCTGAAATATTCCAAATTATTGAAACCAATGTATCAAATTATTAAAACCAATATTAAGTCCATGTCGTACATTCCTTTCAACCAAGACATTGACTTCTTCCTGGATCCTCTCTCCAGCGTAACGCTTTTTGTTAGGTCCTCTTTTTCTGCACATCCCAGAGCCAAAGTAAGAGTCATCCGAATAATAGAGCCTACCGCTAAAGTAACAATTCCATTTCTCCTGTTTGCTATTCAAACTTACGGATTAACTATCGAAGTCTATAAAAAAATTATTCTTGTTATTTCCGATACTTTGAAGCTCAACTACTAAATCATTTTGTTCCTTGTTGAACTAGTTGATTACACCAAAAATAACGGCATACTCATAACAGTAGAATACAGCATAACAATTTGAACAAATTAAACGAAGTTATACTCTAGGCAAAGCCGTTCGTGTTGTCTTGAAGGACATGGCCGAACGCAAAGAGGGAAGTAGCCCTCACCCCACAGGAAAGTTTCAAAGCAAAATTTCTATTACATCAATCTGTGTAATTTCCAACATTTTGTAATAAAGATTGTTTAGATGCAACTTTTAAGAAGGGGAAAGTACCATTTCCAATAATATCTGACAGGAGTGGAGTGGAGGGGTAGGCAAACGTCCCCTATTGGGAATATTTTTCTTTTTCTACCCCTGATATCGCTATAAAGTAAATACGATTTTTTTCGGCGCGCTTCGCGCGCACCCATTCTCACTACCTGTGGAACAATTTGGGTAGAATTATTACTCAAGCAAGTTACCTGCATCATCACATCTGCCCGCTGTAAGTGATACGGAGAAAGACTATAACTACAGAAAAAAGACAAATTGTGATTTCTTTGGTCTGTTTAGTGCCCATCTAATGACATTGGAAGAAGCTAAAATGTATCATTCTAATGGTTATTCTAGTATCCAAAAAATTGGTGAATACTCCTGAGCTTCCCGGGTTTTGCTCCTGGACCCCACCAGGAGCCCTAACGCGAGGCCCGGAACCCACACCGTAAGGGGAAACTCTTTGTGCTCCCCAGGCGCCTTCGGCATTTCCAAATATTCCCCTGGTTTAACCACCAACCGACAAAATCCTGAATAAGGCCATATTGGTGCACGGTGGATTTGCAGAAGCATGCATAGCCATACCTAACCTCCAGTATTTAACAACACCCCTGATGGGAGCAGGCGCGTTGCCAGGAATTTGCCAAGGAGGGGCGAAGCCTGTAGGAAAACTATCTAGGCGTAGTGCCACCACAGGTTGACGCGAAGCGTACAAGAAAATGTTTGCCAAAAATGCCTCCCAGATCGCTGGACATGGCATTTCCCAGGCTTTGTAAGTTGCATATAAACAAGTAGCAATATCATAAAAAATCATTGAAAAATACAAACATGTGCTCAAGGAGAGGAGAAGCTTCCCCCTTCGCCCCCTCCTTGGCTACGCGCTTGGATGGGAACATCGAGCCGTTAGCCCTTTCATTAATTACCGTTTCCAGTCAGAGTAATTAAATACCTTTGCTTTATATTTAAAGCTGTGCCCTCGATAGCGAGCAAGGCCTGTGCAATGCATACCGAACGCATAACCACCTGCCTCCTAAGTCCCAGTTCACTTGAAAATAGACAACTTTTGCAAATGAAAAGACAACGTGACAGTAATCCCTGTTCCAAGATAGTTAGTCAGAGTGATCCCAACAAGGACGGGGGATTTTAGAATTAGGTACCGCAGTGCGTGACTTGCAAAGCAGTGACTTGCCTAGCCACTTTACTTCCCCTACCCCCAACTATTTTATTTTTCAGCACCCTTATTCTTGTCTGATACCTCGCTATATTTCCTCCACCCACCTGAAGATACCCATATATATATATATATATATATATATATATATATATATATATATATATATATATATATATATATATAGATATATATATATAAAAATATATATACCATAATTTATCTGTTCATAGACATGTTAGAGAATTCAAAAGCTATGGTAGCATTAATGACCATTCCAGGTGGCACTTACCTCAATCTGAAACTGGACCTCAAACACGGACGTTACATGGCCATAGGAAAGGAATCGCGCTACATATCTTTTGTTCGTGATTAAACTTTCTTAAGGCTCTTTTGCTAGTTTGATATAAAATGATGCGATTTCGCCGTGAAAGGGTTGATTTATCTCTGGTGTTATATCAGTCTGTCCTATTTTCTATTTTGCGATAAAGTAGAGGATAAGCAGACCAACAATATTACAATCGGCCAACTTGACGTTGGTTCAGTCTTCACCCGTATGGATTCCAGTTACATATACAGATTCCAATACCTACTTTTCGATAACACTGTGTCTTTAGTTTCTTCTAGATATAACAAGCTGAAGTTTTAAACTTTAACGTACTTAAACTTCAATTTCTGTGTGTTGCTAAGACATGTGGAGAAGATGTAACATCGATAACTAGTCCATGAATGTAAGTGTACAGCATAGAAATGTAACATGTTCTCTACCCAGAAGAGTACACGGCTGTGAAGTAGATCAGACGCTAAAACGTAATGTCTGTACCTCTTTTGGTGAAGGTCTTGAACATGAACTACCCAGCTCCATATGTTATTCAAACAATCACTTATTTGATGTCATTCACAACACAAATTCTAGATAAATTCAGTTTCCAAATATAGGCTATAGAGCATGATCCACTACAAACAAACACAACTTTCATGCATTTTTATTTACTACTTGCAAACTCTCTCACCATGAAATGTGGATATCCTGGGATATTACCGGATAAACCTGCTGCAAACAAAGAATAATTGGGGAATGTCACTAACGCACAATGATTTCAATTGCGGAAAGCAGTTAATGCTGTGATTAACCAACAAACTACCAAGCAATATCCCCACGGGCTTTACTGTCCGCGTAAGTCTGTAAGTCTCATTTATATTTAGCCCAATGCCCAATGTGGGTACCTCACGGGAGAACTTACTCATTGAAAAAGTACCATAAGCCCACTTGCATGGACCCTTCACGCTCAGCCTGACATTAATCCAAGACCATCCCAGCAAACACAAAACGTTCTTAAAACGTACTTAAAATGTTCTCCAACCGTTAGGAACGTTTCCAAAACATTTTGTGTTTGCCGAGATCTGCCTGAAATAAGCCTGCAAATACCCACGTGGATCCCCTAAACTTAACATCTTTAGCCCATGATTATAAAAACCCATCATTCACTCAACTAACCGATGTGGGCCCCATGTCGGGAATTTGATTGATTTATCCTATCAACCACTCAATTTCCATAGCCTGTACAGTTAAAACTGTTAATGTTTCTTAACCCATTATCAGTTTTTACTGCACCAAACGTATGGTTGATATCATAGTTTAAACCATGTGCAGTTAAAAACTAGATAATGTTTCTTTGAAAATTGATAAAGTCTATGTTTTATTGTCATAATTTACGTACAATTAAAACTGATCATGGTTTAATCTATGCTATCAACCATAAGTTTTGTACAATTTTTACTGATGACGTTCTTAACCCAATATCAGTTTAAACTCTACAGGCTATGAAAATCGGTTGCATCAACAGTAATAAGAGAAAATAATCACATTTTTAGACTTTTTACCCTACTTAGAAATTAAATCAAACGAAATTCAAGAAATATCAGATGTAAATTTACAAGAAACAATGAAAAGAAGGAACCCACTGAAAAGGAGTTTCCTGTAGAGAAGTCTCCACTCGAAGAGGAGATCCAAGGCCCGTTTAGTAGCTAGCTGAGGGAATGTAGGGCAAAACTGGTCGCACAATAGCCCCCATAAAAAGGCGTGACTTGATAAAACGTAAGCCGTGAACAGGGAAAATACTGAACGAATACAACAGTTCCGTTGGGTAGATAGCAGTGTGAGAAAAGAACTACTTGAATCGATGTAGTCACAGGGAATTTCTTCATCATGCAATTACAGACCAAACGGCAGCACTTGGTCTACAATCCTTACGTACACATTAAACATGTTTGCGTAGGTGGCAAGATATTTAAAAGAAACGACATATAAAGTCATAGATACACGTTACTCGACTGACCGACTTGATTATTAGATGCAAAAGACGCAAAAGCCAGCGGGGCTGGGACTGAAGCGCCGACTAACATCTATCGAAGAAGGCCAGTTTCTAGCACAGAATAAGAGATACTTCTAACTGCGGGAAACTGACCCAGGTGATACAGAGTTTTCTCTAGCAAAGATTCGAAGTCCCCATGTCCCCCAAAATACACTTCGTGCCCTTTGGATATACATGACTAGCAAACTCAGAATACACCTGTAAGTTTATTAAGGCATGCTCTTCGTTGCTAAGTTTTGTCTACGTATGCTACTTGACGTTTTCGCGCTTCACCGCATACCGCACTGAATCTCCAGGCCTAATTTGCGGTACATGCATAGCATAACCAGATGACATCATCATGTGATCAGGCTCTGTAACCTGTAGCTTGTGCGCTGTGCGCACAGTATCATTAGATGATGTCATCGCGTGGAAAGGTATCGAAACATAATATTTGTCCGCTGTACGCAAAACATCATCAGATGTTATTGTGCGGGCAGGTACTGAGACAGAATTTTCGCTTGCAGTGGACACATTATCAGCTGATGTTATTGTGTGCTTAGGTATTGAGTCATGTTTTTTTGCCGTTCGCACAACATCACTGGATGATATTGCTTCGTGTTCATGTTCTGAGACGTAACCTTTGCTTGCGGTAATTACAACGAAATGATGTGATGTCACCGTCTGAACATGTTCTGGAACACTATTTTCGTTGTCATTTGAATTGGCTACAGATGAATTGCCTCCAATCTCTGGTTTGTTACCACATCCACTGCCCTTACCACGTTTGCACACCCAACCTGTTAAGAGAGTGGCTGCGAATAGACCAAGCAGCACTAACGTAGGCCCGATTCCCACGGCAACGTCGTTGGTTGCATCTTCACCTAAAGAAAGCAAACATGTATCGTGTGTAGTTAGTTAGTTCGTTAGTTCGTTGTTAGTTTTCAAGTTGGCTTGTTTTCCCTTACTCCATTGCTTATGCAGAGCATCATGCACAACGGCAGTAGGTTCCATTTCTAAAGTCTGGGGTATGACTCGACCTGGGAATCGAGCCCGGGCCTCCCGCGTGGCCTCTACCGCCAGACCAAACACGCGGTCTTTGTATCGTCTGTATGTATTTATATTCGAAGTAGCAAACATTTTTTTTTCAAGTTTCAACAACTTTATTTCGGTCACTTACATACAAGAAAAAATACAAGATATATACAGAGATGCAGGTGACAGACCGGGGAGTACCCAAAGGAAACTTGACAAAGCTTATAAGAGTGGATACCCCTACAACATGAAAAAGAGTACAACTAAATAGATTACAGAGAATCAAACAAATACAGAACAAAACACTGCAATTTAGAAGAGAAGAACGTTTTAAATATATTTTAAATATAGAAGGTGTCGTAGACTGTTGTTTGTTCATAACATGCACATAGAAGAACATTGAGTAACTGAAGAGGGAAAGGAATTCCAAATACAGGGAGCAACATAACGCACACAATGAAGGGAAGACTGAAGTCTGCAAAGTGGTTTTTCAAGCGGTTAGCTAAGCGAGTATAATAGGTATTTACCTCATAGCACATCTTAAAGTAATCGCTAAAGATATCGGGTTATTTTTTATCAAAAAAGTTGTAAACAAGAATTCCACATTGATAACGATTTATATCGTAAATTGACAAAAGGTTTAATTTTTGAAAGAGTGGGGGCGTATGATGAAGGTGATGAGTATTAAAAATATACCGAATAACTCTTTTTTGAAGGATAAACAAAGGCTGTAACTAAGACGGATAAGTAGAACCACAAACAATAAGAAAGAAAGGGGAGGAGGAGAGTATTGTAGACAGTAATGAGAATTTTCCTAGGCAAAGTTAAGCGTAAACGGCCGATAATTCTAACATTTTTAGAAATGTTCTTAGCACCAAATCAAATGTGGTCTTTCCACTATACGTGCTTATCAATTAGAACCCCCAAGAATTTGGCAACATTAGAAAGTGGAACTTGTGTATTACAAAGATTTATTGATTGAACTGTAATATCAACTGGTTTATTCACCGAGCTGAACAATACTGAAGTAGTCTTCCTAACATTTAGTGAAAGCTTATTAAAACAAAACCACCTGTAAACCTTTACAAATTCTATCTGAACAATATCAAGAAGATGTTTAATATCAGGATGTGAATAAAAAATGTTTGTGTCATCAGCGTAACTATTAACATGCAGATTACCACTAGCTCTGTGTAAATAATTAACATAGTTTATGAAAAGAAGTAGTCCCAAAATAGACCCTTATGAAACACCTCAGATGACTTCACGATAGTGATAATTTACATATTTGAAACAAATATTACTAATTGAAACGAATTGATGTCTTTGAGATAAGTAGCTTTTGAACCATTCTTGTGCATTACCTCTAATTCCATAGTGAGTAAGTTTATTGAATAAAATTTTATAATCAAGAGTATCAAAAGCCTAAGATAGGTCTAAGAAGGTACCAGAGACAAAGTGTTTCTTTTCAAAAGTATTCATTATCATATCACGTAAATGTAATAAGGCATGTGAAGAAGAACGGCCAGGTAGAAAGCCAAATTGATAATTATAAAAGACATTATGCTACATTACAAAACTGTACAATTTTTCAAAAACGATTTTTTTTCCAAAATCTTGGAGAAACAAGGAAGGACTGAGATTGGTCTGTAATTGGTCACAAGTTCTTTGTCATCATTTTTAAAAATAGAAACGACACATGCAATTTTCATGCGTGCCGGAACATTACCCAGGTACAATGATAAATTAAATATATGACATAAAGGCTTAGATATAAGATTAGCACATACTTAATAACGACAGGTGAAAATCTCATCATAACCAGCAGAAGAGTTTTGTAATAACATGATTTTGTTGAGAACATCATCACTTGTTACAGGATGGAGAAATAAAGGGATAGGGGAGTCCAAAAAAATGGTCAAAAGTGACTGAATCTACATCAGGAATATTCTTTTGAGTTTCATGACCAATATTAGTAAAACAAAAGTATTAAAGGCATCACCTTTATCACCAGGATCAGTTAATAGATTGCACTCGTGTCGAATTTTCTCAATATGGTCAGTGGAGGGCTTGCCTTTTAAAATTGTATTCAGAGAGCGCCAAGTGTTTTTCACATCCTGATAACAGTTAGCAAATAAATCCTGGTAATACAATTTTGGCGCATTTTATAACCGATGTCAATCGATGGCAAAATCGTTTGTAGTCACTTAAATTTTCAGGAATAAGACATATCAGATATTTTACATACAGTTTCTGTTTGGTACGACAAGAATTTACAATAGAGACGGTCAGCTAAGGTTGGGAAATGGGGCTTTCCTTGGTGCGGCATTTAACAATTGGAAAGCACTTTTCGTAATAGTTGCTGAAGATATCACTAAAAGCATTAAAAGCGTCGTTGAGATGGTTCTTACTATACACATTGGCCCATGATTCAGCACGAAGAGTTGAATGAAAGTTTTGGAGTTTAAGAGCTAGGGGAGATTTTTCTGCGCCCTACTGATATTTTCGGGGACTGGTTTGACTAGGAAGACGGATATCAGAAAGTATAAAAACAGGGAGGAGGTCAGAAACATCGTCAATGAGTATACCTGGCGTGCAAGATTTGTTCGAAACATTAGTTAAAACCATATCGAGAAGTGTAGAGGTCACACGGGTAGGGAGATTATGAAGAGGTAAAAAAGTATTAGAGTAGACAAGATTCCAAAACCGACAGGCAGAGGCTTCACAAGGATCGATTAAGTTACAATTGTAGTCACCCATTATAAAACAACCTTGTTTCGTGGCAGTTAAAGCCGCAAAAGTATTCGATAATAATTCGGAAACAATACCGTTAAAACCCCTAGAGCAATAAATTAAGCTGATGAGATAGGAATCGTTATTCGTCATAATTTCCACAAAAAGTGACTCAGAATTACCTTCTAACAAACACTTAAATCAGACCTTAAATTGTATTTTAAATTTTCTTTGACGTACAAGGCAACCCCACGACCTCGGCCATGTCTGGATGCATGTTTTAACTTAAAGCCAGGTATATCATATGCAGTGGGCAGAGGGTCACTTTCACTTAACCAAGTTTCAGTTATTTCAATTACTGTAAATAGATGATTAACAGATTTTAGAGACATGTAAATATTACTAAATTACTATTCAGTGATCTAGCATTAAAATGTAGAAGGCTTACTTTGTCATTCCATTCGGTATGAGAAAACTCATTGAAGAATTGATAATCAAAATATCGGCAATCTGTGTAGTTATTGTTACGTATACAGTTTACATCTGGGTCAAATGCATTAAAGGGAGAGTGGTCGTAATCATTAGCGTGATCACCAAAGCTTGATTACCAAAGCGATTTACTAATATCTAATAGGCCCTATGTTCCTCTCAAATTACCATAGGCTATCTGTTTATCATATCTATTAATGCAGAATGGAGTCCAGAATTCGAACATTATTGCCTAAAGAAGTAAGATTAAAAAACTCACTTTTTATTAAAATAGATTGGAAAGTAATCTATTTCAAGAAGAGTATTAAACAGTTTTCCATATTCCTGAATTATTTTGCAATTTTTTGAAGCAGATGGGTCTTCATCGGAACGGAGTTTTAAAAATTCCTGGTAGAAATCATTTGGTTGTCGGGTGTTACATTCCCTTGCAGTTTGACGTAAGTAGCTCCAACGAAATTATCTCATCGCCCCGTGAGGAGAATGAGATATTATATTTACGTTGTTGAAAGGGCTTTATACACAATACTTGTCATGATCAGGCAATTTTCCCGAGTTACGGGTAGCAAGGGTTAAGCCATGGTAGGGCTTCCTCAGGATGACGGAAAGTCCATGATTGAGCGAGGGGTCAAAACGTGTCTAAAACGTGTCTGTGTGTGAATTTTGGTGTGTGTTCTCAATTTAGTTTCATAAAATTTCTAACGAGATGACCGATTCCCTTCCAACTTAACTCTGTTAAGAACCTTGTGGTTTTATGTGCTGTAGAAATCAATGGCCAAAGGTCAGAGGTCAGAGTCAAAGTTTTGAAAAATCGTTTGTTGACTTTATTTCCAAGAGGAAACATTACACTGGCATGAAGATTCACATGTATGATGGAGGTTTCTAGTACAACCAAAATATGTGGCTGTCGTTGAAACTGAGGTCAAAGGTCGCGTGATGCAAAGTTGAACGTATTTATGTAACATTAATTTATGTCAAAACGCTTACTAAATGACTGCACCGATTTTATTCAAACTTGGTGGGAAGGTACCCCAGAGAATGAAATTTTGTGAAAGGTCGAAGGTCACAGGTCGAAAGTGAATTATTTGTTCCTTTTGTTGAAGGAAAATCATCAAATTGACTTGTCATGCTCTAAGTAAAGTATGTGGATACCATAGGTCCCGAAGTCACAGATCACCTGGCCAAAGGTGCGAAGTGTAAATTTTAAGCACAAAAACTGCTAAACGGGTGTGCTGAAATCCTTCAAACTGATGGGTACGTAGCCCGAGAGGAATATTATGTTTCGCTGACCTCCGGGTGCAATACTCAAACGTTACAGATCAAGGGTCATTTTTTTAATGGACGGGGCTTAGATTTAGCCGTGAGGGAATAGATATAAAACTTTTACAAGTATACCAAAACCCAAATACTATCGAAATAAATGTTTCTCATGGGAACCGAGGTCCTATTACACATGGCTTCACGTCAAATATACATTTTAAAGCGGAATTATGGTTACAAACTTCTCATAGATGAGCTGATTTTATGGGAAATTGATAAACGTGTCGAAAATTGTGCCATGCAGTCCGCGGAACCAATGGTTTGATAACATAGGTCAATTTGTTTTTTCAAATAAATTTTTACATGAAATTTAAAACAAACCACAAATTTAACATGAAAACGTCACAGATAATAAGAATGCGAAGGGCTACCAAAATGTGAGGCTGCTATCAGAAGTGAGGTCAACTGTGATCTAATCTAATACCAATTGTACCTGTCAGTGTTTTTTAAGTGTAGTTTATATTGCAACTTCCACTGAACAGCCTAGTTACTATTAACCAACACTCGCGTGCTTCGTCAAACTTTTAAGCGCGAGAAAGCTCAAACCTGAGAATATTTATTGTAAAACCTGTGCATTTTTTTCCAATTTGAAAGAAAGCGTATGGTCCAAAAGGGATTAGTGTCCTACGCTGGTAATGCCGTGCGCATAAATATTGCAAAATTAGAAACATTGTCGTACGTTCCATAGTTTTAAGAGAAATTTAGTTCCCTGTTGCATTAAGGGGAGTAAGGGAACAGTCGTACTTTTTTCGCAACTTAAAGTTGCTCTACCTTTAGCGCGGTTACGCCAGAACTAGCCTTACAAAATGGTGACATGTCACAAATTTCTGCGATGATATTTTTACTTTCAGAGCCGCAGAGCAAAGCTAACACATACAAATTAGCTGACTTTGCTCATGCCTAGAAAGTGCAACCTGAGAACCTAGCACTATCCGAACCACAGAGTGAAAGAGGCGAAACTTTACTTTAACTCTAATGAATTCTTTGGCAGAAGAAAATAAGTTCACAAGAGCGTGTACCTCGAATGCAGCCTATAAAGGGAGTGGTTTTTTCACCACTCTTTCTATGACGCGCTTTTTCTTAGCCTTTTTCTTACAGGTCTACCACTTTGCTTTTCATTTTGTGTTCATAATATACAAAAGGAGGTGTTTCACGTATCATGCCCATTGGAGAACGAGACTTTTGAAACAAGCGGTAACAAATATAGGTCAAAAACCTCCAAAGAGACTAGGATAAATACGCTATGTGATTTGCATGTAAGGTAAAATACGAAATGTCAAAAGAAATCCTCATTGCTGTATTCTTAATGTGTTCAACATGTTACAAATGTTATTTTCCTATCTGATTGTATTCAGAGTCCTCTATCCCAGTCTCCTAGCGTATTGTTTCTTGCGGTTTATTTACCTTCTTAGTTTTTTGGGTTGCGTTTTGCTTCACAACTGTTTTTAATTCCTTGCAGAAGGCAAAAAGAATATATGCAATCACGCGGCCAATTGTATGAATGTCTAGGCGTTTGTGACGCTTGGCTTCTAAACACGATATCTCAAGGTAGCAATGATGGATATTTTTCATACTAGGTATGGAAAATAACTATATTAGGAAAAGATCCCCATTGTTTTTGGTGAGGGTTAAAGGTCATGTGAGGTCACCAGAGGTCAAAAACCGAAAACTTTGTAAACACAATATCTCTTGGTAGCATGTATGCTTTTAATACTTGACATGTGGATGCGTTATAGTCAAAAAGTAAACCCTATTGATTTTGGTAAAGGTCATCTTAGGTCATGGGAGGTGAAAATACGAAATTCTTATAATTGCCTGTAAACACGATATCTCACGATGACAACGATGGACACTAAATCTTGATACTTGGTATATACTTTTATCATACTGAAAGGAACCAACCGATTGTTTTTAGTGGAGGTCAGAGGTCATTTGAGGTCACCAAAGGTCAAAACCAAACACCTGGTAAAACTACGATATTTTAGGACAGGGATAATGGATCCTTTTCATATTTGGTATATAGAATGTGTACTTTAAGAGAAAGAGAACCCTTTGGGTTTGTTAGAGGTGGAAAGTCATCCGAGGTCATCAGAAGTAAAACAACAAAAACCTCGTGAACTAAATAGACAGTGGGCGGTACCTCCAAACTGTGTCTGGCGTTTGGTTACAAACAAAAAGTTAAGGTTGAATTCCAAGTATAAAATTATAGAGAAAAACATTTGGTTTTTTCACAAGCATAACTATTGCAGTAATAATTCTTATTTGAATTACCTATTTGAATCAGGCTACCTATGAATACGTGTAAAGGATGATGTGACTAAAAGATGATTAGAAATACCATATGCTGAACGAGTTCTTTAATGGCGTAGTGGATTACAGCTCGGTTTTCCAAGCAGACGGTCCCGGGTTCGATTCCCTCCTGGTGCATATTTTTCTCTTTCATTTTTTGACATTCAATTTTTAGTGGGGTTCAAATGTCATATGAGGTAAGCAGAGGTCAAGATGTGAAAACATCGTAAAAAATGAAAAAGTCAAGAAGTGTAAATTTGAGGGATAAACCGAGTCAGTGCAACAATCATTCCCCTCAGCAAGTAATCACCAAGTCTTTGGGCTTTCTGGTTTATATTTATTGTTTAATTCAATTACTAATAGTCTCAAGGCGACCGTGACAGTAAGACAGAATAAACATTTAAAAGGATGAGTAAATATCTCGTTTCGAAGAGGAACTGCATACGTACGTATTGTAATAAGGCTAAGATGTGAGTGAGTCGTACCTTTAACCTGTTTAGTCTTTCACATCCACAAACAGTGCTTGTATCATAACAGTCGGTCAAATCAACCTCACCCAGGAACACTACCAGCTGCCGTTGCCACAACTTCACACTGGCAGACCTCTTTTTTCGCCTTTCCCTCGACAGTTATCACTTTTATTCACTTTCAATTGTTCAGGAAGGCATTAATATTCACAGGTAGTCACACCGTACATGTAAATAAACAATTGATTTCTCCTGGGATTTTTCCTAGTTTCAAAGCAATACATACCTTTTAAACACGTATGATGTCCATTGGGCCTCGGAAGGCAAAGCCCCTTGCAATCAGCAGACGGGCATGTGTCCGGCACAAAAGCATCTGAAAAGGCAATAAAGAACAAACCCCAGTATAACTGCTCTCTGTGCCTTCTATAGTACGGACAGTTGTAAGTAACTTTTCATGTCATTTGCCTTTTTATGGGTACAATCCATTTTACATTGAACAAATTTTCAAATTTCAAACAAATACATGTTTGACTCATTTTACTTATCCACCCCAAGCTGTAATAGACCACAGACTCAATCATAGAACATGAAAAATATAATGTTGAAAAATTTTGGTTTTGTAATCGGTTGGATTGTTTGTGCTCTTTTTTACGGATTGCATGCAATTTTGGAAGTACACAGCCAAATATTTATATCTATTAGTCACATTTACAAGTAAATTAAAACGTTACCAGTATTGAGATCCCTTCGAGAGAGTTCTATAGTTGATATCTGCTAGACCCTTTTCTCGTGCTTTTTCTAAGACTCCTCAATTTCTAAGGGTTATCTTTTACTTCGTAATGTATTGGGCTTTCTGCAACTAAATATTAACGTCATCATATTGTGATACGTGCCATTAACGTGGTTATTTTTCTTCTCTTTCCTCTATTTGTTGTTGTTTTTTGTTTTGTTTTGTTTGCTTTTAGAAGAGGAATTTTTTGAAAGGAAAGTAATATATAGATTACATTAATTGTAGCTTGGGAAAGACCCTCATATTTTCTCGAAACATAAATACCGTTATTGCATCATTCTCCGTCAATGGAGCTTAATGATTACAAAGTTTTTTTTCTTCAAGTTTAGTTACTACCTGATTCACGATGAGGTCGAAGCGAAATTCCCTTGTAGTACTTTCCAAAACCCCATCTTACGTAGTAACCAAACGTTTGTAAATCACGGTCGAACAAATGAATGTATCCATTTTCAGGCTCAGGAGAGTAATACCCATTGCAGAAGAAAGCATTATCATCGAGGGCAAGGGAAAACACAGTCTCATGAAAGAGATTCCTTAACATTTTCCGGCTTGTGCCATCAAAGTTTATCGTCTCCAAATTATTGGTAACGGCGTCAATCCAGTAGAGGGCTCTTTCTAAAAAAAAAATAGTGTGCAAAATGATGACGAAGACGACGACAGTGATAAGTAAGCCTAATTATTGTTAGCCTATATCTATTTTAGGATCCTAACTACACCAGATCGTGTTTGTCTATGTTTCTGTGTATTGAAACAAGAATAAGTGACCATTGACTGTCAAATTTGGAGACCTACATAGCTTTTGTTTACCTCAACAAAGTTCGAGTTACTGCAAATAGTCGCAAGACTAGTGTTGTTCGAAACTAGAAAGGCCATTATAGATAAAGGAGAAAGTAAATAGAAATGGACATTGTATTGGTGACCCATTTCGAAAACTCATTAGTGACAAAAGTTAGGAAAACCATCACCAACTACAAAAAGATCAGATTGTTCTCTGGCGTGCAGCCATTTTATCAAACGATACCTTCCAGATCAATCGTCAGTGATCGAGGTGAAACGATATCAGAATTTACAAGAACCAATCGATTTTTGCCATCGCCTTCAGCCCTTTCTATTTTAGGATCAGAGCCCCAGTCAGTGAAGTAAATATATCTGAAAATAAGGAAATCTTTAAATATGAATTGTATAGCTTTTGCCGTTTAGAATGCAAGTAGTGTACAGCAGAGAGTGAACTAATTCAATATTTACAACTTTCTTCAACATTGTTAAATTTTAATTCAAAGCGAGTATTTACACAATTTTTCTTTATTGTTGTTGACTATTTCGTGGCCTCTTTCTTTTTTTTTTAATTTTGGCGAATATGACTACTCATTTGAATCAAATCTGTGTAGGTCCCTACGCAGTGTTCTTTGATTCAGCCATTTTTTTTTTATTTTTCTTGCCTAAAATTAAATCATCTGGAAGTCGTACGATATTAACCTTAGACTTAGTTAAGTTAGTTCAGGTTGATTTTGGAAGTGGGCTTTTCTGTTCCATTGTTAGCGTTTACCAGTTTGGATGCATTTGTATCATACTTTCAAAAAAGAAACATAAATAATTTGTCGGAGTCTTTCTACAAACTCAAGCATTACAACAGAACTATACACTCCGTAGAAACTATTGTTTTATTGTATAAACGAATAGCATCGATCCCTGGGGTTTCAGTTAAACTGTATGCCAACATAGTACTACCATTAGCTTCAAAGTCGCTCTTCATACTGCACCACCTTAGCATTCTGTCACATTTGGCTGTAATTTGCTGAACACACTAGATGACCTTGAGGAACTTAAAAGTATAACCTTATCTTTCATATTCAATTCCAACCAGTGCTGCACAAATCTTTCAACTTAAAACTAGTCATTTTCATATCTTCACATTACTTTTAACTGCCAACTCCAAGAAAAAGTTGGAACATGTTCCTTGTCACGCAGCTGGTAAAACTCTGTGCGCACACATACCAATGACACACCCGCCCATTTGGCAATGAAACCGATATCCAACAAGAAGGCAAAAAAAAATATTTTTTAACAATTTGTACCCTTTGAAAGGCTCCGTAACTATAGCACCTGGTTTGTTGAGGTCGGTGTCAATAATAGTATTTCGATATTCTCCATCCAGATTTGACACTGAGATCGTTCCTAGCTCAGCATCAGTCCAGTAGAGTAGTCTGGAGTTAACATCTATGCGCATTCCAAATGGTTCTTAAAGAGAAATACCAGAAGTTGTTGTCGTTACTGAGTTTTACAAGCCTATATTTATCCGCATTATAAATATTTATATCAGTTCTGACAGATGTGGAAGTTACACCCTATTACAACAAGGACAATATGAACTTGTTTAACTGCCACCGTCACTAGTTGTTTGTTTGTAATAAAATCTCACTGAGTCTTTTATGTATACTGAGTTGATAGGGAACATGATATTAAAGCAAACAACCCACAGCATGCGATGAAAAACCACAAAATCGCATTATTATAATTAACAAGCTTGTTAACATAAAGATAGATAGTACAAGTACCACAACGGATAAACTACATTTCCCGGTCAACGTTTGATAAAACGGTAACAATCTATTACATATAGTACAACAGTCTATGAGGAACGAGGGGGTGGTGTTTTATTTTTTCTGGCACAATCCCTTCGTAGACTGCACCGTCTTTCGCTCAACTCAATCCTCTTTTATTTCAACAGTCAAAATCGTTGATGCATTTTTATACAGTGGGTTTTTCATTATAATTGTTTTTAATGAATAAAAGAGGTTACGTACTTCAATATGATTTCCATTTTGTGAAAACTGGAATAGCCAAAAGCAACTTAGCGAGCGATATGAGAAATCATTTTTACATTTGCAGCAGATTTTCAATGATATGGAGTATTATTTGCTACAAAAACTTTAAAAACCCTTTTCCGGTACGCTTTTTTCCCCTGTACGCTTGTTATTAAAAGGTCAACTAAAGTCTTCCTACTAGTTTTGCTATGTCCTATCTACGCTACTACCTCTAAGTTTCGTCTTGGTCGACCTCATTACGTTTTCCTTAAACGTCATCAGAAACAGTGAGATAAGTCCCTGGAAACCACCCCGTCTTGAGATCTGCTTTTCACTTGGTCTGCAGCTAGAGCTGTGGTGGTAGCACTATTCTGTCACTACTATTCTTGACGACTTTTATGCTTTTCTATTGTAATTAAGGAGGCAACACTGCCGTGAGAGATGGAAAATTAACACATTTTCTCGCTCTTATGTACAGCATTTGAATGCAGATAATTAAGAATGGAAATACCTATTTTTGAGATCTGGGGTGTGATTCTGGACATTGCATTCTTTCGCAGTAGTGCTCTAAGCTTATTTTGATTTTTACGGTAGCAAGCGATTTGGTAAGTAAATTCATGTTTTCTCCAATAAAGTGAAAAGAGGTCAGTTCAGTCTGTAGCCGAAAATTTTGCCTAACCTAGGAAACAATTTTACAATTTAACAAAAATCAAATGCAGAAATCTTTCAACGAAAAGAAGTCCGACAACAAATTGCCTTGGTATTTCTTTTATCTCAGAGGTCCGTGAGGAGGAGATATCTTGGTTACTTTCCAGTTGAGCTATATACGGCAATGACAGTTGAAATGGCAACCGTTGCCATGGTAATGGTCTATGTTCCCAATTTACGCAGTCTCAGGGTCTAACCCATGGTGGTGTACCCCAGGGAGACCGAAAGTCCATGACTGAGGGAGGGGTAGAAACGTGTCCCGTGTGTGGAGTAGAGTGGGTGTGTGTCCAATTTTGTTTCACGAATATCTCTCGAACAATTAAGAAGGTCAATTTATTTCAAACTATTCACCTTTTCAATGTAGATTCTGTGTCAAAAACTCCTCCTTGTGAGTTAGACTCTTCAAACTTGGTAGAGAGGTACCAATTTTCTTCAAACTTGGTAGGAACTTGTATTGTGTGTGTGTGGGTGTGTGTGTGTGTAAGGGAATGCCATTCTTGGCCATGCAAATTGGTGCAAACACTTACGCTAAAGAGCTGTCAATTAGAGGATACATTCGGAAAAAGATGCGATTGTGAAGTTACTTATGCTAACTATATTAAATGCACATCAGCTGAAGGAGATAACCTCTGAGTGATCATGATCCCTAGAGTTTACCACAATTACTTTTTTCGTCATTTGCAATTGGTTTGACGACATTAGTCATCCACTGTAACCCGTACAATCAGATTACATGTAACAACTTACTAGTTACAAGCATCCAAATGTGAGCCATTTTTGTAAACCTCAAAACGACTGCACTAATCAACAACAAAGCCCAGGATGGTAGCCGAAGGGTTAACAATGATTGAATCATAAGAATTAAACCTTTTCTATAAAACACGGCTCCACCAATAAGAGGAAATATATCTCTTATAACCCACAAACCCTAAAGAGCTAACCACAGCAAGCCCATATTTCTCTCGCATAAGTCATATGTCACTCGGGTGCTTCCTACACAACGTGAGATTTGACGGTTGTCACGTGACGTCAGATAGTGGTACCGCCTACCTTAACTTTACTCTATTACCTTTTCGATTGGTCAATTTTGCATTCTTTCACTAGTTGTAGAATGTGTATCTATGCCCAGCATTGGACACGTAATCAGTGTAATATTTTGTTACCATCGCCAGCTTGGATCTTCAAGAACAACACAAAAGCAATTGCTGACGCATTTAGTTAACTAAAAAGGTTAAGAAGAGTGTGGCAAACTTCTCCCATCTGAGACACCTTGGTTTTCAACTAAATAACATTTGAAATAAAGTATTTCCAATTACTATTTTGAAAAAGATGTAACAAATGCTAAGTTGATGGTGTCGATATAAAACTAGTGGATACCATTCAAAGATATATTATGAAATAACCCATACGTCTGGAGATCACATAGCTTACCCAAAATATTCTCCGAGTGAAGAACACTTCCATTGTCAGGAACCTCTATACTAATCCTTCCTATAATGTGGGTTTCTCTGTCAGAATAGTAAAGGTACTGCGTTCGGGGATCGTAATCGACTGCCAGTGGATCTATAATTCCATCAGGTTTAACGACAAAGTTTACCTCGTTGTAACGTTGTATAATTCGAATGGTAGAATTTTCGGCCATGATGACTAATTGCGGTGGCATTATTGGTTGGACTAAAAGACAAAAATACACATTGTGTCATTTTTATGGGGTTGGAATGGAATAAACTAAACGTATCCGTTACAGGCCCGTAGCCAGGATTTACGTCATAGGGGGCACCAGCACGGCAAAGACGAAGATTATGTTTGTAACTAACTTGTGCCACCAGATGATGGCAGTTTGAGGGAACCACAGGTGATGATATCTACAGCCCACCACAAATAGCCTAGAGAAGTCGGATATTCAAATGCATATGTGCGTAAAGCACGCAATCATTTTCCTTCCCTGGTGACGAATTTCCCCTCCTTCTGCAATACAGAGACTTGGAAAGTCTCCCCAGCCCCCGCAAGTGCAGGTGAAGAGTTTGCCACGAATGCATAGAATATTCCAAAAGGTAGGAAAAAGATGATACATCTTCGCATTGCTGCAGTTTCGTGATTCTCCAAAATCACGTGTACACGGAAGGAAAATAATTCTGGAACTTTTAGCGTTGAATGAAGCCAACATATTTGAAACGGCGGGTGTTAAAGTAAAACAGAACTAAAAATGGAAGCTCACGTAGCGCGCGGGAATTTTTGTGCGTATAGAAAAAATGTTGCAGAAAACAAAGTACGTTCATCATTTAACGCCTTGAGGATCATTTCATATTTTGGTGAATAATCGCTAGAGACATGCCGGGGTCACTGTTTACAGGGTAGTATAATTTTATTTTCGATATGTTTTCCAAATGGGGCACATTGGTTCTCATGGGGGTCACGGTCCCCGTGCCTCCGACTGGTTACGGGTCTGGGAACAAGCAATGTGTAAAACGGCTTCCGGGTTAATTTCAGTTTCTTACAAATCAAAGTATCGTAACGACGAAAAGTTATATCAAACGTTTATGCCTCTTAATTATTAGACAAACTCATTAGGTGCGTTATCTATGAAAGGATAACACATATTAGGCACTATGCAATATGAAAGCAAAGAAACATAGAAGTAACAAGCAGAGGTTTAAGTCAATAAAAGAACAACAAATAAAAGACGAGAGGTAAAAGTTTCAAATGAGTAACGACCTAAGGTAAGCGCACGGTACGAGAGTAAACAAAGTAGTAAAGACTGAAGATGTTAAAAAACACGTTAGGCTACAAAAGAGTATAACTTTATGAATAACTGACTATCAGACAACAAAAGCTTAACAAACTAGACGTACAAATAAATATACTGAACTAACCAATGCAGTTTTAAAAGTCAAAGCCTTTTGAAGCATTTAATATTCATGAGCGTTACTCGCACGCTTAGTGTCATTATGAAAATTGTTTCAAAATGTTTCGGCACATCATCAAAACGTCTATTCGATAAGTGTAAATTCTGACTTTACTGACAACAAGCAGACATTTGGTTCAGGGAGAAGGAATTAAGATGGCTGAGTTTTGTTTTGTATACAGGAGAATCGTAAACTGTGAGGTATTAGCACCCGATGTAATTTTGCAGTTGGCCTGACATATTCGTGTCTGCCAGTAAGTGCTCGACATTAGTATCCTTTAACTTCCAAATGTATTTTTTTTTTTGTCTTTGTGATTAAGCTGGACTTCTGGGCACTAGTGTACCTAGTTTTGAAGGTGTTTTCTGTTAAGCCAATGTATGATTCTCGTTTGTTGTTGTCATAGCGTGTTACGGTGGCCTGGTAAACTATGTTGTCAGCGAGGCAGTTACCATCCAGTGGGGATTGGTTTGCGTTTAGTATGTGTTTGTTGTGCGCTGATATTATTTGGTGCATGTTTGCAATACAGCTGTAGCTCAGTTTTACCGTGTTTTTGTTTAGTAATGGGTGTAGTTTGTGTTCAGGTGGGAAGTAGCTGTTTAAGAGGTTGGAGAACTTCTTGCCAATATTGGTGGTGACATTGTCGCTGAATGGAGGGTTGAACCAGGTTATGTTTCTGGTGCGCCTCCGTTTTGTGGCCTCGATGTGTTGGCTGGTGTTAGGCGATTGAGGTTTGTACTTTAGGTGGTACCCGTAACCGCTCTTTCGTAGGGCTTCCTGGTATATGGGTGCTGGATGCAAATGTTGAGCACTCTGTGAAATGGAAGCTTATAAGTAAAGCCCGTGCCTACACAACATCATCAAAAACTTGCAACATCTGCCTCGAGGAAAAGTTCTTCACTATGCTCAAACCTTCCTCAGCCACTTTAAACACACGAAACGAACTCGTAAGCTCTTGCAGACACAGAAATAAACATCTGCTGTGTAATTATTCCAATACTAGGTAACGTATCTTTGCTTGCTCCGTTTGGTCGTGTCCGTTTCTAAAAAGATGAGCACGAATTCACAGTAGGGTCCAAAACGGGCACGTACAAACCAATGCTAAACCTTTGTTGACGCCATTCTACATCAGACTTCTGAAGATTGAGGACCTACCAAACTGGGCCCCTACGAAACAGTGCTGTAAAGCTTTCTTGTAGTTCCCTATAGTCACAACCTTTCAATATTTAAGCTCCTTAACAGGTTGAGCACTCTACCATTGACTGGTTTACACTGTCACGATTATATATATATATATATATATATATATATATATATATATATATATATATATATATATATATATATATATACATATATATATATATATATATATATATATATATATAACTCTAAATCCCACCTTAGGGGGAAATTGTTATATCTGCTTGTACAAAGGGCGAAAAATGATAATAAAAAAAATAAGAAATAAATTCGCACTCACCTCTAAAAATATTATTAACGTTAATTCAATGGCCAGCCATCCGTTCGTGTTAACAGCTAGGTGTCCGTAAATTTGACAACTTTGAAGTAATGGCATCTAGTTTGTAAATCTAAGAGGGCGCCCTTGTGAGTTTACGTATTCCTATAGAAAAAGTGTGTGGAAACGTTAAGGCGAAACTTATACTTCACCCGAAAATTTTTTTCCCCTTAAGGTCGACTTTTCAACAACAACTTTCCCCCTAAGTGCCGAATTAGAGAAATATATATATATATATATATATATATATATATATATATATATATATATATATATATATATATATATATATCACTTCAAAGGTTGAAGATAAATATGTTAATTAATATCAACGTGCTGCCTGTTGTGGATTTGTTGTGCTAATTTAATTATTAGTAAAATAATTTAGTAATATATTTCGTTTACATTAAAACAGATTGTTTTCTAAGTCTTTACTACTTATACCAGGTGTTAAGTATACGGCCCCCCCCCCCCGGCCGTTACTACATGGTTGGGGAAGAACAGGTGTGCATAAGTATAGATACTGTGTTTATAGGTGCATATCAAAAGTATTTCATCATCCTTGCCTCTCTCTAGATGCCAACGCTCGGACAAGCCAGCTCTGAAGGACTGAAGCTTTTATAGGCCAGAAGATCCACCCTGGGAACTTTTTTAATGAAAACAAGTCATTGGTGCGATTTCCTGACATTAAGCAATACATAACTTCACAAACTTTGTATTGCACCCTAAACCGCAATGTACCATGTATGGCTTGTTACTTTAATTCTCTAACGCCACGATTTTAGTGTGGATGATAGTTTTAGCTGCGTATTAGTTTTTTCGTATCTTATAACGACTTGTTTAAATTTAGCATTTATTTGTTGTTCTAATGGTTCCTGCCTATTCCAAAGCATTTATCGCCTCCTGAGTTGCACAATTGTAGACCTGTGGGGATGTTGTTGGAACCTTTGATTTAAAGTAACAGAACGTTGAGGAAGAGTTGAAATCTTGTACTTATTCTCTAAAATTGAAACTGCAAACTCGATTATTCATACGAGCTCGAAACTTTAGAATTCAAATGAATTTAGGTAACACTGTTACAAGGACCAGATATATAAGAAGCATGTCAAGTTTCGTCTTAAATCACAAGCATGTAATGATTTTTTTAGCTCGAACCAGCTTAAAGCTGTTGAGCTATTGTGATCCACCACCCTCACTCTGTTTACCCTTGCATGCATGCATGCATCCATCCATCCATCCATTCATCCATTCATCCATCCATCCCGTCCGTCCGTCCGTCCGTCCGTCCATCCATGTCCTGCCACCATTGTTAAAAGTGCTCTCAAATGTTCAATGTTCAATGGATTTTTGTGAAACTTGGACATATTATGTATATATATATATATATATATATATAGGTAAAAATGAAGTGGTAAATAGTGCTAAAAGTTTGTGAAAAATTCCACGACGTTTCGGGTTTAAACCCTTCATCAGGTGGCAAAAATGCAACTGATCGTTGACACGGCCAAACGTACAATTTAAAAAAAATACACAATAAAATTGGGCACGGTAAACCTCGGCTAGGAAAACAGACAGTGTTAAGTGGTTACCACAAGTCAAAAAAATGCAGGAATTGCTGCGTTATAACAGTTCAAGTCTAACGTTCAGACCATGTGGGGACAGGGTTCCAAGTTTCATGATTAGGCGGTTTTCGGCAGCTAGGCGGTCATGATCGGAACCTCGACACGAGATAGCCGCCGAAACCATCAAGTCACGGATCGAGCATGTTGACGGGGGATTGAAGTGGGTGGCTACCGGGAACCCTGGAAGGTTCTGTTTGATTGATCTCAGGTGCTCGGTGACTCGGTCAGCAAGACGACGTTTTGTTTCTCCCACGTACAGTATATTACAGCGTTTACATACGAGAACGTAAACAACATTGGCTGAAGTACAGGTAAAATGCTGATGAACGTTAAACCGGTTGTTGTTGGGACCTACAATGGAAAGGTTTTTGTCATAACTGACCACCGGGCAAGTATTGCATCTCCCACGGTTGCAAGGAAAAAAGTTCCTGGGGGTGTCAGGCACTACTGCTTGAGGTTGAGAGGCACGGACCAAGTGCTTAGATATGTTCTTTTCAATTCTGAATGCCGTGATGGGGGGATCAGGGAAATGGTCACGGGTGGATGGGTCATGACAGAGGGTCTCTACATTCCTGTAAATGGCACGTACAATGGGGGTTTACAGATGGGTGAAAGGATAGGACCAACGGGATACGTCTGGTGGTGTATGGTCAGTTTTTGGGGGCCAAGGGCAGAGGCTCTATCAATTCCTTGTATGCGTTTCAGGGCATTAGAGAGCACTCTTTGTGGATACTGGCGTTGTTCAAAGAAAGAAATAATCTGCTTGGAAACTTTAGCGAAATCCTTTTCGTCGGAACAAATCCGTCTGGCCCGTAAAAGTTGTGAGAAAGGAATCGAATTGGTACAAGATCTGGGGTGGTTGGAAGGGTACATGAGGTAGTTGTGAGAGTCAGTAGGCTTAAAGTGGAGATTGGACTTGATTTGACGGTCGGAGATGGATAGTTTCTGTGTCCTAAAAACACTACTGAGGAGTTGGAAATACAGTGAGTGAATTTCAAAAACGGGCAGAACGTTTCAGCAAAGTTAAGGAACTTTTCCAAATCGTTTTCGAGGACCCACTGCGACCCCAACAATATCGTCAATGTACCTTTTATAAAGTATGGGCTTGATCCCGGTGTATCGTGAGAACAACTGCTCCTCAAAGTGGCCCATGGTGAGGCAGGCCACAGAAGGTCCCAGTTTAGTGCCCATAGCTACTCCTTTTAATTTTGGCGGAAAAAACGACCATTGAACTGAAAGCAATTTTGTGTGAGGACTAGTTCAGTCAACCGAAGAAAGGTGGTGGTAGGGATGCTAGGGTCCTGGCGTTGATCAAGGTATGGCGTATGGCTGCTAAAGCAGCGTGATGGGGGATTGAAGTATAGAGGCTGCTGACATCCATGGTGAATAAAGTACGTTCACTGGGATTCTCAGGAAACTCAAAATTTTGAATTAACCTAAGGAAGTGAGGAGTATCCTGGATAAACGAAGGTAGGGTTTGAAACTAATGGGGAAAGTACAGAATCTACGTACTGTGAAATCAGAACCGTGGGGCAGCTGTGGGAAGACACAATGGACGACCAGGATTATTGGCCTTGTGAATTTGGGCAGTAAATTAGAAATTGGAGATATGTGGGCAAGGGTGCAGAAGGGCTTTAGCCGATTCAGGAAGATGATTTTGACTTACAAGGGTAGCTAAGGTTTTCTTGACCAAGGTTTGGATTTCAGAAGTGGTGTCCATCGGCAGTTCGGTGTATGCTGTTTGGTCTGAGAAGTTGTTTCTCAGCTTCAGAAACATAAAGATCTCGACGCCAAACAACAGTGGCACCGCCCTTGTCAGCAGGCTTGATAATCAAATTCTTGTTCTTCTTGAGGGACAGAAGGGCCTTCTGCTCGTCCAAAGAAATGTTACGAAAGGGAGTTACTTTTGGGAGGAGGAGACGTTCTAAATCGGCATTAATGGACTCAATTACACTGTCTAGGACCTTGCTTTTACCAGGTTTAGGGGTCCATGGAGATCGCTTAGACTGAAATGAACGGAAAACGTCCTCCGATGAAGTGTTGTCGGTTTCATCGGAATCTCCAAAATGTAAGCGAAGGCGGAGCCTCCTGCAGAACGAGGCCACGTCTCTGCGGATAGAAAACTCATCTGGAAGGGGATTCAGGGGGACAAAATTCAAACCTTTTGAAAGGACTGAACGTTCAGGGGAGGATAATTTCATGTCAGAGGGGATGGTGACGACTAATCTAGTGTTAGGAGTACGGTAACTGCCAGGGGTTGGAGTGGAATGCTCCTTGGGTAACAAGGAAGCTAAGGTCTTAGATTTGGATTCTTGTAAAAAGTTGTAAAGTTTACGGTTATAGACATGGATGAGAAAATGTACTTCGCCAGCGTTAGGGAGTGAATTAGAATCCCCTTCCAGATGAGTTTTCTATCCGCAGAGACGTGGCCTCGTTCTGCAGGAGGCTCCGCCTTCGCTTACATTTTGGAGATTCCGATGAAACCGACAACACTTCATCGGAGGACGTTTTCCGTTCATTTCAGTCTAAGCGATCTCCATGGACCCCTAAACCTGGTAAAAGCAAGGTCCTAGACAGTGTAATTGAGTCCATTAATGCCGATTTAGAACGTCTCCTCCCTCCCAAAGTAACTCCCTTTCGTAACATTTCTTTGGACGAGCAGAAGGCCCTTCTGTCCCTCAAGAAGAACAAGAATTTGATTATCAAGCCTGCTGACAAGGGCGGTGCCACTGTTGTTTGGCGTCGAGATCTTTATGTTTCTGAAGCTGAGAAACAACTCTCAGACCAAACAGCATACACCGAACTGCCGATGGACCCCACTTCTGAAATCCAAACCTTGGTCAAGAAAACCTTAGCTACCCTTGTAAGTCAAAAACATCTTCCTGAATCGGCTAAAGCCCTTCTGCACCCTTGCCCACAAATCTCCAATTTCTATCTACTGCCCAAAATTCACAAGGCCAATAATCCTGGTCGTCCCATTGTGTCTTCCCACAGCTGCCCCACGGTTCTGATTTCACAGTACGTAGATTCTGTACTTTCCCCATTAGTTTCAACCCTACCTTCGTTTATCCAGGATACTCCTCACTTCCTTAGGTTAATTCAAAATTTTGAGTTTCCTGAGAATCCCAGTGAACGTACTTTATTCACCATGGATGTCAGCAGCCTCTATACTTCAATCCCCCATCACGCTGCTTTAGCAGCCATACGCCATTACCTTGATCAACGCCAGGACCCTAGCATCCCTACCACCACCTTTCTTCGGTTGACTGAACTAGTCCTCACACAAAATTGCTTTCAGTTCAATGGTCGTTTTTTTCCGCCAAATTAAAGGAGTAGCTATGGGCACTAAACTGGGACCTTCTGTGGCCTGCCTCACCATGGGCCACTTTGAGGAGCAGTTGTTCTCACGATACACCGGGATCAAGCCCATACTTTATAAAAGGTACATTGACGATATTGTTGGGGTCGCAGTGGGTCCTCGAAACGATTTGGAAAAGTTCCTTAACTTTGCTGAAACGTTCTGCCCGTTTTTGAAATTCACTCACTGTATTTCCAACTCCTCAGTAGTGTTTTTAGACACAGAACTATCCATCTCCGACCGTCAAATCAAGTCCAATCTCCACTTTAAGCCTACTGACTCTCACAACTACCTCATGTACCCTTCCAACCACCCCAGATCTTGTACCAATTCGATTCCTTTCTCACAACTTTTACGGGCCAGACGGATTTGTTCCGACGAAAGGATTTCGCTAAAGTTTCCAAGCAGATTATTTCTTTCTTTAAACAACGCCAGTATCCACAAAGAGTGCTCTCTAATGCCCTGAAACGCATACAAGGAATTGATAGAGCCTCTGCCCTTGCCCCCAAAACTGACCATACACCCACCAGACGTATCCCGTTGGTCCTATCCTTTCACCCATCTGTAACCCCCATTGTACGTTGCCATTTACAGGAATGTAGAGACCCTCTGTCATGGACCCATCCACCCGTGACCATTTCCCTGATCCCCCCATCACGGCATTCAGAATTGAAAAGAACATATCTAAGCACTTGGTCCGTGCCTCTCAACCTCAAGCAGTAGTGCCTGACACCCCAGGAACTTTTCCTTGCAACCGTGGGAGATGCAATACTTGCCCCGGTGGTCAGTTTATGACAAAAACCTTTCCATTGTAGGTCCCAACAACAACCGGTTTAACGTTCATCAGCATTTTACCTGTACTTCAGCCAATGTTGTTTACGTTCTCGTATGTAAACGCTGTAATATACTGTACGTGGGAGAAACAAAACGTCGTCTTGCTGACCGAGTCACCGAGCACCTGAGATCAATCAAACAGAAACCTTCCAGGGTTCCCGGTAGCCACCCACTTCAATCCCCCGTCAACATGCTCGATCCGTGACTTGATGGTTTCGGCGGCTATCTCGTGTCGAGGTTCCGATCATGACCGCCTAGCTGCCGAAAACCGCCTAATCATGAAACTTGGAACCCTGTCCCCACATGGTCTGAACGTTAGACTTGAACTGTTATAACGCAGCAATTCCTGCATTTTTTTGACTTGTGGTAACCACTTAACACTGTCTGTTTTCCTAGCCGAGGTTTACCGTGCCCAATTTTATTGTGTATTTTTTTTAAATTGTACGTTTGGCCGTGTCAACGATCAGTTGCATTTTTGCCACCTGATGAAGGGTTTAAACCCGAAACGTCGTGGAATTTTTCACAAACTTTTAGCACTATTTACCACTTCATTTTTACCTACCTACTTCATAAGTGCTACGCAGTACTTTGACCTTATATATATATATATATATATATATATATCATTGTTCCTTGGCGGGTAGGCTACTTGTGATACCAGGAAGGCAAGGTCAAAGGTCATTAAGGGTCATTATAGGTCATTATACGAAAACTCTTTTAAACTTTCAGAAGTTATCTCTTTGTACCCAGAACACCTTATGTACCCGTAAGTGGGTAAAAATGATCCTTGGATAGCGTGCTTTGGGGACTGTACAAGAATGTTGGACTTAATGTCATATGGGGTCAGCAGAGGTCAAAAGCTCCATCTGTTAAATTTGTGCAAAATGTTTTGCTACTCGCAACTGTACAATGGATCTTGATGAAACTTGGACATGGGCCTGCTAGTGTGTTCAAAAATTTAAGGTGAAATGGTCATTTGGAGTCATTGTTTGAAAACATGCCAAATGCTCGTTTTTCTACATATAGCAGTGGATCTTTTTTAAATTTGGTCACATGAATCTTTAACTGGTGGTGTGCATGGATGTTTAGGAGTTTAACACCATAACTCTTTTTGTGGCCTCTTGGGAGGGGGCTATTGAAAAAATTGAAAAATATTTGAAAATAATTTGAAAATACATACAATGCTGCTCCTCCTACAAACAGAAATAGATTTTCTTGACACCATGTCACTGTAACCTTGTCCGAGAATTTGAGGTCGACGGTCATTTTTGGTCATTCATTTAAAATACTGTGAAGACTTTTTCCCCCATAAATAATAATCGATCTTCTTGAAACGTGGTCAGAGTAACCTTTGGGTAGTGACTCAGATAAGGTGTGTAAGTATTTTTCATTTGGGTCTATGTTCATTTGTCTGACACAAGTTAAAACATTTTTACAAGCCATGGATACATCAGATCAACAAGTGACAGTGCTAAATGAAAACCGGCCCCATACGTTTTGATTGAAATACACATTGCTTGAGGGAATGATTTTGTTGGTATCACAGTTCATCATTGTGTATGAATTGTGGTTGACAATACCTCTTCCTTGCAAAGTCACCTGCTCTACTGATAACTGCTTAATGCTAAGTTCCTTGTGGCAGCCTAGAGTTAATCCCAAGTTGTTTACTAACTGTAACTGTATATTGGGTGTAAAGACCAGAAGCTACTAGACATTTAGATGAAGCGCCAACCAGTTGTGATGAAAAGGGGATCTAACAGTTGTTATTTTGGGTCTTGATTATCTCACTGTGAAATTGAATAGCCTCATTTTATGGAAATTGGTACGGTAATGCTTTGGACTAAAAAACAGCTTACTTCTATTATTTTCACTGGGGAAAAAGAGGTACTTCTTCACCTTGCTTTTAAGGATGTGGGGGTTGAGTTCTCCTTTGTATTTAAATGTTGGGAAAGACATATATTTGTTTTGTTCATGTGTTACATGCAATCATACCATGCGGTGGCTACACAGGACGGGGGATAGGGGCCAACCCCAGAGTTTGACCGGAGCATATCCTCAAAATACCCTCAATTTTGCGCTACGCGCGCGGTATGTAACGGAATGTTGAGGGGGAGGTATGGCACAATGCCACAGATACCATGTCGTCATAAAGATGTTCTAAAATATAGTTAAAAAATTGTCCAAATATTATAACTATCCTTTTAGTAACTAGGCTTTCTTGTATTATGATCACTGAAACGGAAATACATCTACTACTATTGAACTAGAAATTGATAGATCTTTTAAAAATTACGTGTAACTGATACCTTTGGTTTGGTTTGAGCTACTGCACTATTGGTGTTCTAGCTTTTGTCATAAATAGCTGGTAGTTAAAACGTATTATATGTGATTTGGAGGTTTGCTTCACCTGCCCTAAAAGTCGCGTCGAATCCAACTTCGCTTATTTCACCATCCGTTACAAACGTAATCGTCATATCGTTGCTTGTTGATAAGACTTTGTCTGGATAATGTGGCCAAGCAAAGGTTTCGCGGCAGTTTGGATACATCAGTACGTCAGACGTTCCGCTGGTGATCTATGAAAGAAAACTTTGGACAGTTTGAAAAAATATCTCACATGTCTGAATTTTCTTATTGAATATTATGGACATTTTTTGCAATATAAACTTAATTGTTATATGTCAGTCTGAGTTTCTAATTTTGTCTCAAAGCTAGGTTCGCCTTTCGTTACCCAAAAGTATTTACAAAACACATGGTTGCGAAATTATAAAGGACCATCATGGAATACTGTGTGCCCAGATTAATTGTGGCTGTAGGTGTGTCTCTGAAAGTAGATGACAAAGTGTGACCAAATATCACAAATAAGGTTCCAGTCTCTTCCAATCTAAACTTAATTTACTGTTCTAATTCTTACGGATAAAGAATCGTTGCAAGGCTCTGTAGTTTTTGCAAATTCCAAATGGAAGTGGTCGAACAAGAGTTCGATGATTGTATTTTCCGGTGATGTTATAAGAGTGGTGCAGTTAACATCGTTCGGATAATTGTTTGGAAAGTTTGGAGAATATATCGACTGGACTTCGAATGTAGCGGTAAGTTCTTCATCACTGCATATATCTGTTGAATGAAATTATGCCAAGGTTTAAAAGGGTACCTTTTTGAAGATATTTACAACTACCAAAAGATACAGTTGATTAAAACATATCCTGATGAAAACGATATAATTCATTGCTATACTTTGGGCAATGCTTACCTGTGTCTATACCTATATGTCTAAATGAAGGACGTGTTTTATCATACATGGGTTCTTCAAAGTAGTTAAAAGCTTTTTTAAAAAGTATATTTTGTTATATACTGATCCCTTCCCAGTGACATTTTCATGACAGTTTCAGTAATTTCTATACTGACAAATAATTTCAACCACTTACCACCGGCATTGCTGATACCAGTAAGTTGTGCGGTAAAGTAAAGCAGAACTACTAATAAGTCGACGTTTCTTTCTCTTTGTCCTCTGTGCATTTCGCCCCTGTTAAGAGAGAAAACAGTATTCAATAGTACTTGATATTACTAAACTGTCTCAACACCGTTTAAAATTTATTTTAAGTTTTGATTCAGAAAAGACTTTCCAAGTTGAGTTAGTCTACCTTTCCAGTAGAAAACGTGGCAGTAGTAAAAATCGATGTTACGCTCTGCGCGTGTTTTTAACAAATAATTCTGTTGGCAAAAAATGTCGGCAGCGTTCGGTTCGTCCTTTTGTTTTGAATCCTTATTCTTTGATGTACCTTTGAATTGGGCCGCTACCGTCGGGTGCACAAGCTGAAAAGAAATCTTCAGTTGTACTCGCTTGAATAACAACAGGGTGCTCAATGCCATTACAGCAACGTTCTGGTGGGACATATTTGACATACTCTCAAACTCGTTCAACTGAATTGATCGTCGAGTGTTCTCATGCAATAAATCTTTACTTTGACTTTAAATTGTATTTCTTGAGCTAAAGTTCTTTCTTGTTAGCCCCTGTTTTTCAGTCAACCTTGAAACATCGTTTCATTGGTTAACAGAAAACCTAGCTGGTTATGGGTGATGGGTATTTCCGATCCTGCTTTATATTTGCACTTCTTTCAAGTTTTACAAGAGCTATTCAAAACGCAGTGTAATAGGAGTCTATAGTCCTATAGTTACATTCGTTGATGTCACACACAACCGATATCGCCAGACGAGCACCGTGTATACATTTTCGGGTCCTCCTATTTGAAAGAGTAAGAGGCTTCAAATACCGATGCGTGTTCAAGTATACATAGTTATATGGATTGTAAATGTCTTCATCAACTTATTCACATTAATAAAATTATAACTAGGACAATTTTAAGTTTGTCGTCTTTAGGTGGCTTAAAACAAGCTTCGGTGGGATAGAAATTAAGGAAGTTATCGTCGATTGAAGATAGGCTTTTCAGGGAAGCTTTATTACAGTATTTATTTCCCTAATTGTGATTTAGGTGGTGGCGCACTTTTACATTTTACTAGAGTTTAACTGATTTTCACTTATGTGAAAAGAATTTTAGTTATGTAGAATTGGATCTCACTTGAGTGAAATTTAATTAGACTTTAGTAGCATGTATGCAACGGGCGTGGATTCAATTCCACTTGAGTGAAATTCAAGTCCAGTTAAGTGAAATCGAATTCCACTAAAGTGATATGTATCCACTTTAGGGAATTGAATTCCACTTAAATGAAATTCTACTTAAATGAAATGCCTTCCAAGGTAATTGTTTAAACGGCTTGTAATACGGGAACAATTAAGTACCGTGCGTTATCTCCGAAGGCGGTCAGTCGCTCCGACGGTTCCGGATCCATGTTTATAGGTAGATTCTTTGATATGAACCTAAACCTTTCCGCACACTCCTCATGCTGTTGAGTTTCGTTTTTTCAGCTTCTTCTTTTGTTCTATATAGCTAGACTGAACAAACCCTAGCCATAACCAAGTACCTAGCTGATGGCCTACAATTTTCTGTAAGATTTGAAAACTTTATCCTTTTTTAATTTCGTGGTTTTAATTGTCAAAAGCCAAAGTAAGTGACACGAGGTGGGAGGGTTTGCCATGTCATCGGACAGACGGGGATGGATGCGATGATTCAATGCATTTCTCCCAAATAGAGATCATCAACCACCGCAGAGTCGAACTATTTCGCTCACAATTAGTGCAAGTTATACTATAGCACGTCTACCCCAAAAGTTAGGAATGTTTTGCGCGCTACGGACAGTCAAGTTATTCGAAAAAAAATAATAATTACAGGCTTACAGCAGCACTTAACTCATCACATGGAATAGGTATATTGTGAAAAGCATGCTCTAACGTAGGGCAGTGTAGTATTGTATTAAGTTTTACTTCCTTCTTTACCCCCTAACGGTCCCAGTCCATCTCCTTTATCAGCGCGCGACTTGTTGCTTTCCTCTCCCCATTCCCGTCAGGGCGTAACCTTTTTTTCAGACGGATCCTTTACAGTGAACTGCCGATCAAAAGGAAACTTTCAAGTTGTCTGAAAAAGAAATCTTTTTAAAGTTTGAAATTATAAAGAAAAAGAAACCTTTAAAAATGTCTCATTGTACATTAATGCTAACCTCCAAAAATAATACTTTTGTAAAAGACCATCAATTCTAGAGATGAATACAAATAGCATCATCGTAGTTTCCACTGCATTCTCTAAATATCTCGCCAGCCACTTCTTGTTCCCGAGAACATGCCACTGCTAGCCTACTGGGGATACGAGGACTGTCATATTTTGATTGGTTAAACAGTGCTCATCTCCTCTTATTTTTTCTGCAAAATCCACAAGTACCAGAAAAAAACGCGGCTGTATTGTACAACACTGCAGACCCATAGATTCCCAGTTGAAATATAAGCAACGCACTTCTCATTTGTTTTCAATTGTAGCCTGAAACATGAAATTAGCTTATATTTATTTTGAGGGATATTCCTGCGCAATAAGTCTTCATGATACTGAGTAATATCTTTCATAGAAACAAAGCATTCGTGTCTAATATGGCGAGTTCCTACCAAAATATCAGCTTTACTATAATTCGAAAATCTTAAAATCCTACATTTGTTGCCTTCAGATCAATTTCATTATGAATAAGTTTCCGTTTATACAGTAAACTAAACATATCGATTAATATTAAGGTGGCAAATATCTATCTTAGCAAAACATTAAGACAAAATGGGGCAAAAACATGTTAGGATACGATACTTGGCTGCTGTTAGCAAAAGCGTAGCTAGCTGCATACTATTTGAATTCCATCCACAGAGAGAATCAATCACAGATCTTTTAATACTTATTTCGGTAATTTTTGCAGTTCGTCACTTGTATATATGTCTTAGGGTACAGGGGCGGATGCAGGTTTTGACAAAAGGGGGGGGGGGTTGCGATATAGTTACTATCTAAGCGGCGCGCCACCATAAGTTGGCGCGAAGCGTACAGAGAAAATTTTGGTCCAAAAGACCCCCAGACTGCAGGAAATGGCATTTTCCACGCGATTCCTAGGGTCTTTGATCCGTATAAAAACAACTTTCATTGAAATTCCCTGTGTCAGAAATTTTATGATAAATGTCCTGTCAGAAAGTTGTCGTTCTTGTGAGAAATGCATGCTCTACAGCCCGATAACGATCTTGGGCGTCAGGAGTTCGGAACATTGAGTCATTTGTTGTGCTCTCTCTAGGCACTCACAGTGAATCACTGAAAGTTGCTCGCTTGTGCTCAAATGGTGCAATATTTGAGTGGATTTCTGCCCTAATGAGGAACCTCAAAATTTATACCCGGCAGGTAGAAATTACGTGCCAGATTTTTCTTTTGTGGCACATTTGTCGCCGTTTATGCGACAGTGTCCTACAAATAGGGGCTGGCTAAAACACTGGGCCGGCCCTAGGGCCCCTGGTGGGGGTCCGGGGGCTTCGCCCCCGGAAGCTCTGAGGTTTCAGCATAATCTCTCGGTAAAAATTAAGTCTCATGCAGGATTGGTATATTTTTGGTTCATACTGCATTATCCAATGCAAAGATTCCGGTTAATTCTTATGTGTTAGGCTATTCCTCCCGTCATGCCACTATACTACAGGAGCTAAACCTGTCGTTCAGAATTGGAACACTATGCGTTCAGCATTTGAACACTAGACGCGTCAAGCGTTCAAATACGGTAAGTGTTCAAATGAACGTCCTGCGTTCAAAAAGGGAGAAAAAGTGTTCAGAATCTTAACACAAGCGTTCAAAATATGATTTAAACGCCAGGATGGGTTCTGTATCTGTTTCATTTTGGTGTTCAAAAGTTAAAAGCCTGAGATTGCAGTGAAGGGAAGACAAGTGCGGCACGCATTATTTTTTTCCCGGGATGTTTGTGGGTAAACCGGATCCTCAGAAGTTTGCAAAATGTGTCTGAAGTCAAGGTTAGTGTTTAGAAGACGGGCTAAGGATACTCTCTCTATGGGTAATCGGGTGCTTCTCCCCATGGTGATGATAAAAGTGAGGAATAATGTGCAGAAAGTGGTTTTCAAGAATGACATATGACCCGAAATAGTGTACTTATACGAAAGCCGTTAATTTCCTTTCTTTTCCTCAGTTCCCGACGGACTCAGTCACTCGTCCAATTACACCGACGGCCGTTGATACGGCCGTATAAGGCAGTCACATGCATAATCAATTTGCCGACGGGCCTTCAACTTGAATGGACCAATTAGATGAAGAGCCGAAAATCGAAATGGACGATAACAGACTGGCACGTTCTCTCTTTCTCTTTTTTCTTTTCATTCTCCGTCTTACCTTTCCTTCCCTTCCTTTCCCTTTCTTTTCTCTTCTTCTCTCTTCTTTTCCTCCTCTCCTCTTTCCTCTTCTTTTCCTTTCCCTCTCCTCTTTTTGCCGACAGACCGAAAATTTACCGAAGGGCGACCAAATATTGGGAGGGGGGACACCCCCACACCCTCCCGCTCGCTACGGCCCTGAAGCCCCGACAGCCATGATGTCGTCGAGGAGTTGGTGAGGAGGGATTTGAAGAAAACGTGTGCACTAGATTATGCTATTGCGGGGCATATATCATAATATTTGTATATACTAGAAAAACATATTTCCGCCCTGATTTATCGTTTTTTCCCAGAATTTAAACTTACTGTGAAATCTCAAAGCGCGTGTTGGATAGGCCTACACTAAAAAGAATCTGTACTGAAGCATATACAGGGTTTCCCAAAAAGTGTATACATTTGAGGATCAAAATGCATGGTCATAATTTGAATTTACTGAAACAAAATTGGTATCATTCTAAAGCAAAAGGGTGGAAGTTTTTTCTGCATTGTCATTTTGTGGTTGTCCGGCACAGTCTGTCATGAATTAACCCTTCTCCCTCAGACCACATGCTGGATGTAACCCCCACGACGTCCAATAACTGATTGCATACGAACTGCTATGTTTCGCATACTGCAGGAAATGTTTCCTGGGGGATATTGTTGATCTCTCGCCTGATATTATCCCTGAGCTGATCTAGTGTCCGTGGCTTTGGATTGCAATAGATCCTGTCCTTTAGGTAGCCCCACAAGAAGAAATCTGGAGGAGTGAGGCCGGGGGAGTATGGTGGTGATCCAACGTCCTCGTGAAGGGAGATTTGCGATCCTTGGCGTTTTCATAAGTCATTAATGGCTGTCAAACTTCCGTATACCCTAGTGAATCAACAGACTTGGTATTTTCATAAGTCATTAATGGCTGTCAAACAAAACTTTCATGTCTCTAGAAGAACAAAACAAGCATTAGATACAAATTTCAAAGGTTTAAAGTACTTTGAAAAAGTAATGAAACTGTATACATTTTTGGGACACCCTATACAGGACAATTGTAAAGGCAGTTGGGCCATATCGGGCATAACCTACACTGTACTTCCCTCCTCGAGTCACTAGCCTTACCGCACGACAGACACAAGGGAACATTAACTAGATTTAGCAAAATGAGATGAAATGACCGACATTTACATAAACCTATGTATTCTACTAATATTAAGTTACTTGAAAAGGGGGAAAGGGTTTGTACTTTATTTAGCTATTAGTAACGGAACTGAGTAAGAGTGGGCAAAATGGACCGAAAATTTTGGGTTTATCGCAGAAATATGACCCTTTTGAAAGCCAAAATAAGTAAACCGACCAGGTCTGTAGCGACAGCATTTTCCCGACAGGGGGCCGGATCATGCAGTGACCCGAAGTTCCGACAGCCCCTATGTCGAGGGGGTGGTGAGGAGGGGATATGAAGAAGCCTAAATATCCCAAGCCATTGCAGAGCATATTTTGCATAATATCACTTAATACTTCATGAGCCGACTTGCGCAGTGCACTGAGAGTGTACTTTTGAATCTGAAACGTGAAATTGAAAAGCGCGCGAAGCGCGCGAAAATTTTTTGGTCTTACACAAAAAATATATGTAATCATTAAGAACAAAAAGAAAAAAGGAAAACTGTAGGGGTTGTAGACCATATCGGGGATAACATACATTTTATAGAAACCACCTGGACTACCCTATGATTTACCCAAACTTTGCTCCTTGAGTCGCTCACCAACTGACCGTACCGCATGACAAACACAAGAAAACAGCATTTAGGCTTTGCGATATGGGATGGAATTTACGACATCTACATAAACTGTGTAGTACTCTACCTACATGTTACTTGTTAAGTTTGACAGGTCTTGTGCTATCTAGCAATGTAGAATGTAAGTATTGAAGAAACTGGAGTGACTCTATCGCGCCGAAAATTTTGGGTTCTCTTAAGGGAAATTGTCCTCTTGAGAGCAAAAACAGGTAAACCGTTGGGGCGTCTTGTCGCCGTCGGAGACTACTTACTTTACCGTATCGACTAAGACTCCCAGACGAAACTGTAAAAATTCCCCGACGGGGGCCATGACCCCCCTGCCCCCACCTGGCGCCACCACTACGCGGCGTGAACCAAGAAAAATTTACCCTTCTTAGACCTTACAATCTATACTTAAGCCACCTTTTGTATGTTTGTCATTTCCATGGAAACATTACGTTTCTTTGATACCCTCCCTTGCTGTACATACAACCATGTCGTCTAGAGGCACGAAGAAAAATATACTAAAATACCGCCTACAGGTCACTGGCACTTCCCATGTGCTAGAAACTCCAGGCAAACACCCACTGTTCTTCATGGAATAATGTTTAAACGTGATGGTCATAACGTACTCTTGGATAAAAAAGGAGTATCAATGGTGGTGACACAGGGGTTACAGTACCCACGAGCTAGAGCCATGGGCGTCAATCCTGGGGGGACGGGGACAAGTCCCCCCACATTTCGATGGGTGGGGGACACAATATCAAATCCCCCCCCCCCCACATTTGCGTAAAAGAGTAGTGCCGTGGCTCTATTTGACTGGCTTTTTGAGTGGTATGTAGGTTTGTTTGGCAATTGTTAAGTGTCTCGATGCAGATTCTGAATGCAGATTTCGACAGGGAAATCTTATTTAATGACAAAATTTCGGCGCGCTTCGCGCGCATGCGTCACGGTTTGCACTCCTTCTCATGACCTTTAAAAAGGTAAAAACATGGAACTATTCTGATTACAACACTCTCCGAAAACAGACATAAATCTCCAAACATCTGAAGGGGCCTCTCATCAATATGGGATCATTCAATCAAAGGCCGCGGCGCGTACGCAGAGGGGAGGGCCATTCGGCCATTCCCCCTCACTTATTCCGATTTTTTTTAAATATTATATAAGCATATTTGGCACCAGATTGCATGTAAGGACATCTTATTTTTCAAAAATTTTCAAAGGGGAGGGGGACACCCCTCCCCCAGGCCAGCGGTCACACAACATAATGCATGCCCCGCCCCATTGAGAGAAATCCTGGGTACTGCATTCAGTCTAATTTGTACACTGTAAAACCCAGTTTGTTGCGATAACTTATTAGACTTGAGGTAACTTGCTGCATGGACCTTTCAAAGTTCAGGCAACTGAGTTTCTCTTAGTAATGAGATGCATAATCGGAGACACTCAGTTGCTTGAACTTTAAAAGGTCCATGCAGCAAGTTACGTCAAGTGTAATAAGTTATCTCAACAAAGTGGGTTTTACAGTGGAGCATGATGTGGAAGGTTGAAAGTACTTTGTTGCCGTTAAACATTTTTCAAAAATTTTTACAGAGCGCTTCGCCGATGCCATTATCGGTATAGATGGTGAGTGTTAATACACTTACGACTAAAAAGCATTCTGAAAAAGCCCTTGCTAGTCCTTTACAACTTTGCTATACTACGATCAGCTCCAAAAATATCCCAAAATAGCACCATTTTGCATCTAAGCAACCTTAAATTAACAGAAATTTCTCAAAGGGGAGGACCACTCCCCTTAGACCCCTCCCCCAGGATGACACCTTTATATAGTGACAAAGGAAGGATCCCCACTGCTGTATACAAACGCAGGGTGCATAAAAAGGTGCAATTTACGCGCCGCCACTGCAGTTAGTAAAAACATCTAGCCAGTCGGGAAAATTAGAATTCACTAACTTATGGACATTTTCCAGCCATATAAGATCAGCTCCAAAAATATCCCAAAGATAGCACCATTTTGCATCTAAGCAACCTTAAATTAACAAAAATTTCGAAAAGGGGAGGGGCGTCCCCTCCGCTTAGACCCCTCCCCCAGGACGACACATTTATGTAGTTACAAAGGAAGGATCCCCACTGCTGTATACAAAACGCATAGCGCTCATAAACAAAGTGCAATTTACACGTCCCCACTCAGTTGGAAAAAACATCCAGCCAGTCGGAATTTGGGATGGTCACCTTCACACCCCAAAACATGTCACCCTAGCAACGGGCCTGGTCGGGTCCATGATCTCCGACAATGATCCACGCTGCGAAGCGTGGTTTCAGCTATTTTGGAACATGGTAAAATGTATTTCACCTGGCAGATCTCAATGATGGTCATGTTAACTTTGAAATGATAATTCTTATTAGACAAGCCCGTAGCCAGGCCGGGGCACGAGGGGGCCGTGCCCCCGTGCGGACCACTGTGCCCCCTATACGGAAAATCGATCGAAAATAAAATTTTAGTACATGTAAACGGTGGACCTGGTATTTCACCAAGCGATTTGTAACCAAAAATGATCCCAAAAGGAGTTTAATAATGAACGTATTTTGTTCTCTGTAACATTTTTGTTCTAAAATCACAAAAATTTTCGCGCGCTACGCGCACTTTCATCTTTAGTTACATATAGTTTTAACTCCCGTTTCAGATATGTTGGCTTAATTTATAAATGTACAGGTTCCACAATTAGGCTATTGTTCTTTCGTGTAGGTGTGATTCCCGGAAAAACACAAAACTGAATCCATAAAAAGTTCCATCCTCTTTCTCTTACGATCGGGAAGATTCTTAATTCAGACTCAACATCATGATAATCATTTTGTATGAAACGTAAAGTGTCCCAATATCCCGGGGTGGTGGAAAGGGGCATCCCCTCGCGACCAGTCGCCCGGCGTCTTGGTTTTGTTCTTAAAGACAGACACTCATCACCCCAATTACATTTTGGTTGGGAGAAAGCAAAATTCTCAATTGGTCATAGGTGAATGCTCTTTGATAAACATCAAAGCTCACAACACACAGTATGCGCAGAGAATGGTCTGGTTACATATTATGGCCTTGTACTCCCAACAGGATATGCCCTTAAGCAATAAACTAGGTTTGTGTCTGCATAAGGAGGGGCTCAACACAGTTTTGGAAGGAGTAACTTTGTCGGGAGAATTGGAACTGTCTAGGACGAAGAGGGCAGATTCTTCCATAGAAACCCAAATTTTCTAACTTTCCTTAATAAGAACCAAATATTTCCAATTTAATTTTCTTCAACAGAACCCCACATTTTTCGCCGGTCGCCCAAAATTTCGCGTTCGGTATCCAATCTATAACCCATTGCTTCTGACGGGGCTTCGGGTTGCTGGACCTCTTAGGGGAGCTTGGTCCCTTCGTCGGGCTTATCTTTTCACCACCCCTTGCTGAGTCTGTATGCAGGTTTTACCGTGGTAAATAATTTCCTGCAAAATTTCGGCGCGCTCCGCGCGCAATTCTCACAAGCCAAGTAATATCACACATGAACATTATTAGTACAAAAATTCAAGTGAACTCTTCCAGCCAAAGCTAGGTGAAGTCTCAAAGTTAGATCCCGGACATCAAGGGGCTTTCATGTAGTAATGTAGTACCTTGAGTAACATTCGCTCCGCGACGACTATACGGTTTGAAGCTACATTTACTCGTACCAAAAATTTATTCCAAAATTTACTTTTTCTCATGTAAAATTTCGTTCAAAGTAGAAATACGATAATGACCATCCGAAGTGTGAACTGTGAAGACATTGGTGTGCTCTCACTGTCATTTAAAGTCCCGCTCAAAGCTCCATGCTAGTGTTCCCATATTGTTAATTCGCCACATATTCGGGGAATTTCCCTCTGGGTCCTAACAAAATCATACTGGATCACACCAAGTCTGCCTAATGGCAGCCCCTGGTCCCGCCTCGCCTTTCGCAAAGTAATTATCCGGTTTCACCTGCGCTTGCTGAGCTGAAGATATATCGTGATTATAGTGTTGTTTCCTTCACTTGTGGAAAATTTCTACGTCTCTGTATTGCAAGCGGAGGGAAAAATTTCCATCAGAAGAGTGAAATTTTCGCGCGCTTCGGCGCGCGTATGTGCACACGTAAAACCGATACCTTTATGCTATGTTGGTAAGCTTGAGATATAATAACCTGTAGTTCCGTCAAACTGCAATCCTGCGCATGGGCGGCGATCCTGGGGGGAATGGGGGGATATATATCCCCTTAATATTTGAGAAATCGCCCATTGACTTTGATTTTTCACACAGTAAATTATTGGAAATTCTGGTCATATCCCCTCAATATTGAGAACAAATCGCCGCTCTTGATCCTGCGGTGGTACTACTGACAACAAACATAATCTTCTTCGGTGCCCCTCTATGAGGTGTCGGTGCCCCCCCCCCCCCATATCAGAATTCCTGGCTACGGGCCTGTTATTAGAATAGGGCGTCAGTCATCATAAGGGGGGGGGAGGAAAGGGCCTATAGGAAAACACCCCTCTTCAAAACCAAAGGGATTGGTTTGTGCTAAGTCATGTATGTCCCCCGTCCCCCCCCCCCCCCACATTTGTATACGGATTGACGCCCCTAGCTAGAGCTAGGTCCGGGGTTCGAGTCCTGACTCAATCACGGTACCCAAGGCTCTCTCACTGTTCCCAGTAATGAAAGGGGACCCAGTATATGAGCGAATTTTGGATTATGCTACCTTCCAGAACAATGGTAATTTCTTTAGATGTATGATACCACTGAACAGTCTATTTTCCCCTGAACGTCTTTACATCCAACGGATGTCCAAAGTTTAATTGGTCTTCTCGATTTCTGATTATATTAAGTGATTCCAATTCAACGACAACCACCAGTCAACACAATATTTGAATTTTTCAGCGGGAGTACAAGCGAAAAGCTGGAGTCGCGTTCCCATTTTTTTATAACAGAGTTAGGCACTACTGGATGCGATTTCGTGGCATATGGGAACCAAGATTAGAGCTGGACCTCCTCTTGAAGGACTTACTGACTGTATAAGGATTTTGAATGAGAGAGAATCGGGACGATAGAAGGAAAATACGCTGTCAGCAAACTTATAATGGCATGTTAATTGCATTGTTGTAACTGAAAATAACCTTAAACACATACCGGGGAAAATAAACAATATATTATACAAAATGAAAAAATCCTCGAAAATCAAAGGGGGTTTAAACCCCTAACCCCCCCCCCGATCCGCCCCTGGGGTATACGAATACGGTAGCTAAAAATTACAAACCTTTCTTGAATATTGTCACTTGTTGAATTGGCTCGTAGCAGAGAGGGGGAAGGGGCTCCCTCTTTAAATACAGTTTGCTGACTTTTCTGTTACTCATAACGCTGCACAGTTTACAAATGCCACTTTTTGCACAGGCTTCGCGTGCACCCATTCTGAGTACCAGTTCTCCCATTCTTGCTTCATGTAGGACGTTTAAGGTAAAATTATTGTTCCAAAGGTCCAGGTAATCCTCATAATAATCCATTCTCCCGTATACTTCCTCAAGCCCAATAATACATCATCAATCATGGCCATCTGTCAATCATACGGAGTAAGAATAATAATGAAAAATGTCAAATTGTGAATTTTGTGTTGTGCTATTGCAGTCACCCAAATTTGGATTAGTGTTGTAGCTAGTCTACCTTATCTCATGAATGGCTCTTGAGAATCATGTCACATGTTTTTCTCACTAAATTGTGAAATTTACGAGGTGTGACTCCTTGGTTTACCTTGTATATGAAATATTCAAGTCCTGAAATATAATGAAAGATAGTTGGAAGAGAAATAAAAGGGAACTGGTGAGATTTAATTATTGTTTTACAAGAAGTCTGGGGCGACTGCTTATGCCCTTTGAGAGTCCATCCAATGTCATTTTAAAAAGCTTAAATTCATCATTCCAGGTGCCGACAATTCCAGTATACACAAGAGCTCTCGGGGGTTCACCTCCTGGACCCCACCAGGGGCCATAAGACGGGTCTATAGACCTAACGTCATAATTAGGGAAGTGTTCCGTGCTCCCGCGGTGCCTTCGTAATGTAACATGCCACTAGCAGATAGACGTCAGGCCTGTAATGCCTGATGGATGTTTCTGTTCTGTTACACTTACAAAAACAAAAGGATAATGATAACGGCTAAATCAAAAGTTCCAAAATCCACAATCGAATAGCTTTACGTTCCGTGCACCTTTCAGTAAATATTGTAACAACCCAATGCCATCACCTTCAGTGGGATTTTCTTTGCAAAAGAGATAGTACTGCCAAAAAGGCCCCTATCGGTTACACGTCCCATGCTGAATCGATTCCGTTCAAAGGACCTGTTTTTTCAAATCTCACCTTTCTTTCGGTCTACTGAGGTATATCATATTATAGTCCCCATTGCATGAGGCTTTTTTATCACCACACGAGGGATCTTGCCCAATTAGGTTACAATAACACAACAGTGCAGGGGCGGATCTAGGGTCTTTTCTGAGGGGGGGTCCAACATAAAAAGGGCACATTCATTTTTTTTTTAAATTTTGGTTCCCATAAACGTCAGCGATTACACAACTTACCGCATATTGACAAAGAAAGGACAAACCAAGAGACATGCAAAATCTGGAATCAAAACCTGGAATCAAAACGGGGAAATTGCAAAGCGCGCGAAGCGCGCGAAAATTTTTTGGGTAAGCCTACACTTATGAGAATTTGTACTAATTTAAAGCTTATATAGAACAATTGAGCGGACAGTTGGGCTCTATCGGGCATAACTTTATTGTACTTCCCTCCTCGAGTCACTAGACGTACCGTACGACAGACACAAGTGAACGTTAACCAGGTTTAGCGAAATGAGATCCAATTCCCGACATTTACATAAATCCATGTATTCTACTTATTAACTTGAAAAGGTGGAAAGGGTTTGTACTATATTTAGCTATAAGTACAACTGAACTGAGGAAGAGTGGACAAAGCGTACCGAAAATTTTGGGTTTTATCCCAGAAATTACCCTTATGAAAGCCAAAATAAGTAAACTGACCACGGGTGGCGACAGAATTTTTTCCAACAGGGGGCCAGACCATGTCAGCTACCCCGAGTTCCGACATTCCCTATTTCGAGGGTATGATGAGAAGGGCAAATGTGGGAGCCTCATTATCCCATGCAATTGCAGGCATATTTTGCATTATATCACTTAATACTTCATGATCCGAGTTGCGCACTGTTAGTGTTCTTTGAACCTGGATCGTGAAATTGAAAAGCGGGCGAAATTTTTTGATAGGCTTACACATAAAACATATGACGAAACGAAAAAAGAACTAGGGTTTGTAGACCGTATCGTGTATAACATACATTGTATCGAAACCACCTGGACTACACGATGAAATAGCCAAACTTTGCTCCGTAAGTCGCTCACCAAATGACTGTACCGCATGGCACACACAAGAGAGCACCAACTAGGCTTTGCGATATGGGATGAAAGTTACGACCTTTACATAAACTATGTATTCTGCCCACATGTTATCTGTTAAGGATGGACAGGAATTGTGCTATCCTGCTATGTGGAATGGAACTATTGAAAAACTAGAGTGACTCTACAGCGCGCGTAGCGCGCCGAAAATTTTGGGTTCTTATTACAGAAATTATCCTCTTGAGAGCAAAAAACAGGTAAACCGTCGATTAGTTGTCGTCAGGGACTGCGTACTTTCGACTAAGACTCCCCTACGAAACTGTAAAACTTCTCCGATAGGGGGCCAGCCTTCCCCGACGGGGGGCATGAACCCATCCCCCACCTGGCGCTACCGCTATCTCGACTGGGGGAGGAGGTTAAAATACTGTATGTTGTGTTCCCTATATAGTTGCGTCGCGACTGTCAAAAACACTCTGTCAGAACAGATGACTGAAGTCAAATGTTTGCTTTTCATTTGCGACAGCAGACCGGTCATCGGTCCAAAGACGTCAAAAAATTGAACCGACTGACACTGCGTTATTTGACCTGGTGGTGATTTTATATAGTAATTTTAAAATGAAACAAACACCGATTTGTCTATTGTGACTTCTGGTCAACTCTTGGCTGTGGACTTTACCTAAGACTGGCTTTTTATTCCCATCACTAGGGCAACACTATAAAAGGAGAGTAATTCCAGACTATAAATATCATAGCGAAACATATTTACCTACTCTCTCTTGTTCACGAGAGGATGGATACTAGAGGGTGGAGGGAAGGTTTCGTAGATGTAGCGTTTCTGTGAACAGATCATTATTTTGTAAGACCAAAAGACTAGCAGTGACCTTTTGGAATCAATATTAAAACCCAGTAGTAATACGTTGCATATCGCTAGTGAGTATGACGTAATATCTGCGTGTTTTGTGTTACTCTGAATGCCCAAGCACGCCACACGTGGTTCCAAGCGAAAAGAGATTAGAATGCCTGATTGTCACGCAGACATACCGTAGTCACATTCTCTGTAAAATGATTACACTGATTACACTGATTACACAACCAAAATCTCCTCGGAATTGGACAACACTGTCATTACCTGTGAAACTGTCTCGTTTTTTTTTTTTTTTTTTGCTAGTGTGAAAAAAAAAAAACATTTTTTGAAAAAGGGCACATTGGAAAATTTGAGGGAGGGTCCGGACGCCGGCGACCCCCCCCCCTGGATCCGGCACTGTCAGTGCCTATACTCCTTAATTACTTGCACCCTAGTCAATGGTTGCATGCACAGAAGCCCCCCGTTGTATGCCTGTGTGCAATTGCAAGATACAGAGAGGCCTAAAATATCCATTTTTCTGAACGTAGGTTGTGTCGCTTCAGTTGCCATTACACTTTTTAGCTGTATCACATGACATTGTTACAGTATTATATATCCAGCCCGAGGCATTTGCTGCAATGGAGGTGGGAAGTAAAGGAACTGGCAGTTTTTAACGGGATGAATTCATCATGCAATTTTTAAGTTTCTCAGAATAGATCAACGGGCTAAAAAGGGGACAAATCCACAAATTGCTACATTATATTGCTACAACTGGTCACATTCCTTTGAACAATAGCCTCATTTTCACACCTAACTGGAATTTCTCAAAACTCATGACCCGTGACAAATCTTGTTGTTCCTTTTCCATTTGTTTGTGGGAAACCTGGTTTGAGAAGGTGTTGAAAAAATGTCTGCATCAGTCTGTGTGTAAGATTTGTAGAGTACTTAAACACGTATACCGACGTATTACAGTTTGTACAATGCTACAGCATTATTTATAACCATTGGCTAGAGACGAAGGTTCAGTTGATGTGATCGGGTGCTGTAAGTTCCACTTAAAGTTTGATGTATACTGCAAAGACGCTTGTGTGAAAACGACACCATCTAACAATGTATCTGCTTTGCTTTCTAAGACTGTGTATACAGGAACGAAAGAAATATCTTTTATTATGAATCAAACAGCAAAGGGCTTTAATCACCCACGCTGTATCTCCACTCTACCTTATTGTACTGTCCATGACGTCATGGACAGTACCTTAGGCACGCTTCTCATTTTCGAGAAGCAGTTCTTTCGTTCAATGTTTCTTGATTCTCATTGAGTGCTTTGTTCTACCATTGAGCTCATTATGTAGAGTGAATCATGTAGATGGGAACGAGACTTCTTGGTCACTTTTGGTTGGAATGGGGTTGAGCATGATTGGTTTTTATTTTGGCAGTTTTGTATTTTATTGTTTTGTTAAGAATGGCTTGAGTAAGTCAAACTACCAAACAGTAGTAGGCCTACAGTATATATTGTGGCACATGGTCGTACTGTCGTATTTCGCACAGTACTCTACGTACGCTTCTTATGTCGTAAAACTGTAAAGCACACACTGTGCGGCTATAAGTGCTGTCGCGTTTGCTGATTGGTCGATTGCTCAGAGTAGGTAGGCAAGCCTGGGTCAATCACGAAAGGTGAGATTTCTTGAAACATTTTGAAGCAAGAAATGAAGCTTGCAGCCTACTATAAGTCCAGTTGTGATGATATCTGCGGAGAAGTACAGCTAGGCTCATTGACAGCTCTCTACAGTACACTAACGCTAACCCCTAGCTGCGTCGCGGCCATGCACTGGGCTATCAGGCCTACAGTGCTCATTTCATAGGCGGTCCCTCGTTACTGTATGCACGTTGACGGGGTAAATATGTCTCAACAAGGGGCGATTTGTTTAGACATGAAATATTTTTGAATACTTCCCACAAGACCTGGAGAGTATCATTTCCTGCATGCAAAGCCAAAAATTTGTGCTTCTCAAATTCAAACGGTAAAAGCAAAGTGATTTGTCACTCAAACTTCGGTACATGAAGAGGATTTAATTATCTTCAAGTACATATAGGCCAATTGTCTGACGGATTTGGTCGAGCCAGGGAGCTGGAAGACATGTCTTCCAGCTCCCTCGTCGAGCTTTTTCCGCACATCTTAACTGTGCCCAGGGAGCTGGCTGTGCCAACACTGAAAATTGAAAGGGCGATATTCTAAAGCTAGCATAACCACTGAGGACGTTTCTAAATACCAGCACAGAAACAATCATGGACAGTAAGTGGTTACGATTTTCGTAACCACATTTTCTAGTTGTTATTGATCTTTGCCAGGATAATAAAAAAATATGTCGTAACCATACGGTACCTTTTCGATATAAATGTAGCAATACACTTAATGCTACACATAAAGGACATTACCATGTCTTTCATCGACTTTTTAAGCTTCAAGGCAAACCGCTGTGTCAAGTGTTTCTAAATGTTTGTATACTTATCATGGGCGTCGATCCTGGGGGACGGGGGGACAATCCCCCACATTTCGATGCGTGGGGGACACAATATCAAATGTCCTCCAACATTTGCGTAACTGAAGAGTAGTGTCGTGGCTCTATTTGACTGGCTTTTTGAGTAGCATGTAGGTTTGTTGGGCAATTGTTAAGTGTCTCGATGCAGATTCTGAATGCAGATTTCGTCAGGGAAATCTTATTTAATGACAAAATTTCGGCGCGCTTCGCGCACATGTGTCACGGTTTGCACTCCTTCTCATGACCATTAAAAATGTAATTATACATTGAACTATTCTGATCACAACACTCTCCGAAAACAGAAATACATCTCCAAACATCTGAAGGGGTCTCGCATCAATATGGGATCATTCAATCAGTGGCGTACGCAGAGGGGAGGGCCATTCGGCCATGCATCTCACAGATTTACTTCAAAATCCCACATACCTTTAAAGGTAGCATATTTGGCACCAGATTGCATGTAAGGACACCAAATTTTCAATTTTTTTCAAAGGGGAGGGGGACTCCCCCTCCCCTCCTCCAGGACGACGCATTTATGCAGTGACAAAGGAAGGATCCCCACTGCTGTATACAAAACGCAGAGCGCATAAAAATCAAAGTGTAAATTTACACGTCTCCACTCGGTAAAAACATCCAGCCAGTCGGAATTTGGGACCTTAATTCACACCCCCAAACACATCACCCCAGCAACGGGCCTAGTCGGGTCTATGATCTCCGACAATGATCCACGCTGCAAAGCGTGGTTTCAGCTATTTTGGGACATGGTGAAAGTAACATCTTGAAGTAATTCCGTGGACTCCGTGTATTTCACCTCGCAGATCATCTATGATGGTCATGTAATAACTTTGAAAAAATAATTCTTATTAGAATAGGGCGCCAGTCATCACAAGGGGGGAGGAGGAAAGGGCCTATAGGAAGACACCCCCTCTTCAAAACCAAAGGGATTGGTTTGTGCTAAGTCATGTATGCCCCCCCCCCCACATTTGAATACGGATTGACGCCCCTGTGGCTTATTCGTTTTACCCTTCACAAACTTTCATGAACCAACAACGAAAATATACATCAGTAAATGTCCCTTGCTTACTTGAAAAATCATACATGGGATATGAGTTGTTTATAAAAATATTTACTCCGTACTGTCCTTTGAGCCGTACTATAATCGATGCTTACATGACTGTCATTCAGCCGCGTAAACTACTTACGCTCCATTAATTTTGAAACGCCCTCAATTGCAGCCCTATCTGATCTGTATACGGTAGTCGCTTAATTTATACCAACAAAAAAATGATTTGAAAATGAATTAAGTGATGCAGGCCGCTGTCACGGATATACAAAAATGTTTTGCTGCCATACAAATACGTCCATTACCATCGCGAGATTCCTTTGACTTTCCGTATAGAATCAATCATGATGGTCATGGATATTTGATGTTCTTGATCAGGAGGTTAACTTGTTTTTTACATGCAGAGTGTCTGTTCAGTCCTAGCCTATATCTTCCAGTAAGCATAAGCGGGATCACGGGGGAGAGGGTGGCAAAGGGGTGACTGGGTATATATTCCCCCGGCCCCACCTTTTTACTGAGAGCTTAAAGAATAAAAATAATAAGAAAAATGGCCAAACTGAAGTAAAACCAGAGAATTATAAGAGAATATCAAAAGCATATGATTAAATTTTGCAAAGTTAAATGAAGGAACTATTTATAACAAAAACCATAAAATACTAGGAAGATTTTTCTCGGTGGGCCTCTCGCGCACTTCCAGTGAAAGAAATGCAATTGAAAATTTTGTCTGGCACCGTAAAATTTCTTTTCTCCAACGCGCCACACTATTGTGACTTAAAGCTCTGAAATAAGGGTCACTGAAAGTACTAATTAACGTCATAAAATGCACCATGGTCCTTGCAAACGAATTCCCAAACCCTATTCATGTATAGAGAGTCGAAAAATTTCGGCGTGCTTCGCATAAGCCTTATATAAATCGATGTCTTGTTGGTACTGCTGTGCGTAGGAAACCTGTGGTGGAATTACATATTAATTAGTAGGGCAGCTTGAGTAAATTACTATTTCCAAAACCCTCGCTACATCTCTCGCTGGTCACTTGCCTCTCCAACTAAAATCCTCACTAAATTGACTGACGGTTACTCAGTAACTGCAACTATCATAAGAAAACTATTTCATTAGCATTTCAAATTACATCCTATGGGAAGCAGGATTTTTTCAAGAAAAGGTCCAGAATGGACGGAAAAGCCGTCAAACGTAAGAAAATTTACCCAGGGATCGGACCCCCAGTTCCCATCCTTCTGGCATTTGCACACTCGGCGCTCGCGGTTAAAAGCTTCGCCAGCCACAGCTTCCCTAGATGGAGAGGTCAATTAAAATTACTTCCCTGGAGCTTAATCGGGAAATGCCCTTGACCATGTCCATGTAAAAACCCATGACACATTTCATTGACTTTTTAAAGTATCACATATTCCACTTCCAAAAAACGACACTACCTTATTTTTCACACTTATTAATTTTTTTATGAAAAGAAAAACACTGCATCCACAAATGAAGACAAACAATAGGCTGCAATTTTGTCTCAATCGCTGTCTAAATGTTGTAATTCTTCGGTTCCCTTCGGCTCATGCGTTTAAATATAGGGCCTAGTCATTAAATATAGTAATAGTTTCGGGATTCGGGGAAATTACTTCCTGTGAAACATCGTGCTTGTCATAACTTCGTACAAACTCTTCTGTTATTATTGAAACCATCAGTGCCCCATGGCCGTGTGCAGCGGAGGGGGGTTCCCCTCCGCCAGAAATTTTCAAAACGAAATTTTTATTTCCATCGATCTGTGAAAATTTACCGACTCTTTGTTTAGATGTAAGTTGTAAGGCACGAAAAGTGCCATCTCAGGTACCGTCTTAAGGGACAAGCGCTTAGCGAGGGGGCGAGGCAAGAGCCCTCTTCTTGAGGGTACTTTTCTTAGCTTTTCTATTACTCATATTGCTAAAAAGTCTGGAAAATGCGTTTTTTTTTTCAGCGCGCACCCACTCTGAATACTGTAGGTCTTCCATTCTTAGAATTTATGTCCCAAAGTCCCGGGAAAGGTTCAATCCATTCTTCTCTCCTTTCTCAAGCCCTCTGCATATTATCGATCCTGACGGAGTATAATCGAAAGTCAAATTGTGATTTTTGTGGTCTGTTAAGTGCCAACCATATGTCTTTTGAAGATGAAGCTACGTATGCATCATTTTAATGCCTGAAATTTCGTAAGTAATCCAGGGCTTCGCCCCCTGGACCCCGCCAGGGTACTGTGGTGGGCCCCTGGATCCCAACGACTGCAGTGGCCAAGTGGTTAGAGCATCGGACTAAGCTTGCAGCCGGAAGGTCTATGGTTCAAATCCTGGCCGGGTCATACCAAAGACTTTAAAAATGGAACCTACAGCCTTTGTGCTTGGTACTCAGCATGATCAATGGAGTAGGGAAAACAAGCCAGTGGGCCACAACTGGAAAAAAGGCCGTGGTCGTCTCGACTTGAACCAATTGGTAGGAAACTGGGACGTTAAACCTGATCTAACCAACCCACGCCTTTGGCGCTGTTTGACAATTCCAACCGAGTTGCCCCTCCAAACTTTCATACATCAAATCCCGCCCCTTCCAACAAGAATGATGCCACTTCAGGCTGGCGTGGCTGGTTGCAGAAATCCAGCAACAAGTTCTTACTTCAAAATGGGTTTCTTACTCCATTTTTATTCATAATTTTCATGAAATACATCTGTTTCCTTTGGACAGAAGCCGAGGCAGCCAGAAAGAATGCCATTTTTGTCAACTATCCCCGACTATACTTGTTGCACGTGCGACAAGGGAGTCTGTCCTACGGAAAGACATCAAAGAATGCCGTATTTGGTTATAATCTTGTCAAGGTTTGACAAGAAGTTATGCAAAAAGAGCTGTCTTGATAAAGGTAATTCCATTTTGGAAATAGTGTTCAGTGCTTAAAGTCAGCCAAGCTATGAAAGATCAAGCCAGGATCTGAAGCAATTAGCCAGTGAGTAATAATATCATCCAAATAAAAACAAAGAAAAAGGTCATTTTGGACAAGTTTCATGAAGTCTCTCTGTTTATTGAAACCATGAGTAGTATCTAAAATTTGAATGAAAAACCCGTTACAAACTGATATACATCGCTATCCCATAGAAACTACAGTTGAATAAAGATGGACGATTCTTAGTCTGTAAAATAAGATATCAAATTCTAAGGTGAAGGTTAGGAAACTGGTAATGAGAAAGTTAGTGTTAAATTTGTCAAAAAACTATCAAACAACTTTGTAGTTGTTTTAGCTTTGTACCATCAGCGCCACCAGCCACACCATCAATCTATTAAAAACGTTATTTTCTCCTGGGGCACATCACTAGCACAGCGATTTGCATACCAAGCTTAGACCACAATGTAAAATTAAGCCTGGATACTAAGGACACTTAACGCACCAGGAATGATAGGATGGAAGAGGCAGGTGAGGGTTCCAATATCCTAGTTCTGGTGCCCAAAACGCACACAATGAACGTTTCATCGACGACCATTCCTCCTCGATCGGGTGCAAACCTTTGACAGTAACCAGGATGCAAAAGTATTGAGCTGCCCAACATATGGATTACTTGCGTGAATTTGGAGTACAGTTTCTTCAGACATGGTCTTTCAAAGCTGTTTTTTTATCAGATGCACTATGTATGGAGAGGTCATATTTGGAAGTATCTGAATAATCTAGGTTGCCTAGATCATGATCACTGCTGCCCGTAAGCTTATATTCTTTGTTGATGATGCAAATAAAAGCAAGACATTATCTGCTTTACCCCCAAACTATTGAAATGCTCCAGTTAGCCCCCACGGTTTTGTGTTTATGATTAGACTATGGACTCGCTCAGCTTCATTCTTGAATAAATTCCGAGAGAAGTTTTCTGATACCTCATAAATACTCCCAGCCTCCCCCCCCCCCACCACCCCCACTCCTCCCCCATTTGATATGTTGTGGGCCTGGATTTGTGTTCTCAACGTAGCCTGTTCATTAACCCATCAAGCAAAAACTTTTCTTCTTTGACAGTGTGTTAAATGGTTTACATTATCCGAGAAATCTGGCAGTTCTTCTCAAAATATACTGTAGCTCATCAATCACCTTCACGCTTTTTTCCCTTGCAAACTGAAGCTCACATCAAGCACATAATGCGTCGCGTTAAGCTTCTGCTTTCCTGGGTGAAACCAAAAATTTGTAAGAGACTTGAAACATTTTCGTATTTGGGTTAGCTTCGGTATTTTTCCCCCTTGTGAAATCATGTTTTCAATATTTGTACAGTTTGACTGTTGACAAGTGGCCTTTCACATTCATGAAGAACCATAGAAGGCAGCTGGCCAACCATCCGAATTGTGTCCTCTTCCCATCTTTATGTATAGCTTGTACATCAGTGCAATAGAGGTCCACTTCCCTTTTTCTGAGAGAATTAGCGATAGGGGTTTATGTCAATTAAACGGATGTCTCCAGTGGCGTAGCTAGAGGGGGGGGGGGGGGGGGGGGGGGGGGGGGGGGGGACTGGGGGTGGGGGGGGGGGGGGTAGGGGGTCGCCCCCACAAGGCCTCTGTCGGAAATTTCTAGTCTCTGTCGGCAATAAATAAAAACAAGTCATTTGAAACACTTACAACACTTCTTATGCATTTAAGCAGAATTACACACCGATATGTCAACGTGAAAATCAAAAGTCGGTCTCAAAACTGCCCTAAAAGCAAAAAAAAAAAAAAAAAAGAAAGAAATAAAAAAAAATGTCCCCAGAATTTCGAACAACTATCAAGATAATAATCTTTCGGAATTTTTTTGCTTTGCCCCCCCCCCCCCACCCACAAAAAAATGTCTAGCTACGCCACTGGATGTATCCAATCTGCAAAGGAGGTGACAACTTATTACAACTTAGCAAATCTAAGGTTAATGAGCCGAGCCGTGAATAATCTAGTAAATGGTAATTATCAAGAGAGAATTACATAACAGCCAAACACCCGTCGAACAAATCGATATAACATGATCTTTGAATAGGTAAAAGAATGATAGTACTGTACTACGTTCGGCCAGCTCATGTGTGACATCGGTAGTATAACAGGAGTCTTAGAAAGCACAAGCAGTCATCACCCCTAAGTACATTTCTGGTGTGGGGTATCAAAATTCTCGGGTGGTTCCTGCTCTTTGATTGACATCAAAGTTTTAAAAATGCAAATAATGCAGATTAACTCACATTCCATACAATGCAGACAGAGTGCTTGGATTACACATTTTTATCTTGTATGCTCACCAGGACATGATCTGAAGCAGTAAAATAGGTTTGTGTCTCCATATTGAAGGAGATTTATACAGTTATGGGAGGAGCTACAAGTTACTTAGCTGGGTGAATTGAGCTGTCTGGGATAATGAGAATTGCCCTTCAACCTAACTTGTATAAGTAATAACTCCCATCTGCCATGTGCTGTAAAGTGGAAAGGTATTTGTAAGAAGAATAAAACTTCATGTGGGGGTTAAGGCACATTTTCTCGGTACCCAAATTTTTCAATTCAATTCAATTCAATTCAATTCAATTCAAATTTATTTCACAAATGATTTCATGAACAGTACATAAACAACATTGAAATAACACAGGAGTTGAACTTTTAATATGCGAAAAGAAAGCCGATCCTTCTGCAAGTGGCAACCAAACACTTTCGCCGTTCTCAGTGCTTAGTCAACTAAGTTAAACAAAGTCAGCAAGTAAGAATACCAAATTTAATCCAAGCAAAAATCTGCAGAAGTTTATACCGTAATGGGAAGATACGTAGAACTTGGAAGCAACTCCTACAAACTTTTAAATCTCTACATAACAGAAATGGCTCATAAGGATAAAACCAGAATACAAAACTACCCTGTGATATTCGAGTGATATTTTTTTTAACAGTCTTCAATAAACAGTTCCATGTTAACAATTCATAAAATGTTTTTACTTGGACCTTCTGTGTAATAACTGTCAAATTCTTCGTTGAAGGGAATTTACAGCGAGTTAATACACAATCAAACTGGCACAACGAATTACACAACGTTAATGCTATATTGTACTGCCAGACCATACATAAGACAAATCAGATATCAGAGTTTAGAAAAAGGGGTAGGATGGAGTTTCTACTAACTATAATGTAAGCAGAATGGACACACTTTTCCCTACATAATATTTACACTTCCACACTGTAGTAGTTGACTGTGGTAAAAATCCTCCCCAATGTGAATATTCACTCTTTTAATAAGTAATTAACAACAATCACTTTTTTGGATCTCTCTTAAATGTGTAAGTATTAGTTTCATACGTCCCTTTTGTACATTGAAAACATCTCACAAAACTGACCCATGTAGAGTCTCTCACATACAGTATATTTGCATGGGCATAACAGTCCCAATTCTTTGACTTCTCACAAACCTGACACTTGAATGGACTCTCACCTGCATGTGTTATTTCATGGGTTTGCAGTCTTCTTTTGAGGTTTTTCTTTTTTAATTAAAATGACATCTCTTAGAACTGACATTTGGTCTCTAACCTTTGTGAATCATTTCATGTGATCTACTATCACCTTTCACTATGACTTTTCATAATACTGAGTATCTCTCACCTGTATGGGTCATTTCATGTATTTTACATTTTACCTTCTGTATAAATGACTTTTCACAATACTGACACTTGAAAGGTCTCTCACCTTTATGTATCATTTCATGTCTTGTATGATTCCCTTTCTGATTAAATGATTTCTGACAAAACTGACACTTGAAGGGCCTCTCGCCTGTGTGTATCATTTCATGTATTTTACAGTTCCTTTTTGTTGTAAATGACTTTTCACAGAACTGACAATGGAAGGGTCTCTCACCTGTGTGTGCCATTTCATGGATGTCACATTGACCCTTCGTTACGAATGACTTCTCACAGAACTGACACTTGAAGGGTCTCTCAACTATATGTGTAATCCTATGTATCCTACAGTCTGTTTCCTTTTTAAATGACTTCTCACAGAATTGACACTGGAAGGGTTTCTCATCTGTGTGTGTCATTTCATGTATTCTACAGTCCCGTTTCGTTATAAATGACTTCTCACAAAACTGACACTTGATAACTCTCTCACCTGTATGTATCATTTCATGAACTTTACAGTGACCTTTCATTATAAATGTTTTATCACAAAAATGACACTTGAAAGGTCTTTCACCTGTGTGTGTCATTTCATGTATTTTACGATCACTCTTTCTCACAAATGACTTCTCACAAAACCGACACTTAAATGGCCTCTCACCTGTATGTGTCCTTTCATGTATTTTACACTTTTCTTTCTGTATAAATGACTTCTCACAATACTGACACTGAAATGGTCTCTCACCTGTATGTGTCATTTCATGCCTTCTACAGTTCCCTTTCTGTTTGAATGGTTTCTGACAAAACTGACACTGAAAGGTTCTCTCAGTTGTGTGTGTCATTTCATGAATGTTACTTTCACCCTTTGTTACAAATGACTTCTCACATAACTCACATTCGAAGGGTCTGTCAACAATATGTGTAATGTTATGTATCCTACATTCCCTTTTTCTCTTAAATGACTTCTCACAGAACTGACACTTAAAGGGGTTTTCACCTGTGTGTGTCATTTCATGTATTTTACAGTCCCATTTCCTTGTAAAACATTTCTCACAAAAGCGACACTGGATAGGTCTCTCGTCTGTATGTATCATTTCATGTGTTTTACAGTGACTTTTCATTGTAAATGTTTTATCACAGAACTGACACTTGAAAGGTCTCTTACCTGTGTGTGTCACTTCATGTGTTTTGCAGTCACTCTTATTTGAAAACGACTTCTCACAAAACTGGCATTTAAATGGCCTCTCACCTGTATGTGTCCTTTCATGTATTTTACACTTCACTTTCTGAATAAATGATTTCTCACAAAACTGACACTTGAAGGGTCTCTCACCTGTGTGTATCATTTCATGTCTTCTGCAGTTTCCTTTCTGTGTAAATGACTTATCACAATACTGACACTTGAAGGGTCTCTCATCTGTATGCATCACTTTATGTATTTTACCATCCCTAATATTTTGAAAAGACTCCTCACAGAATTGCCACTTAGTAGCTCTCTCCTCTGCATATGGCATTTCAAGCCTTTTACAGTCACTTTTAATTGGTAGTGACTTCTCACAGAACTTTTGATGTTCCACACTGGAGCTACTACATTTATTTCCAATATGTGGTATCTCACTGGACGAACTGCAATCATTCTCTCTTTCCTGTTCATTTGTAAGGCTAGAACTTGTGTTGTCTGCTGAAGAAGTTCCATCGAGAGACAATGGATAACTGACCAGGATTATCATCTGCTGGCCATCAAGTTGAAGATGGGTTGACTTGCCAGAACCTTAAAAGAAATTCACAACATTAGCCCTTTTTTTTAATCACACACATGAAAATTGCAGGTCTATTTTCTGTGGCATCAAAGAGAAAAAGTTAACCCAAATATGGAAGTCCATAATTCCTGAAATTTAAATTTTCAGTTCCTTCTTCACAACTTTGCCATACAAACACTGCCAAAGTTCTTCCAATAGAGAAATTAAATGAGCTTCCCTTTGGTTGTTCCTTACTTTGAAACTCCCATACTTACTGTATATTTTACCTTTAACCAGCTAGCATCTTTAATCTAACTGGAAATCTTACTATGATGTATGAACTGCTTATACCAAAAACTTGTTTTGAATCTGACTGTTATATAGGAAAAAACCCTTCTGGTTCATTTATCAATTTTTCTTTTAAGGTTGAACTTTCAATGTTGCACAAAGGTGTTCATTTGTATTGAGCTAAAGTAGTTTAAAAAAATATGGATGACTTTCAAACAGCAAGCAGTATTTTTTGGAAATGGTCACAGAATTTAAGAGAATAAATAGATCCAACCACAATTAATTCTGTCAGCAAATAAACATAATATATATGAATTATCTCCTCACTATGGGACATCCACATGCCAAGTATGACATTCACGTAAGGTTCCTTCCTTAAGATACCATATTTAGAAAAGTGTAACCCCTTTGACCTCTGGTGACCTTTGACCTCCACTAGAAAAGATAGAGACTACTGTATCTACTTCATATTGGCCATTAACATACCAAGTATGAGATTTATCTAAGTTTCCCTGCTTGAAATATGGTGTTTGCAAGGTTTTAACCTTTTATCCCCTGGTGACCCAAATGACCTTTGACCTCCACCAAAAACAATATGGATAATCTCCTCACCATGAGCCATATGCCAAGTACAATTCCTCTTAGTTTCCCTGCTTTGAGAATTCATGTTTACAAGATTTTAACCTTTTGACCTCTGGTGACCCCATACTTAATATGGGTCATCTACATGCTACATATGATATGTAAGTTTGCCTGCCTGAGAAAGGCTTCCACAAATTATTTTTTCAGTACTTGTCCATTGGGCAAGTTGTTCTCTTAGTCTACTTGTCTGCATGAATATCTACAGTACTTGTCCACTTTTAATAGGCCTTTACTGATTTGTGGAGGAGACTTCGCAAGGGTACTTGCCCGGCGGGCTATGATATTGAACAGTGCACTTGCCCGAGTAACTTTTTACTTGTCCCGGACTATCGGGCGGGGGATTTGTCAAAGCCTGCATGAGATATTATGTTGAAAAGCTTTCACCTTTTGACCTCTCTGACATCAAATGACTCTTGACCTTGACCAAAAACAATAGGGATGATCTATTAAATACAGGACATCTGCATGCTATGTATGAGATCCCTCAAAATTTCGAAGGTTTTCACCATTTGAACTGCTGTGACCCCAATGAGCTTTGACCTCCACAAAAAGCAATGAGCTTCTTCAACTCAATATGGGGCACCCACATGCAGAACATGAGATTCATTAAGGTTTCCCTGCTTGAGACATTGTGCTTAAATACATTTTTGACATTTTTACCTAAGGTGACCTCAAATGACCTTTGACCTTCACCAAAAACAATAGGGATCATCTATTCAATAAGGAGGGGGGGCACATACCAAGTTTGAGATCCCCAGAGGTTAGCCTTTCTGAGCTGATCATGTTTACATGCAAGTGTCACATAAACACACATTCACACACAACTTCACCATTGCATGGAGTCCTTTCTAGGGAGAGGAATCAAAACATTACAATGACTGCCCCTCAACATCACTATCCAGTGGTCAAGTTGTTGTGAGTGTGTGAGTCTTTAGAGTTGGGGAAGATCCTTGCTCTGCTCAATAATCAAACCAAGTAAAGCTGCAAAGGTCAGGCTACTTGTAAATGTCAATTTGAGGTCCCTCAGCTTTCACTCTGAACAGCTTGGTCATTTCCAGGTGCCCCAGTGATGTCAAAAATGCAAAGCAAACACCCTAAAGATCAAGCCAACTCCAGCCACACTACTGACAGAGGAAACTTGAGGCCTCACGATTCCATTAGAGTAATGTTCTTGAGCGTGAAATGTCCACCATGAAAAAGTAGTGCTATTAACTCCGGTTTAGACCAAATTTTGTCATGATAACCTGTCCACTGGGTAATAAAACTCCATGAATCTCAAAGAGAACATAAAATTTGGGGGGAACTGAAGGTGATTTAGACTGTTTTTTAAATTCATATCAAACAGTGACGTTTTCTGTTATGTTAAAGAGAATTAGGGGTGGGTGTACCCTACCAAAACTTTAGCTCCTTCTAGCTCAAAATCTAAACGGTCATGGTATAGAAATTTTGTAGTGCCATGATTGGCAAACTTCTCAGCTTTCATATGAGGGGTAGCTCAAAATAGCTGTGAACTTTGACAAGGCTGCAGGGGCCTCGAAACGGAGCTAATTTAGTGTGTAAGTCAATGGGAGAATTATTGGGGGTGTGAAGCCTCTAGAGAAAATGGGATTTCGAAGTTTTGACATTAAGATTGCCAAAATGGTGTTCAGATGACTTGTTTAGGCACACTCATCCAACTTTTGATGAAACGTCTAGACATTTCACGCTTGAGTGATTTTTGCGGCCATAAACAGCATCTGTAGGTCAAAACGGCTGTTTTGGGCTGTTTCGGCCAATAAACCAATGATGAGGTCACCCAGCTTCAGGCTTTTGGTCCATGAGTGTTTACATAATGATGGCCATCCTTTTGATTGGGGTTGCCGTAGGTGTAAAAGTCACTACATGTGAACTAGTTGTGCTAGGCAATGCATAGCAACGAAAAGCAATGCTAGGCTAGTACAGTCCTATGTACACACACATTTGCTCAGTTATAGCCTATGTACACAACTAACAGCCGTGGAAGCTTGTTTGCGTGTTGGGAACCAAGGATGCATTTTCATGTGTGGCATTTTCAACGACATCATCCCTGCTTTGACTGGCTGGAGCAGGAGGGGCTCTCTTCTGGTTATACCTGTATTTCTTAAGGGATTATTGTACTGCCTATCATATTCAGCATGTATCGGTGTGTCTGGAGGCAACCCTCTGGCCTGTGGAGTATCCCTCACTATTTTACACCTGACTGACATATCTCTTTCATTTTCTTGTTTCAGTACTGGAGCTACCCTGTTGGCTGCCTTCTGCAAGTTATCCGTCATAGGACTGGCTAAATTTAGACAACTCAGTAGGCCTAATCTTTGTGCCTGTGCTTGAGAAGGAGGTAGGCCTACTGAACAGGGCCAGCTGCAAAGCAACATTCAGTTCGCAAGGACTTCTCCCGGGCTTCTTTTAAGATATTTCTTGAAATAAGGCTTTTCTACTACTCTAGTAGTGACAGACAGGGCATCCAAAATCTCCAATTCCACCCCCCCCCCCCCTGAAATTCGACAGCTGGCCAAAGCTATTAAAAGACCACTACAGCTTGGATGCTTTCTTTGGTGGGCAAGGACAGCTTATTGGATAGCACTTGGGAATTGCAATCTCCAGGTGCACTAACCTGTAACCTTCAACGTTGCAAAAAGGATTAGGTTGTGTTCTTCTTGAACATTTTCCTCAAAGTCATCCAACTTACCTTTGCTGCACTTAACAGGAGGCCTAAGTAGCATAGCATTTTCAGAAAGACATTTTTCTGCACTTTCAACTGGTGAAAGAATTACAATCCTGTTATACTCATTTGAGGCAACCTCTTTCACTATTACTGGGTAGAATTCACATAGGTTTTGTCAGAAGCATCCTTATAACATTCACTGGAATTTTTAGTTGGAGGTTTGCAGGCTACCTCGTTGTGGGGCTTGAAAACACTTGACTTTCTGCTTTTCATTCCTTTTCTTCTGGCTATAGTTTGTTCAATTGTCCTTGATCCTCCCTGTCCTATAAACCCACTACATTATCATATAAGTCACTGAGCTTTAAAAAAATGAAAATGCAAGTTTAATTCCACAAGAAATTCTGTATTCAAGCTTCTGTAAAACACTCATTGCATGGCTTGTCAGTATAATTTTCAAATTTGAATTAGGTTTTTTAAGTAAAGAGAAAAGCGCCCTCTATTTTGGAAAGTGTTAACATTTGACCCTCTCAGTTGACAGAGGGCTCGAACTACATTGGAAAGTATGCCTGTATGCCCTAAGTTACACCCTCTTTAATTTCACACTGCAGTCTGTGAAATTTGGATACATTTCAGAACATCCTTTTGTTGTGTCCTTTGCAGATTTTTCAGTTTTGTATGATTCCCCCTAGGTTTTGCATATTTTCCCTTGTATAGTACTATCCTGTCGTAGTTGACAAACCATCGAGTCGGACTCATCGAAACTCGTCGAAACTCATGGAAACCCATCGCACTCATCGAGCGTGTTTAGCATTTTAAGTGACATGTGAAATCATCGAAAAACTCGCCGATCATTTCATCAAAACCATCGAGGGGGCGGGGCTTGTTTGAGTCTCACAGTGAACAAGAAAATAAATTTTCTCATTGCCTTTACTGTGTATTTTTTGCCTTGCGTTCGTTTGTCATCGTATGTGTATTGCGTGCAACAAAATATTTAACACGAGATGAGTAAACTGACCAAGGGTTGCCACTGCACAACCTGAAACAAGCCACTCAATAATCTCCGATTCTAGTCCTACAGTACGATATGAGAGCGGCAAACCCGCTAAGTCCAATGTAACCTCAGTAACAAAAGGATGTGCCCCCTGCTGTCACACAAATAGTAAAAAAGTAGGTCCTGGGCATATACAGGATCCAAATAATTTAGCTCTCATTTTCTCCCGCCGGTTTCTACCATGCATGTAACTGGCCTACAGTATTAACCGCGGCATGCAGTTTTTGACTTCATCTGCGATATTCTTGTGAAACCAAAATAGCGGGTAGGCCTTAAAAATAATTTTGCGACAACTTCTGCAACCTAAAGGCCCCCTTTCCTGTTTTTATTGGCTTTGATTCTACCCGGCGCCATATTTATTTTGACCCTATAAGCACATTTGCATTACGGCAAGCCAGCCTTTTCAGCCAAGGTTCCCTTCTCATTTCTGGCTGCGTAGGCATTTTGTTTTTATCAGTGAACCGATGTAATTTAACAAAACCAACAACACATCATTTTTGCTAATACTGCTCTGCCCGCCCCCCCCCCCCTCCCCCGATCAAAAATTCTTCGGTGAAAAAAAGCAACAACTCTCTTGTAAGAATTATATTGTTTAGAATCTCCATCCGAGCCCACCTCTTACAAACTGTGCAGTGCGGACCCTTTGAAATACAGACACGTGCACGCACAGTTCCCGCATAGCCTGACTGCATTTGTCGGTACATTCCACTAGGGCCCGCTCAGCTAACGTAAAATTGAGCGCTAAAAATTCCCGGTAAAATTCTTCAAAACATAAGAAATTAACCCAATGCCATGTGTAGAATATTACAAAAGAGGTATCGGTACTGATAATAGCTTGTATATCTGCGGAAGAGTGTGATATTCCTTCATATATATTCCTAAAAATGGCGCTTAGTGTCGTTGAACGATCGCACTAGAAATTTCATTAACAGTTGAACGGGTCGCCCGATTTCAAGATCAGGGTTTGTCAATGAACTTTACGTAGTATTTTCCATACAAGGCAATAGTAGGCGTACTCAGTATGAATGAATGACGACGTAAACAAACTTGTGGCAGTAGGCTGTGCGCAGTACTTGTAGCTCGCAGGCCACGAAGAAACGAGTGCATCACACTGTATGTACCAGAGAGCTTCCACGTGGCAACACGCTGTATCTACTGTATGTACTGTACATTTGTTTGGGGAGTTCTGGCCCAAAATTACATATCATGCAGCACGCGTACCTTCGGTTCGTTGTGTGAAGCTGCCGTGCAAGGAATTGCAGTATGTTCTGTGTGAAACTCGGCTTATATACGACGATTGCTACTGCCGCGAGAATACTAACTTTTTGCTTGGCCCTGATTCGTTGAATTACGTATCTGTTTTGTGACGTCTGTACACGGGCGTATCGTTGAGGTTAGTGTTTTGAGAGGTGCCAAAATATTGCAGCTTTTTATAATTCTAAAATGTTATGGGATAGAAAGTTTCTTGAGCTTGGTAAACTGATAATTGCCGGTGGCTTCAGGAAATAAAAGAAATCTTGAAATCAATAAAATCATTGCGATATGCCTCATGCAATTTGGAACTTCGATCGAAAAAAGCTACCTGTATGTATTCGTGTGCTGATCTGTTTGTTACAGTACAGTATTGCATGCACCAAAGGTGACTGAGCGCCAAATTGCAGATGCGATAAAATAATGCAGACAGTAGTTTTTGTAAACAAGATTTTCAGTGTGCGCTGTATAGCTCATTATATTTCCGATCATTCTTAACTCAGCCACGCATTACATATCAACAACGAAACAAAACATTGAGATCCAGTCAACTATTAACAGCAGACCACGTGCACGTGGCCCACTTGTCAATCACAAAACTCATCGAGAAACTCATCGAGGTCAGCTTGTGCGTGGTTTAAAGAAATTTTAAACTCATCGCACTCATCGAAACTCATCGGAACTCATCGAGTTCCATCGCCGATGAGTTGCACTGTCAACTACGACGGGATAGTACTGTAGCTTGTTTTAACACTGAAAATCACAGGGATCTCAACAACAGAATAGTTTGGCAGCTTCCAGTGTATTCTGAGATGAATGGAAAGTCACCTTGGCTCACTTTGGAGCAGAAGAAATGCCATAGAGAAGGCTTTCTCATGTACATCATTTTTCACCACTGTACAAATGTGTGTGTGAAATAGTGCACAAAAATGAATAAGTATGCCATTATGACAGAGTCAGATTTCTATAAATAGGACAAATGAAAACAAGAAGCAAGTGAATACATTAGTAAGCATCACAACAGGAACACTCAGGCAAAATTTGGGTGGCAACTTTCACACTTGCATTCTATTAAGGCCTCACAATTCCATTAGAGTAATGTTCTTAAGCGTGAAATGTCCACCCTCAAAAAAGTAGTGCTATTAACTCCGGTTTAGACCAAATTTTGTCATGATAACCTGTCCACTGGGTAATAAAACTCCATGAATCTCAAAGAGAACATAAAAAAGTGTAGATGTTGAAAATTTGGGGAGAACTGAAGGTGATTTAGACTGTTTTTTAAATTCATATCAAACAGTGATGTTTTCTGTTATGTTGAAGAGAATTAGGGGTGGGTGTACCCTACCAAAACTTTAACTCCTCCTAGCTCAAAATCTAAACGGTTGTGGTATAGAAATTTTGTAGTGCCATGATTGGCAAACTTCTCAGCTTTCATATAAGGGGTAGCTCGAAATAACTGTGAACTTTGACAAGGCTGCAGGGGCCTCGAAACGCAGCTAATTTAGTGTGTAAGTCAATGGGAGAATTATTGGGGGTGTGAAGCCTTAATTGAGTACAAATTGCAAGAATTGGTCAATTTTTGACCATGCTATTTTCAATACCAGTATATTCAAATTTCATTTTCTCGTGAATTTACCCAAAACTGCCTTATCTTTTGCAGATGTTGCAAAATAGCCCGTTATCAAATGTCGTAAGTCTCAATTTGTCTACTGTACCTGCTCTCTGAGTTCCATCATCTCGATTCAATTCTCTCCAACCAACAAGCCACCACTTACAAATTCCTTATCCACAACAAGGAGAACATAAATTTGCAAAAGACCACCATCAATTATTTGAGGTAAGATTCCATCAAAGCACACTGGAAAGTCACACACAATGACACATATATTACAGCAGAGCAGTTGCAGCTTTTGTATAAAACAAAAGTTAAAATCCCACTGAGATTTTGTTCTTGAGAACAAGCAACCACAGCATATTTGACAAACTGTACATGGATATTCCTTCTATATAACCACTGATATACATACCTTCTTCCCCCAGGTCTGAATCTTCATTTCTGGTAGCATCAACAACTTCCTTTTCCATCTTCTTTTCTAAAAATTCATCCCCCTCCACTTTTACAGTCACTTGTATGGGAAAATCCTCCATTCCTTTCAGATGAATCAAAACAATAACCATTTTGTCCCATGTTATTAAGATTCTTGCAATCCCTCGTCACAGTTACTAGTAAATCTGAATCTTATACAAAGGCACTCTACCTTTATATGTCCATTTCAGGGCTGAAATTTAGCACTCGTCCAATTGTCCGTGACGGATAAAACTAATAATTGCATCGGACAACCACTTTCTCTCTTTGAACTTGTTGGATGGACAAGTAGATTTTATTTTTAATTGGATATTTCCCTACATCAGCAGGAAAGTATGTCATAAAAACCCCCTTAAGAAGTGGTATTGAGACAATTGTATTGACTACCATTCATTATTGTACTACGCAAATAAAAATGAAAAACTGCAGGATTTAAAGTAAAAGTTTGTTTTCTATGGCAGAGACAGGAAACAGAAGTGTTCATCTCTTGTTTGTCACTTTCATTCGGGCAACCAAAAACTATTTCGGACAAGCTAAATTTAGCTTCAGGTTGTCCGATGGGTAGTCTGAAAATTTCCTTAAAAATCAGGCCTGCATTTGGACATCCTGGCAATAGCAAAAACAACTTGATTTCTGTTGGGATTAAGTACTGTATCCTACTACAGTATGAAGTGTAGGCCAGAGGTTCTTAACTATTTTCATTGGTGGGTCACATTTTGAATCAGGAACATATCAAGGGCCACAGACAGATGCATAACCTACAATATGCCAAGAGGTTCTCTGTGGGGGTTTAATTCTGAAATTGCGTAATGAGGCTGCGGGAGTGTGATGTCCAGGGGTATGTCGTAGAGCACCTTTTGGTCCGAGGCGATGCTCGATGGAATAATAGAGGGCAAAGCCCCCGATGGGGTAGTTACAAAATTGTGAACATTAGACTGAAACCTTTATCTCTAAGTAGCACTTAATGCACACATGGCAGATCATCACAATGTCACATTTTGACTACTTTTGTCAGGCTCTCTGCCTGGCAGAGCTGGTAATAAGCTCACATCATATAGCACACATCCAATTTTTTGAGCAGAATTTTATTACTGGTTGGCATGCCAAGGATGTGTTTGCCAAACATTGCTCCCAAACTGAGGTGAGTGGCATTTGTATACAAGGCTTTGTGAGTTGTAAATACAAAGAAAAGCAACAAAATGGAAATATGATTTGGCCTACCTGTACATGAATTTTCCACCAACAAGCATAGTTCCAACTCATATTTCATAGGTTCATACCAACTGGCTTGCCACCCCCTCCCACCATCACCAATCAACATAGCCTAAGTTGTATGTTGGATTAATGGCCACTGATTTGATTAGGCAGTGAGCGTGCTATCAAGTGGGTACAGTAGGATAGTACATTATTGTCAGGTTTCATGCAGGGATGCAGCTAAGACCTGAAAATCCAGATGGGTTTGGAAGCCAGAAAATTCAAACTGCCTCACTCTATTGCCATCAATCACTCACTCTATTGCCATCAATCACTCTGAAAAACAGTGAAAAGGACTCAATCAGTTAAGCTACAGTACCACCAACATCCAAGCCTGACGTTGGCTATGCCACTGATTTTGAAGGGGGAAATTTCTAGCTATTGCACTCACATGTTCTAACTACGGGTATAATTTGCCAAGATAGGAGGGGTGAGGTAATTTCCTTGTTGTATGGGGCTTTAGAACAATCCATGCACCCAAGTAGTAAGACATACTATTACTATACTGTAGATGGGCATGAAGAGCACAGAAAAGCCAGTTTTCAATACTTTTTAGTTGTTTTTCATTTTACATGAAAAGAGGTTATCCTGTAGCCTACATTAAAATGCCTGAATGCTAAGATTGATGAAGATTACTGGTAAATTTGTTTTTAGACCTTATTTCTCTGCCATGTCAGTTTCCTTGGCTGGCCAGATTAGAACATCTTGGATGCTGGATCTGGCCCACAGGATGCCATTTAAGAACCCAGGCTGTAGGGTATGCATCATCTAATGCCACGCTACAACCCATTTTCCTAACTGCATAAGTCCTCTAACCAGTTAGACTTGCTTACTGTACATTAAATTCTATTATTTGAATTAACATACTGTACTGTATCAATGTCAATCAAGGAGCAGTCATCAATTACAGTATGAATATGCAAACACCCAGGAGTTCCTTAATTTGCCTTTTTGCAATAAATGTTTGCCACAAGGAGTTGTGGGATGTATGGAATATACACAAACTGTCCTCAGCACAGACAGCATGGGAAATGAACTTTACTTGAGACATAAGACAATTCTTAAGAACTCAAAGGCATTGTTCATGCTGTTCAAGAGACAAAACCACAGGTATGGTAAGAACCCTTCCAACACTCCTGTCTGATCTAAAAAGGGATAATTTGAGTATCTTTTAAAATAAACACTGTTCCTTTACATGTGTTGTACTGTAGATACAGCAGTGTGTTTGTTCATGCCCAGTATTTCACTATGTGCGCATGCACACTCAAAATTGCAAATGAGTTTGGAGTGATGCAAGAGTCCCCTGAAGTTTCTTTGCTTTAAAGGTACTCACAAGTTTGAACATAATTACTTTTAAGGGGAGCTTCATTTATTTTATTTTTTACATGTAGTACAAGTGACTGGGGTGTCCAGTGATACAGAGGGGTGACACATGCTAGGTACTATAACATAAACTGTCCAGTACATATATTCTTCAATGAAGATGTTCAGTATTTAATATGATATTCATACAGAAACACACACCCCTCAAGATCACATTTCCATTCCTTACCTTTTTCCTGATATGTTTCACATGCTTTGTCTTTCTTGAAACCATTCTGATTTTCTTGTGCCCAACCAGAGGATACTGACTCTGTGGTTGCCGTGACTACAGTAAATGTTCAACAGAAAACAAAAATTAAAATGTCAATATTTCAAAGGCACAATGTCATCACATCCTATAAATCTGAAGTCTGGACAAGGAAAGAGAACCTGCAAGAACAGTGTGGCACCTACAATGCTGTATGCTCACTAACAAATGGTGTAGAACCAAAGCCAACTCACGGCCATAGCCTGTGGAGGGCAAAGGGGCAACCCCCCCTCCCCCGAGATTTCCAAATTGTAAATGAAAGTTGGTCTACTTGAGAAACATACCAAAATGCTGAAAATTTCACCGTCCAAATTATAATTTCAAGGCCCCAAAACTATTTTCCCTGGGAGGTTCCCGCCATGGATGCATACTTGTGTGGGTTTCTCATCGTGATGTATGAACCATCTTCCTTCTACAAGATACATCTGTACACTGCTTGAGTACACCAGTATATGCTGGCTAAATATTAAATAGCTATGATTACCTATACATAATTATTAGCTATATGAGCTGATAAAAAGAAAACTTTTAGTTTAAAGGGTATAAGTATTCGCCACAAACTATTTCTGAAACAAAAGCTATATCTCACAAATGTCCCCGTCTTTCACTTCAAGCATCTTTTATAATACTGTATGTTACAACATAAATATTGCATTCAAGGTAAACCGAGGAGTTACAGTACCCTATACGTGAATTTCACAACTTGGTGAGAAACACACTGTAACATGATCCTCAAAAGCCATTTATAAAATAGGATACTGTAGCTGGGTACACCCATTCAAATTGGGGTGAAAACATTTTTCCATTTTAAAAATCAAATCTGGCTTTTCTTCTTGAAATCTTAATTTGTTTCTAAAGAATAAAATCCAAAGCAAAGGATATTTTGATGTACATGTACATGTAACTTTAATGTCTAAAGTGTGTCAACTTCCCATCTGGGAGACTTTTCAGCCGAACATTTTCTTGGAAGCCTATGCTATGGATACGCGCCAACAGGTGGTGGTTCCCCCAGTGGCGCACTGTGAAGAGTGCTACAGTACTGTAGGGTAAAGCCCGCACAGGATACCAGCCTTGAAGGAATGCCATGCCACAGCCGAAAAATTCAGTAAATAATTTAAGTTTCAGGTCATGTTATCAGTCCAAAGCTTTACCAAAGACCACACCACTTTAGATCTAGGACTTAGAACATGAAAAATTCCTCAAGGAGTAGAGGTGTCATCCCTCCCTTCAGGCAACATCCCCTTCAATTATGTACACCCTACAGTACCAAGATAGAAAAATCATTAAATGATAAGGATTCCTAAACATAGATCAATTCAACACTTACGAGCTTTACCAAAGATCAGGGATGAGCCTGACATACAAAAAAAATCACTGAACTTTTGAATGGGTATGTAGCATACTGACGCCAAAGGCGTCAGTCTGAGCACGAAGCATGAACTCTTACAGGTGGGGTCCAGGGGCAACGTCCTGACGGGGGTCCAGGGGGCATCGCCCCCGGAAGCTCCTGGATTTTTATGATTTCATAAGGCCCAAATGGGCTTATTGTTCATCATATTTTGATGAAACAGACAAATTAAAAAAAAACACCCTAAGCCTAAGCTTAACATACTGTATAGCCTATGTGTTAAGGTTCACTAAGTTGGATCAACAATACCTTGTCTTGCCCAATAACCTAGTTCATACCAATTGGCTTCTTGATTTCTTTGATCCAGTGTCCAACATTATTTTGTGACTCACTATTAAGTTTTAACACCATTCAACTTGCAGCACATTTTAGAGGCCTTTTGCCTAGGCCTAGGCTTTAAAGTATAGGGCCTACCTACTAGTAAATAGTAGCCCTTTTTGTACATCAGAACATATGGCTAAGGAAAGTGCCTTGGCTGTGCTCTGTAGCCTAATGTAAAGCACATTTAAGAGCCATGCCTTGCCCAGGCTAGGCCAATACTTCAAAGGCCAAACATTAGGCCTACAGTATGTGTACCAATAGCGAGGTATCCCCAACAGCGCGAATATGTTTTCATATTTGTTCACCATTTCTACAAACCACGGCTTACCACCTTTGCATTCACGACAATTAAAGTTAGCCTAGCGTTACACTTTCCCATACAGTCCTAACCTTCATAGGATAAATTATCGAGAAGTGAGATTACATTTCGTTAAATGTACGCTGGTGTGCAACGATCCGCCATCTTACTTTTCTGTACAATTGTAACCCTTCGCTCTCGCAGAACATGCCGCAATTTTACTAAACAGGACAAAAAACAACATACCTTGCCATGTGTTTTAGTGGGAAAATATCTCTCGTTTACAATGAAATAGTCCACTTTTCTTTCTGTGGCTTAAAGGGAAACTTTAGAACAGTAAATTGATATCATTCGTTTTGTAGACAATAACGCGAAAAGCAGTGTACCAATTGCGCGTATACGTAAAAGCACGGCCGGCCGGAGTACGCACACGCGTTGCTTACATAGCCTATGAGCGAACGGCAGGTGCAACTCTACATCTCTCTAGCTCTGTACGCCATGCCAAGACGCTTGGGCCATACCATTTTTGAGGGTGATGAATTCAAAATTCTCGTAAAAACGGTTTTGGTCAAACCATTGCCAAATTTACGAAAATATTAAACCGCACAGAACTGCCCATACAATACTGAGAAAACCCACAATTGTTCGTTCCTGCCTGTGAGAACCCTATAGCTGGATACCTATTTTCTTTTCTTGCACCTGTTACGCGCACAAAGGACTGGTCCATGTTGTTATGATATCGAACGTTTTTAGCGTCTATAGGGCTAGAATTTGAGGAGGAGGAGCTGATCTTTTCACTGTCGTCCAATCACAGTAACAGACAGCGTTTTGGGCTTGCGGTTGCAGCCACAAACACTGCGTGTACCCCATCGGACCATCTGAATTACCGGTATGAGAACATATTATCACGATCATTTCTAGAATCAGTTCCCAAATAAAGACCGGGTTAATAATTTACAAACTTTCACAAGTAAAGGCTGCAAGGTCATCCAATTTGCGCCAAGTTCTTCTAGGCCACCCACACAAAGTTCAGTGACCGTTATTATGAATACTGTTGATATCTCCGATCAGGTTGTTTTCTTTATGGGGTGCCAGGGAGGAGAGGGGTTGTGTTGTTTTTTATCAAGATGTTGCAAACTTTCCGTCTTGCCTGCAGAATTTCTTCTTGCTTGCTTGCTTTTTGTAGGGAATGGGTGATCTGTAAGACTACAGATTGGCACTTCCACTAACATACTTTATGAGGATGCCAATGTTTACACTTGCTTGATACTTTTATTTACCCTCTGGTATGGCGATGCTTCTAAAAGTTTAATACAGGGGATAATTAACTTTTATGTTTTTGAATCTTCAGCCTTCAACCAATATTTTCATATTAGAAATGAAAAATACATGTGGGATGGATAAGTTGGGGAATGAATGGGAAAAAAGATCCACATAAACTATAGCTCACTCTGAAATAAATTGTGTTCCTAATCTTGTTTCACTCCCTGAATGTATTGCATAAAAGTATGTCTGGGTCACACTGTGATTAAACATGGGGTGACAGATTTTGTTTTTCCTTTTTTCACTTGGGTACTCAGACAATTGCATAAGCAGTGGTATGTTATATAGTTACATTTTACATTACAAAAGTGTTAGATTGAACAGTTATATTAAATTTTTAACATTTAACTAGGGAAAAGCACCTCAGAGCAGAACTTAACATGCCCTCTGGCTAAACCCTTGCCCACTTTGATTAGTTTTCTAAAGGCTCCATGGTAAATTCATTCTATTTGAGTGGATATTGAAATTTATTGCACACAGGTTCAAAAGCACCTGGCACCTGGTAACACTTCAGAAGCAGGTCTGGATTTCTTTGCAGTTGAAATGAGGTGAGAAAATGTGCAATGTCTGCCAAGCAGTCCATAAAATTGTATTGTTACTAACAATCCATTTCACCTGTCATACATTCTCATCCATCTTCACCTTTTCATCCAGGGCCCAACACTAACCCCTGCATTTTCATCCATTGACTAACAAAACCATTCCACTTCATTTCATTGCTTCATTCCATTACACTGCTCTGCCTTAAGTAAGTTAGTAATGTAGACCCATTGTTTGTTACACCTGGCTAGCTGGGCAGCAATTTATCTTTTGTGTTGGTTTAGGGGATGGGTTCTTGATTTCTTATGTGTAGTTAGAGCTGTCCTGGCTGCCAAGGTGTGAGGGTCTCGGTCTTCTCGGTCCCGTTGTATAATTGGATATTATTCTTTGGACTTTGATAATTTTTGTACCAGGAAGAGTCTTTCGTGAGTAATTCATTTATATTATTTTCCCCTTCCTGAATTCTCAATTGCTTCACCGTTGTTTTTGTTACCTGAAAGCACAGGTTTTAATTTAAATTATACTGGAACTACTTCGAAGGAAGCCTCCTCTCCTTTTTTTATTGTGGTTTGTAGTTCTGGAACCCATGGCGGACGGGCCACTGGAACAAATTTTGGTAGTACAGATGGGGTGTAGTATCCTATTTGCTGGTGGATTTTATTTTGTGAGTGTTCGATCCAGGGTTCTATCATTATTGTAATTGCAGTAAGGGGTCATTAGAATGCAGTCTGCAAAAAAATTAGAAAGTGAGATAAGGAGGTTAGAAAAGGAAATACAAAAGAGAAGCATGAGAATTCGGGAAGGGTCAATTTTTAATTCGCCGGCCCTCACACCTGGTGGGCAAGAGGAAGACGGGGCAGCTCTCCTCACCAGCACAAGGGTGAGTAATTTTGATTCTTTGGATAAGGATAGTGATTTAGATAGGGGTCAAGGCAGTAGGAGGCCAGTAGTTAAGCCTAAAGATTATGATGGCAAGAGTAATTTTGAGGATTACAAAGTTCATTTTGAATTGTGTAGTGATGTTAATGGATGGAAGGAACAAGAGAAATTACAGTTTTTCCTTGTGCAGTTGCAAGGGGAGGCTGTGCAATTCTATAGGGATATGCCGGACTCTGCTAAGACAGATTATCAGAAGGTGTGTAACTTATTTCAAGTACGATTTGGTTCACATGGGCAGAAAGATTTGTACCGTGCTCGCCTCCGAATTCGTAAGCGAAAGCAGGGTGAACCGCTCGTTGAGCTAGCTGCTGATATTAGAAGGTTAATTAATGCTGCATATCCCGATATGCCGCCAGAAGTAAAGAATGAATTGGGTAGTGACTACTTCATTGAAGCTTTAGATAATGCCGTGCAGCGTACGGTTGTAAGGAGACGTAAACCCACGTCATTAGAGGCAGCACTAAAGGTTGCAATGGAGGAGGAAGCAATTATGCAATTAGAAGCCTCCAGAAAAGGCCCAAATTTAGTAGCTTCAACAGGTGAAACTAGCCATATGCAACAAATGCTTAATGATTTAGCTACGCAAGTGTCACAACTGAATGATAATGTCCAACAGTTAATGCAGAATAAGGTTGAAGTACAAGGTTCCCACGTACGTGGGCGGGGTTGCTGGAGTTGCGGTGATTTAGGTCATTTTAGGAGGAATTGCCCACAAGGGTATGGCAAATATGGGGGACCACCCTCATTTCAACCTTATTACCCCCACGAGGGACCGTTAAACTAAGAAGAGTTGTTCATGGAGCCGATGACCAACTCGAGGGTGGTATCGAAAACAAGGCTCAGGCTGTTGGCCAAACCATTTTTGCTTATGGGCGAGTAAATGGAGTTGATGTAAAATTTTTGATCGATACTGGATCTAAGTTTACATTGTTGCATGCCGATGTATGGCAATTGTTGCCTGACTCAGTCAGGAGGTCACTAGAACCATGTAATCTTCCTCTTGTAGGAGCTGGGGGTGAACCCCTCAAGGTGCAAGGAAAAGGGGTAGTAAACTTGGCCTTGGGGAAGGTTAGGACAAAACACACCATTTATGTAGCAAATATTGTAAATTCTGGGATTCTGGGTATCGATTTTCTTAAAGGTCATGGGGGAATACTCGACCTCCATAATGGATATCTTCAATTTGGTAGTGAGTATGTGAAATTATTACATGAGGACCAATTAGCAATGACCAAATGTTGTAAAGTAACTCTAGCTGAAACTGTTACCATTCCCCCGGAAGTGAAATGATTTTGCCGGGGAAGATCCATGTTCCCTGTCCGGATATGAAAATGGGGGTCATAGAAGTTTTCAACCAAGTTCCAAGAAAAAGACTTGGGTTTATTAGTTGCTCATACGTTTGTTTAAAGTGAAAAATAATGCTAAAGTACCTGTGCGGGTAATGAACTTACAGCAGGAGCCTGTAACGGTATACGAAGGGACAGGTTTGGGGCTTCTTCACCCTTCGGAAGTGGTTGAATTTGGGAACTGTAATGGAGGGACGAATGGAGAACACCATTCCCCCATTGGTGAGCTTTTTAATCATAGTACCAAAGATTTGGATGACAGTGAGAAGGAAAGGGTGTGGCAATTTTTGGAAAGGAACAGGGATGTGTTCTCCCTTGAGGGGGAGCTGGGAAGGACGAATAGGGTTTTCCACCATATTGAGACAGGGGATGCAGCCCCCATTAAGCAACATGCTAGACGATTCCCTGTGGCTCAGCGGGCTGAGGTAGAAAATAAAGTTCAAGAAATGTTAAATGCTGACATTATTACTCCTTCTATTAGCCCCTGGTCTAGCCCAATAGTGCTCGTGCGGAAAAAAGATGGCTCCACCCGTTTCTGCACAGACTATCGGAAACTTAATGAGGTAACTAGGAAAGATTCATACCCTCTGCCTAGGATTGAGGAAAGCCTTGAGGCATTAGGAGGTAGTAAGTGGTTCTCTACCTTAGACCTAGCCAGTGGATACTGGCAGGTAGAAGTAGCCCCCGAAGATCGCCCTAAACTGCATTTACAACTGGGAGACAGCTTTTTGAATACAAAGTTCTTCCCTTTGGTTAACGGGGGCACCTGCAACCTTTGAAAGATTAATGGATAATGTTCTGGCTGGCCTTCACTGGGAGACTTGCTTGGTGTACTTAGATGACATTATAGTGTTTAGTGAGTCATTCGACTCGCACCTCGAAAAGTTGCAACAAGTCTTTGATCGGTTGAAAGGGGCAAACCTAAAGCTCAAACCCACTAAGTGTTCTCTATTCAAAGAAAAGTAAAGTAAGTACCTCGGGCATGTCGTGTCAAGTGAAGGTATATGTACAGATCCTGAGAAGGTAGAGGTTATTGAGAATTGGCTCACTCCAAGTAATGTCACGGAGGTGAGGAAATTTCTGGGTTTGTGTAGTTACTATAGGAAATTTGTCAAGAATTTTGGGCAAACAGCTGCTCCCCTACATCATTTAAACGCAAAAGGAAGTTGGATTTAGGTGGACTGAGGAGCATAGTAAAGCTTTTAGAGATCTCAAAGCGGCTTTGACTAGTAGCCCTATTTTGGCCTATCCAGACTTTTCTCAACAATTTGTACTGGATACAGATGCCAGTAATGGTGCAATTGGGGCCGTACTGTTTCAGGTTGGGGCTGATGGCAAAGAACATGTTATTGCCTATGCAAGTAAGAAACTCACAAAATCTGAAGTCAAATACAGTACTACTAGAAAAGAACTTCTTGCAGTAGTCAAATTTGTAAAACAGTTTAGACATTACCTGTTGGGCAGGAAGTTTGTTCTCAGAACGGACCACAATTCTTTGAGGTGGTTGTTTCAATTTAAGGAGCCCGAGGGTCAAGTGGCCCGTTGGTTAGAATTCTTGAGTGAGTACGATTTTGAAATCGTCCACAGAGCTGGTACCCAACATGGAAATGCTGATGCCCTCTCCCGTATGCCACTTGTTAAGGAAGAAATGGTCCAGACTGAGGAGCTGCAGAGGGGCAGGGAGGTTTGTGCCCCAGTGGTCTTAGCTGGGGATAAAGGGGACTTATTAGCTGCCCAAAAAGCCGATCAGCATTTGAAACCTGTAATCCAGTGGCTAGAAGAAGGGCTACGGCCAAGTAATCATGATGTGTCTGCCTTTAGTAGGGAAACAAAGGCTTATTGGTTCTTGTGGGATCAGTTAAAGCTTGTAAATGGTGTTTTATCTCGGGAGTTTTATCATGACAACCCGAACCAGGGTGTAAAATTTAGACAAATAGTAGTACCTAAGGCCATGAGGCAGGAAGTGTTTCTCAAAGCCCATAGTTCAGTAACTGGCGGACACCTAGGGCGAGTCCGTACATTTGCCAAGGTACAACAACAATATTTTTGGATTGGCTATAGAGAGGACATTGGTCTATGGGTACGGCAATGCACGAAGTGTGCGAAACGTAAATCACCCACTCGTAGACCCAGGGCCGCTTTGGCAAATTTTAATTATGTGGGCTTTCCTATGGAAAGAGTGGCAATTGATATTATGGGACCTCTGCCAATGTCTAAGAGAGGGAACAAATTCGTTCTAGTTGTAACTGATTATTTTACTAAATGGGCTGAGGCCTACGCCCTCCCGAATCAAGAGGCTGTTACTTGTGCTGATGTACTAGTGAAAGAATTCTTTTGCCGATTTGGTGTACCATACTCAATCCATAGTGACCAGGGGCGCAACTTCGAGAGTGGCCTGTTCCAAGAAGTATGTAAATTGTTGGACATTAATAAAACAAAAACAACTGCATATCATCCCCAGTCGGATGGCCTCGTTGAACGTTTGAACAGAACTTTAGCCACAATGCTAAGTATGTACGTGAAAGAGGAACAAAATGACTGGGATGAGTACCTTCCTATGGTCATGTCTGCTTACAGATCAAGTATGCAAGAAAGTACCAAGTACAGCCCAAATTTCTTAATGTTTGGTCGGGAAGTGAACTTACCATTGAATCTGTTATGTCCGACACCGGAACAAGATGAGTATGATTCAGACAGTTATGCAAAAAAATTACAGAATTGTTTTGAGAAATCTTTTCAGACTGTTCGAGAGCACTTGGGAGATGTTCAACGTAGACAAAAGAAGCTGTATGATATGAAAAAGTGGGGGCAGCCTTACGCCGAAGGTGACAATGTTTGGCTATATGTTCCAGCTAGGAAAAAGGGGCTAAGTCCTAAACTGCAACAGTTTTGGCAAGGACCATGCAAAATTTCGAAGCGGGTCTCAGATGCTGTTTATCAAATAAAGAGACTGGACAATGAAAAAAAATTTCTGGTACACTTTGATAGACTTAAGCCATGTTATTCCGCTCCGCCACAGGTAGCTTCAGGGGAAACTTTTGATATGCCATTTGGCAATGCAGAAGAAGTCGAACTAGACTATGATCAGGAACATTTACCTCTTTCCACTTCTGCAGACCCCGATGCAGTGCCTCAGAGGCGAATTAGACGTATGCCTGCATGGACAAAAGACTACGATATGTATTAGTGGGTAAACTTTACAAGTGGTACAGAATGCCTGTTGTGCAGGAAGTGTGACATGCGTGAACTACTCGACCTTATTCTTCGTAGCCATCTATCAACGCTGTCTACATGGTCGGAGTGCCGGATAGTAAAGCTAGGATATTATACCCTATAGTTTGGACAACCTCTGAACATTTACCCTTTTCAGATATGAACTAATTATGACTCTTTTATGTTATATGTGAGCAGTACAAATTTTGATTGCTGTTTCAGTGGATTGTGGAGACATATATGAAATGGACTTTTCTTACAAATGGTGCGTTGTGTGTAAATAATGTATATATTGTGTATTGCAAATGTGCCTCCTACTGCCTACCCCTAAAAATATGTTATGAGTTTGAAGCCTATATTTTAATGTTAAAAGGACTCGGGGTCGAGTTTTTGAGGAAGGGGGGCAGTGTTACTAACAATCCATTTCACCTGTCATACATTCTCATCCATCTTCACCTTTTCATCCAGGGCCCAACACTAACCCCTGCATTTTCATCCATTGACTAACAAAACCATTCCACTTCATTTCATTGCTTCATTCCATTACACTGCTCTGCCTTAAGTAAGTTAGTAATGTAGACCCATTGTTTGTTACACCTGGCTAGCTGGGCAGCAATTTATCTTTTGTGTTGGTTTAGGGGATGGGTTCTTGATTTCTTATGTGTAGTTAGAGCTGTCCTGGCTGCCAAGGTGTGAGGGTCTCGGTCTTCTCGGTCCCGTTGTATAATTGGATATTATTCTTTGGACTTTGATAATTTTTGTACCAGGAAGAGTCTTTCGTGAGTAATTCATTTATATTATTTTCCCCTTCCTGAATTCTCAATTGCTTCACCGTTGTTTTTGTTACCTGAAAGCACAGGTTTTAATTTAAATTATACTGGAACTACTTCGAAGGAAGCCTCCTCTCCTTTTTTTATTGTGGTTTGTAGTTCTGGAACCCATGGCGGACGGGCCACTGTAACAGTATGTACCTACTAGAACTCAGCTCAACATTATATTAAAACCTTAATTAATATGTGGGGCAGTAAAATGATCAACAAATCATGATACCTGCTGCACTGATAATTTGATGCACTTGGGGCAACATGTCAAGTGAGGTAATTGGATAGTAATTTTTTTTCTTTTCAGTGAACATCTGTATATCATATGGTGTAGACAGATGGCAAATAGGTATTGCTGGTACCAGGTGCATAGTGATGCCATGGAATGATGGGATGGGGGGGGGGGAGGATGGTCAGATTTTGGCTACACAAGAAAGCAAAGTGAAATTTGGAAGTGATGAGTGGGGAACATTAGCCTAGCCCCTGGCTGACTATATGCTATGGTCCTGGTTTTCAGGACTATTGTAGTTGGAGGAGGGATGGGGGCTTTAGGACTATGGTCCTCCCAAAAATTTTCACTTTTTAGAGTATGTCTAAAAAGTCAAAAATACCTTTGAAACTGCAAAAAGTCAGAATCTGAGTGGCTATACACCAGGGGTGGTACCAGGATTTGCCTGACGGGGGAGGGGGCAAGCTCCCTGATGGGGGTAGGGGCCAGCAGCCCGAAGTCCAGACAAAGGCCAAAAGGACTAAAAACGCAAAATTTCTGGCGCACAAAGTGCACGGAAAAAGTTTTGGCTTTTTCAACAAAAAAATTGAAAATCTTAAATTTTTATTGAAGAAAATTTGAGAAGTTTGGATTTTTATTTTAAGAAAATTGAAAAATTTGGGTTTTTTGTAAGGAGAATTGGAAAAATTGGGGTCTTTATTGAAGTAGCTGCCCTCCCTATGAGCAAAATGAAGCAGATCTTTGGGGCGACTGAATGTCATTGGGACTTCATATTTTATCGTACGGGTTAAGGCTCCCCGACGAAACTGGAAAATTTCCCCGAGGGGGGGGGGTGCCATGCCCCCCTGCTGGTGTCACCCTTGTTATGCACCACAATTTGAGAAACTTTCCTGCAGCTCTCTTGATATGGTATGACATCATCATTAAAATCATTTCATTTCGTGCAGGGGAAAAACAAAAAAGAGCAAATGTCAAGATGACAGGGATTCACCAGGCTCCAAAAAAAGTAAGTGGGCTAAACTTGATTTGTCTATCCCATACAAACGCGTCACTTGCCCTGCTACCATTAATCAGGAAATGATCAAACACCAAGCAAAGAAAAAAAGGGTAGAAGCCGTAAGGGTATACAAAAACCGAGGATTGAATGGGCCACTGGCATCAGAAAAACCAGAAATGGAAAGAATTAGAGATGCCTTATCAGGCTTAATTGATGGAACTTACCAATCCATTGGAGATGCTGCAAAAACCCAAAACGTTCACTATGAAAAAATACGAAGAAGAGCAAGTGGTGAAGTACCTTGGTACAAGAGAAAAGGTAGGGATCCTTATTTAACTTTAGGAGAAGAGAGGCACCTTGCTCGGTGGATAAGTACCATGGGTAAAAGGGGTTTTCCTGTTAGTCCTAAACAACTGAGGGACACTGTGGAAAACATGGTAAATGCAGATGGCAGGCAGACACCTTTTAAGAATGGCAGACCTTCTAGAAGTTGGTATAAAGGTTTCCTTCGTCGCAATCCTTCCATAGCTTTAAAGCCTACAAAAATGATGGACAGGGGAAGGGCAAAAGTAACAACTGATGATGTAGACAAATGGTTTAATGAGTATGCCTGCTTTATGTCTGATATGGACTTGTGTGACAAACCCAACCTCATTTACAACTTTGATGAATCTGGATTTGGGTTGAGCGGAAAACCACCAAGGTTTTCTCTGGGGTGTAAAGACACAAAGGGGTCATTGCCACAAATATCTGCAGGAGAAGGAAAGAGACAGACAACAGTTGGGATGTGTGCCAATGCAAATGGACAACTCCTGCCCCCTTTTATATTGTTTAAGGGGTCTGTTCCAACCTCTTGGGACCCTCTAGCTGGTGCACCTCCAGGCAGCCTTGCATCTTTCACAGAGTCAGGGTGGATGACTCAATTGGCCTTTCAACACTGGTTTAAAGATCTCTTTATTAAATCAATTGGTAAAGAAAGACCAGTGGTATTGTTACTGGATTCCCATCAGGGACATATTAACTTTGATCTGTTTAAGATGGCTGAAGAAAACAATGTGTACCTGTACAGGTTGCTACCTAATGCAACTCATTTTCTGCAGCCACTTGATGTTGGTGTCTTTGGCTTCACAAGGCAACTTTGGTGGGAACAGCTAAGGAAATGGGTCAGGGAACATCCTAATGAGGTTGCATCACAGAAAGTTGTTGGGCGTATTCTAGGCAAAATGTGGGAAAATGTTGAAAGACCTAATGTAATTAGGAAGAGCTTTGATTCTGCAGGAATATATCCACTAAACAGGCAAGCTGTATGTAATGACAACACGATGCCCTCTGAAACCTTTGCAACCCCACCACTAAATGACAGCAAACAAAAAATGTTGAAAGATCATGTCATTCAGACCCCACCAAAACAAGGAAAGGTTTCTCCAAACCTTCAAAATGCTACGGTATTGCCATCTGCAAAACCACTACAACATACCAGAAGAAATCTAATTAATGAATTACCATTCAATATCAATTCAAGTAAAGCCTTTGATCTCATGAAAAATGAATTGCTAACTTCATGCAGAAAGCTTGCTAAGAAGGAACTTTTTCACAAAAAGAAGTATTTCAAGCATAAGAATGATGATGCAGATGCAGACAAATGCCTTTGTCCAATTTGTGGCAGACAATACAGGATAGATACCACTCTATGCTGGGTTGGTTGTGATGGTTGCCAGGCATGGTATCACACATCCTGTCTGCCTGCCAAGTTGGTAACAAAAAGGGCTCTTAAAAGGAAGTTGTGGTATTGTCCTAATTGTAAAAAGTAATTACAAGAAATACATGTGTCATGTATGCAGTATTTGGTGGTTATCATTTTTGTTGAATTTTTCAGTGAATAAATAGTGAACATTAGAGTGTGTATTAATGGGTAAAGATTGTCAAGTGGGTTCAAGTGGTATATTGATAATTAAATTGCCAATTAAATTGTGATATTAGCTGTTCTGATCATCTACTCTACTCAATCACTATAATTGCTTCTAAGTTGTTTGTTGCTTCTGTTTGTTTTACTTGCTTCCTTCTTTAATTGCCTTACAGTACCTATCTTTTTGTAAACTGGTCTAGTGGGGCTGCTTGTACAAGCTTCTCCCTTTTTCAGTCCTCCTCAACCTTCTTGTTGCAATTCTAGTGTATGACTTTTATGACTATTGATGTTTAAAATAAACTGAAACTGAAATTTCTTGCTAAATTACTTATGTTTTTCCTTACACATCATATGGTATAGATATTTTTCAACTTTTACTTGGGGGAGTTTTAGAAGAGAATAAAAAAGTCTAAAAACTGACTCTGGGTCATTGTTTTATGTTGCTGTAGCTTATTTTGACATCAGAAAATAATTTTAGAGTTTAATATACAGTGTCCATTGATGGGCACAAGCTTTGTGTAAGAAGATGCCAGGACATGCAGTTTTACAAAGCTGTACATCTTTGTGATGTGATGTATTTTGTGATGTGATTATTTCAACTTTGTACAAAGACCAGCATCAATTTGGGGATGAACCAAACTAGCCTAGAAGACACTCCCAGTCTTTTTTTTTCTGGACTACCTGAAACCATCCCAAATACTGTAACCTACAGGAAGACTGAATCAATGTTTAATGAAACAACTTTACTTTGTAGAATATTCTTTCACGATATGCTATGGTAGAGCTGTAAAGATAAATGGTATACATCTTCCATGGAAAAAAGGTAGGGTATGGTGCACACACTAAAAAAGAAACCTTGGTACAAAGATACCACCAGGAATGATAATGCTCATTATTATCTGCCAGCTCTTTGCGCGCAGTTACTTGTTCTACAGCAAGTCTCCACAGGCCTACACTTCAGTGTATTTATACCAATATGGCTAGGCTACTCTGTGCAAAACAGTGATTGGGGGTGCAGAGGCATACAGGTGAAAAATAGGATTTTGCTTAACTGCTATAGGAATTTGCACATAGAGAAAACGTGGAAAAGGGGCTATTTTTCCTTGCCAAAAACTCTTTAAAATACATTTTTACCTCTTAAGCAACTCTTTTGCCTGAAATTCAAGAAAATGGTCAATCTGAACATTAATCTGGCAAAAGCAAAAGGAAGAAGGCAAAAGATTCATCAAAAATTAGATTACCCTCTACTGTATTGGTATACATCCACCTTCTGACCATAAAGTGACCCAAAGTTTAGACTAAATTTCTTTAAGCCTAACAAAGATTACATTGTTGAACCACTGGCAGATCCGGGGGGGGGGCAATGGCCCCACCCAAAGGTGGCCCCAAAAATTGTTTCCAAAACTTATCGAGAATTGTACCTAGGAAAACAAAATTTTTTAGAAGAAAATAAACTTCACAACTGTACACTTTTGTTGCACCAAATTGCATCTGAGGGCATTCAGTTACAGAAAAATTCCCCTCCCCCATATCACTATAACACCAGTTTGGCCCTTTCCAAACAAAGTCCCTGGATCTGCCAGTGTGTTGTTAATTTCAGAAGGTAGACTGAAAAACTTTAAAGGTTTGCTTCCATATCCTTGTGACAGGCAGCACAATTATTGGATGAACACCTTTATGCTGGGTTGGTTGTGATGTCTTGCATCCTGCCTGTCTGCAAGGGTGGAAACAAAGAAAATGCTGACAAAAAAGTTTTAGACTTTTGTTATTGTTTGAACTGTAAAAGTAAACAGTATTTAGTAGTCATCCACGTCTTTATGTTCTTTTGTGTACAAACTACAAAATGGATGAGGGAGAGGGGTCACAAATTTTTCGAAACACAGTAGTGTAGTATAAATACAGTTGATTATTTTGTCAAAATCCAATTAAGTTCAAATTATTAACAATATGCGCTGAGTAATGAGAATGGATTGTGTTCAGAAAAGAAGTGTTCATGACAATGGTGAAAATATTTATGACCACTTCTATAGAACCATCCAATACAAGCTGTATTACTCTTTACTATTTTCATTACCTTTTAATTACAGTAAACAAACAATATCTTTACAAGAAAATTTTCTTTTTAAGATTACAGGGGGACTACAGGAAGTGAAAATAAAAATCCAGAACAGTGTCATCAAGGGATACCATGAATATAAAATTGCACCCCCAATAGAACTTCCTCTAAGGCTAACACCACAATATGCAAACATTCACGATGAAGAAGCTGTGCTCATCTGGATGCCCAATGAGCATTCAATCAACGAAGAAATTTTAAAGAGCAAAAACTCTCAAGGGATAACTATAAAAGAGCTTGTTAACCCTGTTTCAGTGATTATTGGCCACGTACCACGTGGTCTAGGAAGACTGTTAAAACAATGTATGGACAAAAATGTACAGGTCACATGCCTTGCTACTGGTAAGCCAAGGCAGAGTTTTCCACCCTGGCCACACTTTTCCCAAAAAGGAGGAGGAGTAGTCATTCCATGTGAATATATCTTGACATGTAAAAAAAATGAGGCACAGGAGCTTATCTCAAAAATAAAAAGCTCTTTTCAAAATGTTCAAGGTGGAGAGGGGATGAAGATTTCAGTAATTAATATGTAATTAACTCCTGTATAGTTAATCATAACTCCAGTGAAAATCATATGTTATATTAAGTTTGTATTTCTTAATTTCTAGATTACCTCCAGAGATATAAAATGTTGTAAGTCATAAGTTTTCAGGTACTGTTGTATACTGTACGTCTTCTACTGCATACTGATGTTCCATGTATAGCATGCACTGATGATGTTTCAATAACAATAGCAGACATAATATATGCACAATCAAAAAACTGAGGGTTTTTTCAATACATCAATGGTTTAATATAGCTCTGACAAGGCATACGCAGACAGTCCTCAGTAAAGGCCTGTCTGTAGTCAATCGCCGATAGCTCCCCATACACAGTCCTTACAGCGACTATAACTGAAAACCCAGGGTCTTTGACCAATATGGTGCTGGTCAAAATTCTTATCCTTCTATAGCAAAACTAGTGCCTAAAATCTTACAACCAAAACTTATCCTCACTTCTTTCACAAGTATTGCAGCTATTTTTGATCACTTCGAACATCTGAAAAGTTTTGAAAATGTTCAATAAAATCATTAACTTTGGCCACTTTGCAAAATTTATAGTAGCGTTTAAAATATTTGTTTATATCAGAATATTGTGTGTGTAACACTGTGACGTCACAAAAACTTTTGATTAATGTAGTTCCTATACATACGCATGGCACTTGCCTCTGTAAACATTGCATACTGCCGTAACAATGTACATAGAACATTACCATACTGATGTAAACGAAGTTCCTTAGCCACGCTGTCATTTTAACTGCACAAAAAAGTTGCTGATTTCAAGTTTTTGAAACTTTCCATAAGATTTTGGTGATCAAGCAAAAAGATCTGCAGTACAGTACTCCTGCAGGCTGCAAGATTTGGAGAAGAAAATTCATGGTACTAAATTAACTTTTTATGTCAAAGGTTTTCTAGGAGAAGAAAGTCAATTTCAACCAACATAAAGACATCCGACCACCCCCCCCCCCACCCCACTATTTTGATAGGTCATTGTAAGGACTGTGCAGATAGCTGTAGGCCAACAAACATACACAGTCCTTCACTGAGGACTAGCACAGACACTGACCTTTACAGCTGCTATTAATCACATGCCCTGTTACACAAATCTACATTACAAGTGGATGGCTGCAGTCTTCTTCTTGGAGAAGGTGAAACATCCATGAGTATTCTTTCATCTCACATGCATCACAAAAAGTAAATGTGCTTAGCAATAAAACTGACAGGGTTCCTACGTACTGTATGGATAAGGGCACCACTGATTAAGTTGGAGGGTAGACCATTCCAGTCCTAGTGGGTTTTTAAGCTAGCCTAAATTTTAAGTTTGATCTTGCATACCGATGGCAAAAGTGAAGATCATGCATCAAAGGGGTTCTAGAGGTAGTGTGCTGCATAGGCAGTCCTTGCGTTATATAGTAAATACTGTATATAATAATGGATTTATAGTATTTACTGTATAATGCTAGGACTGCCTGGGGTGTGTTGGAGGCAAAGAATCAGGTATCTGAGTTTGGCCAATAACACCTTTGGGGAGACTGAATGCTTATTTTTTGTACCTTTGTCAATCAGCCAACAGGGCCAGGTTGATCTCCCTCAGAAAGCCAGTCAAAATGGCCCAAGATTTGAGTCAATAATATTCTCTAACAATTTGCAACCGACACAACTTAGAGAAACTGGCCCAGCTACTGTAGGCCTATACTGGTGGTAGAGAATTGTCACCTTGTTTGTATTTGACACCTGTCTCGCATTAAACTTCCCTTAAACCAATTAAAGATTTGCTGCCTAAAATAATTCTTCCATCACAACATTCATTTTCTGTCAGGTAACAATTTCAGTTATAAGTTATGAAGCCACAGTCAACATATGTCTATAGAATAAACCTGACAAGAACATAATGTAGAGAATAAGCCATTTCGTGGAACTGCTATATGGAATTTTGTACACAAAATTAGAAAAGTAGAAGATGGGCTATTTCTCCGTACCAAAAGTTCTTTCAAATAAATATTTCCTATTAGGCAACAATTTTGGCATTAAAATCTACACATTTGACTATTTAAAGCCTTGGTATTTGCCAAATGATAAAATTATGGCTAAAGTTTAGCTTAAATTAGGATTACCCTTTATTGGTACACAACTGCAGACTGCTGTAAAAACAGCTCTAACTTGTACTCTAAATCTCTTACTGCCTAACACAAATTTCGAAGTGGAACTAATGTTACCTGAAAGAGTAGATCTCTAAAATATTGCTGATTCAAAATTACGATCCAGTCTGCTAAATCTTGAAAAATATAACCAGAAAGCCCAAAGGCTTAGTGATTCCTTGCCGAATGGGGATGCTTTGTTGCACTGAGGTTTATCCCTCAAATTTATCTTTTTTGACTACATCATTTTATGTTTTAACAATTTGACCTCTGCTGACCTCACATGACCTTTGAACCCCACCAAATATAAAAAAAAAGAAAATCTGAAGTGTCTTGAAAGGGATTCAACTCCAGTGGATCTTGGATCTTGAAAATTCTTGCAAAATTTTGCTTTTTGACCTCTGGTGACCCTAGATGACGATTTTAGGAATACTTGGGATATTTTGCTGTTTGACCTCTGGGGACTTCTGATGACTATCTTGGGAATTCTTGGGAAATTTCACTTTTTGACCTCTGGGTCCCCATATCATGATCTTGGGAATTCTTGGGATATTTTGCTTTTTGACCTCTGGTGACCCTATATAACAATCTTGGGGATTCTTGGGAAATTTTGCTTTTGCTTTTTGGCCTCTGATATAACTCCAGATGATGATCTTGGGAATTCTTGGGAAATGTTGATTTTTGACCCCAGTGACGCCAGATTACAATCTTGGGAATTCTTGGGATATTTTGCTTTTTGACCTCTGGTGACCCCATATAACAATCTTGGGAATTCTTGGGAAATTTTGCTTTTGACCTTTGGTAACCGAAGATGACCTTTGACCTCCACCAAAAACAATAGGGTTCTTCCTTACATCATGACAAATCTATATACCAAATATGAAAAGTGTCGGTCATTCCTATCTTGAGATATCGTGATTACGAACTTTTCAGCTTTTTACCTCCAGTGACCTCAAATGACCTTTGACCTTCACCAAAAACAAAAGGCTTCTTCCTGTCAACATGACAAATCTATGTACCAAATAAGAAAAGTGTCGGTCATTGCTACCTGGTGATATCGTGTTTACAAGCCGTTTACAAGGTTTTCGCAGTTAAACCTCTGGTGACCTCAGATGACCTTTGACCTCTACCGAAAACAATAGGATTCTTCCTCTCAACATGACAAATCTATATAGGCCATTCCCATCTTGAAATATGGCGATTTCAAGGTTTTCGGTTTTTGACCTCTAGTGACCTCAAATGACCTTTGACCTCCACCAAAAACAATAGGATTCTTTCTCTCAACATGACAAGTCTATATACCAAATATGAAAAGTGTCTGTCATTCCTATCTTGAGATATCATGATTAACGAGCTTTTCGGCTTTTTAACTCCGGTGACCCCAAGTGACCTTTGACCTTCACCAAAAACAATAGGCCTCTTCCTCTCAACATGACAAATCTACATACCAAATATGAAAAGTGTCGGTCATCCCTATCTTGAGATATCGCGATTACAAGGTTTTTTGGTTTTTGACCTCTGGTGACCTCAGATGACCTTTGACCTCTACCAAAAACAATAGGGTTCTTCCTCTCAACACGACAAATCCATACAGGCTACTCCTATCTTGAGATATCATGATGTCAAGGTTTTCGGTCTTTGACCTCTGGTGACCTCAAATGACCTTTGACCTCCACCAAGAACAATAGGATTCTTTCTCTCAAGATGACAAACCTAGATATCAAATATGAAAAGTGTCTGTCATTCCTACCTTGAGATATCGCGATTACGAGCTTTTCGGCTTTTTACCTCCAGTGACCTCAAATGACCTTTGACCTTCACCAAAAACAATAGGGTTCTTCCTCTCAACATGACAAATCTATATACCAAATATGAAAAGTGTCGGTCATCGCTACCTCGAGATAGCGCGATTACAAGCCATTTACGAGGTTTTCGCAGTTTAACCTATGGTGACCTCAGATGACCTTTGGCCTCTACCAAAAACAATAGGGTTCTTCCTCTCAACATGACAAATCCATATACCAAATATAAAAAGTGTTGGTCATCCCTATCTCGAGATAACGCGATTACAAGGTTTTCGGTTTTTGACCTCTGGTGACCTCAGATGACCTTCGACCTCCTCCAAAAACAATAGGGTTCTTCCTCTCAACATGACAAATCTATATACCAAATATGAAAAGTGTCGGTCAATCCTATCTTGAGATATCGCGATTACAAGCAGCGTCACAAACACACATACACACACACATCCACACACACACACACACGTACAAGTGTGCTTTACATACTGTTTAAGGACTTCATTGTTTTCTCTATTGTGTTTGCTTCCTTAACCCTAACTTTAACAATAGACTCTCAATTGTTAAACTTCTGAGGACATGGGAAATCTATTGTATTTCCTTCTAAGGACCTGAAATCCATTGTTTAGGTCCTCAATCTGAATGCAAAGTAAGTGCACATACACACACACACACACACATACACACACACACACGACATCACCATCCCATAGATTCCTTGCCTGCCTACGGCAAGGAATCAATGAATCCAAAATGTGTTTCACGCTATTGGTACACATACTGTAGTTAGGTAAGGCCTAATTTAAGGCACCAATTCCTAGCTCTTTTGGTGAAAATTGGTACCAGTTTGTTATAAACTTCATGCCAAATCCCGGAATGGCTGCCTTCTTCAGACTCAGAGACCTGTATAGGCTAGGCTCAATAGCAGTGCACATACATAACCTATGTTAGGATAGTGTAAGAAGGTAGGCCTAACCAGTAACGTAAGTAATGGTAATGCCTCAAAGTTAGTGACAGATATATGAACAGAACATGCAACCCGCCTTAAACCTTACAATGATGTAGGAAAGGGCGCAGTTGAGTATTTTGCACATGCCCTGTGAATATACAAGCTTTGATTACCTTTGCAGACGATGGTTCTGTTCAGTGCCCACCAAGTTACGTTGTAGTATATAGTAAAGGCACCGAAATTGACGCGAGCCCGAAATTGACGCACCTTCAAAAATTATTAGCTATCACCTTAGCAACGTTACTGTAGCAAGCCTAACGTTTTGGAACCTATCCAGCATTTTGTTTTTCACGATAATCAATCCATTTCAGGTAGGTGCATACCTAAATATGATTATTTTTCAAGCATTTTATAACTGCATCCCACCCTTGTGTGTATTTTTAATATCTGGAAATAATACTCTCTAAAAACAACGAAAATTACCTCGCCCTGGTGTGCACTGTCCAAAAGTACTGCTTCATCTGACGTACTTACGCCTGTACAGTGCGTTGAGTGCATAACCTAGGTTATAAAGGTTGTTATACTCTGTTTGTAACTTGACCAAAAATTCCGTCTTTCTTAGGGAGGTTAGATAAGCAAGTTAAACAAGTTTCGCATGATACTGTATGTGAGGCAACTTAGCGCCTTCCCCGCGGAGCGGGCTCTGTTGCTCAGCGTCTGTACTAACAAGGACTAAGCCATACAGCTTGCTACGTAGGCATCTGTACGTAACTGTACAAAGTCAATGAAAATGTTTGCACACTACACATATGGAAAATGCGTCATTTTCGGTGCCGTTAAGAGACTGACATGGAATAAAATTTAGAGTCAAACCAAGCATTCTTTTACTACTTTTTGGATCGCAGTAGGAGAACTGTGGGTAGCAATGCATCCGTAAGTTACTGCACATTTGGAAAAGGCAAACAGGAGAGTGTTTGGATTTATTTTATTCCAAATATCGGCATTGAACCTGCTTCGGTGCGTCAATTTCGGGCCCACCATGCTACATTTAGTAGCAAGCATGTATATCGACTATAGCTAGCTGCAGTGTGCACATTTTCACACACTTGCATACAGACACAGCAGGTGCCAATGGATGTACGTACATGTATACAAAACTTGCACTAAATCAGAGCATTATAATACTGTATGTACTAAGTATATGGAGTGGACATGACTGTTTGCTTCCACTTTTACTTTCCACTTTCAAGCAGCACATACAGTATGACCTAGGAGCTATGATATGACAAGGAAAAAGGGTATCATAATTGAACATGTCGACTATGCATTTCTAGCTGCAGTGAAATGTAAACAAAATATGTGGAAATACACATTTTACTGAAGACACTGTGCTGTTTCACTGGCATCTTACGATAAATCATGTGCTGTTTCCATTTTCAACTTCACATTTTTTCGCGGAAATGAAAATACGAAATAGCGGAAGTTGGAAAAAAATCACGGAAATCCGCGAATTCACGGAAAAAGCTCATGCCTGAAAGATAGCACCATTTTGCCTCAAAGCCACTTCATGAAGAAAAAATTTTTCAAAGTGTATGGATCGAGTATCATCCCTTTCACTTACAGAAAGCACCTCTTGATTTAAAGCCCAGCCAAAAAATAGGGCAAATATCACTAAATACTACAATTTGTACAGATATGTACACAGTTCAAGGCTTTGCAAATGATAGCACAATTTTGCACCTATGCCAGGCCGCACATGTACCCTCCCCCAGAATGGCACTCATGCACAGGTGAAAAAGGAAGGGTCCTCCCGGGTGTCACCTATCTGAAGAAATGCCACTTGGTGCACAGCTTACCTAGTGACAAGAACTGCCCCCTAGGGATTTCAGCCAGGCTATGGCCCTGCCACTAGACCCAAAGTTCCCTAAAACTATTAAAATTGATATACCTTTTGGCAATTTTTTAAGGTTCAGTATAGAGAGATTTAAATACAGTAAATCTTAGGTCCACTGTCCTAGAAAAAAGGGCCAACTTCTCAATCAAGAGTCCACTGGATCAAAGGTGAGCTTACAGTATTTACTGTAGAACAAATATCTACAGGGCTGCTGTTCAAAGGTTAGGGTAAGTGAACTAGCAGACCTAAGAAAGCTCCCGGAGTTCACCCGTTTACAGAAATGTTTCTTTGGAGCTTTAATCCCTGCTTCATACAATATGTACAATACAGTATGAACTGTAACGGCCTACGCATATTTTTGGGTTTTCACACCAGCAAAACAGAAATCACTGTATTGCATGCAGTCTTTGATTGCATGTTTTACAATGTACACACCTGTATCTTCCAGTACTGTTCCATAACTTCCTGCGATGTTGATTTCTCTGTTAGTTTTCTCATCCCAGATGAAAGTATGTTCTGGCTCTACCTTGATGGACAGCATATCTATTCCGATTCTTAAAAGAAAACAAAAGTAATCTTGAATAGAAATGACTGTATCAAGTCATGATGTATAGTGTTGGGCGATATTGACTTTTTTACCATCGCCATAACAAAACAAAATTTATCACGATAATTCGATATTCACGATAATTTTTATAAAGACAATTCCCCTTGAAGTTCGCTGCTCATGTTTGCGTACATTACAGACCTATAGCTAACGTACGATTAATGACTGTGCAAATTCATTTTGCTCTCTCCTCAGTGGAAAACTTTGGAGAGAAAGGATGAACTTTCATCAGTTGTTCAATGTAAAAACAGAATGTCTTCAATAAAAAACGTATTTTGGAGACAGCAAGAAGAAATAATGCATTACAAGGCAAATTATCTCACATTTTTTTACAAGAAATTATCGTCATTTTTTAATTCTTGTTATTGTATCACAATAACAAGAAATTATCGCGATAACGATAATTTGAGATATATTGCCCAACACTTATCATGTACAGCATGCAGTATATACTGTACTACTATACGTACTATATGTTGGGGTCAATTCATTAACTTATACGGTACAGTACTTTGAAGTGTCTTAAAAATTTGCCTGTTGTTCATTGTTTTTCATTTAGTCTATTAATTGTGCAGGTCTACAAAATTTTAGGGTAACTGACGTTACTGTACATTACAGTTTCCTTTACCATGGTACTGTATGAGTAACGTTAATTTTGCTTAGTACTGTACATGCACCTCAGTTGTGCTCAGTAGTGCTGTACTACTGTAACTTTGAGGCATATATTTCATAATAATTTGCTGCTTGGAGCAAAGTTTTTCTGAGAGTTTGGAAAAACCTTTGTTGTTTAAACTGATACAACCATGGGAGTTCTACTGTACCTCTCAGGTAGTACTTCCATGGTACAACAGTGCTCCCCATTGACTCAAAACACACCCTGTGGCTCCAGGTTGGGGTGAGGTTTTACTGTGTTTGTAGAAAGTTAAAAATCTGCACTGTATGGATCAAAAGGATTAGTATCATGTGAACACATGGCTTATGGATCAGCTTGCTTTTAATTTCAGGTGTTATACCAGATACTGTATACTGTAAGATTAAAACAGAAAGCCAAACGGCTTAGAGATTCCTTGCCTCTAAAAAATATTTAAGTACTTTCATTATCTGAGGCTTCAAAAAAAACAAGCTCCCTCCCACTGCAAACACAAACCTGAAACTACATGTACAGTACCCCCAAAGGGAATTACAACCCCATATACTGTAATAAGTATACAGTAACTCCATCAATGTCACCCTCTTGAGATATCTTGACCTTCAACAACCTCAGATGTAAGCTCTGACTTCTACTGTACCAAAAACAATAGGGTTATCATCTATAGACTGTAATCCATCCACATGCTATTATCAAAAGTGATCTACAGTCATATCACATTTACAAGGTTTTCAGTTTTTGACCTCTGGTGACCTCTGACTTCTCCAAAAACAATAGGATTCTTCCTGACTTCCTCTCTGTGACAATCCTATCAAACATGAAATGTAACCATCATTTGCACTCGCTCTGTTGCTAAATACAGGCAATTTCCACTGTTTTCGCTGTTTCATCTCAGATGGCCTCAGGTAACCTTTCACAACAACAATTAACCAACAACAACAACCATCATTTGCTCTCGCTCTGTTGCTAAATACAGGCATCTCATATGACCTCTGGTAACCTTTCACAACAACAATAGGGTTCAACAAGGGCTGTGATGGAGGAGTGTAACGGAAACACACATAGGCTAGGGTAGCACATCCACACGGAGAAAACAGAAAGATAATTTCTATCTAAAAGTAGTACCATAAAATGCGACGTAAAATCTTCAGGCGAACGAAGCAAGAATCATGTAAATCGGTGCATGAACAGCTGAGATATGAAATGTTTTGTAATATAATTCTAATCAGTTCCGGCGACATTGGCCACCAATATCACTGAACCTTGGAACAGAATGAAACAGTATGTACGCAAACGCGTGATATGGGCAATAAACAGCACAGCCTGCAGAGCATCTAGTGGAACTGTTATTGGGATTGTAAAGGCAAATGCAAAAGCTCCACACAATGCAAACAACGTAGTCTACTACGCCGTTGAAAGCTGTTCTCACTCTTCATTCACGAATCTCAGCCAATCGCAGCTGACCATACAAAAACGTCACACATACAAACTCTCATACATACAGTATGATAGGTTTCAGAATTTGCACTCAGAACTTCGCAAGAAATACCACATTTTCGGAATGAGCTGGGTCGTTTTCAAAAGATAGTGAAGTACTATAGCATTTTTGAAAGATTAAACAATATAGCTTCGTTTGAATAAAGAACTATGGTGCTTTCAACTTTACGAAATATCAAAAAAGAAATATGTGTCCGCCTTCATGATGATGAAAAGTTGAAGCTAAACTAATGGTGTAGGTGCCTACAGAATGTGATTTACAGTAAATCTTGTGAAAGCAAGGCTATAATACAGTACATCGTTATTTTCAGGATGAGCTGGGTGGTTAAATTCAGTAAATTTTATACCTGTATATATCTGTATGAATGAAAATGTTTAATTCACAAAATGATTATTAAAAATGAAACTTACTGTGTACAAGACATTTGAAACCTCTCAAAACCCCGCCAAAGTGCAGTAATGCACTTATCAATTGCATGACGCACCCCACTACCCCCCAGCATTGTCCGTCAAATGTGAGTCATTGACCAGTGACAGTGTGACTCACATGTCCGTCATTGAACCACTATTGTCAGCCACCAGCATGACTGAGGTGTGAGTCACATTTACCTCAATTGTCAGTCACTGTTGTGACCAAGGGGTGGATCATTGTGAGTCAATTGTTACACTTTGTACAGGGATACCAATTGGCATTGTCAATTTTTCAGTCAATATTGTGACCCACATGTCAGTCAAAATTGCAAATTGTGCATCAATTTTGTGACTGAGATGTGAGTCATTTTACATTAAGTCATCAGTCACAGAAGTGACTGAGGGGTATGTCATTACTACAAGTTTTGTCAGCACTTGTGGACAATGACTGACCATGTCCGGGGGCAGTGGGTGCGTCCAGACTGGAAAGCTTGTAATGGTGCGCGGGGGATTTTAATAATGGCCAAAAGAATTGCGCGGCCGATACTATCTAAACGGAGCGCCACCATCAGCTGGCGCGGAGCGTACTGAGAAAATTTTGGCCAAAACCATCTCCTACAGTACATTGCAGGAAATTGCCTTTCCCAGGCAACTTGTGTGGTTGCTGCCAACAAGTTTGTGCGGTTGCAGTTGTCAGTTGTTAAATTTGCGCGGCTGGCAACTTCGAAATTCATATTCTTGCGCGGGGGATAAATCCCCCGCGCAGGGCAAACTTTCCAATCTGGGGGTGTGTCATTCAGTTGATAAGTGCATAAGAGATTTGTGCTACATACTGTAATTAAGTGATGTTAAGAAACTATGAATATTTAAATTGTTAGGATATATTACTTTTCTACAACATTTTACCTTGGGAACCATTTAATTAAGCATTTTCGGAAGGGCCTCCTTACTACACCATACTGTAGGTCTGATGTTAGCTGGTTGAGGGTCTCTGGAGACACACGTGCGCTATTGCATTTTACACACTGTTTTCAAGGCAGCAACAAGTCGTCGAAGGAGCTCGCAAAAATACCACATTTTTGATGATAATGATAAAGATAGCCCCGCAACTGGACAAATTGGGCATAATATCTAATTATTTATGTTCATTTTGTGTATTTGAAGTGCATTTCGAATCCTGAATGTACTGTATGCCTCACTCCAGGGGTCTTGGCCGAGTGATGGCCGATACTGCATAGCCTAGGCCTAGGCCTAACGATACAGTAGGCTACATCATTCAATCAAGTCATCAGCAGGTCATGATCACGACTTGTGATCATCCAATAGGCCAAGTCAATATAACACATACCTAGGGTTACACGAGGCAATCGCTGTCGGCTTAAAAAATCAGGTGTGCAATGTGAATTTTCAAGTGTGCAGGAAAAAATCTAGGCCTAGGCTACAGTAGGCCACAGGCGCCCCTTACGTTGTATACTATACCATATACAAATATACCATTTGTGGCAGTTGAAGACTGTGAAACAGCTACACTAGTTCAACTGCCACAAATGCTTGTAGAAAATGCTAGCCCTTCCACTTTTCAAAAGGTTTTCAAATTTTATGAAATTTAATGTTCAAAAATTGTTCATATTGATGCTAATATATATCTGCAAGGTTTGCAATAATAAAAAGTGAACCATAATTAACAAATTTTGGAGGAAATCTTGAAAGTTAAGAAAACTTTAGAGAATATTTTAGGAGTATTTTATTATATAGTGTGGAAGTGCTGAATGCTCTCCTATCAGCAGCTACCATCCTCAGACTGTTACTCCATCGAAATTTCATCCTTCAGACAATGCCACGTGAAATTATTTATGAAAAAGAACTGCCTTGAGGTACCTTATGACCAAAAGTCTCAATATAGACAAATTTGGCAAGAAAAGTGCAGGAATCATGAAAGAAACTGAAGTTGTTTGTTCGAGCTAGGAGATTTGTGACATACCTTTCCGTCTACATAATACATAGTATATGGTATACTATACAACGTAAGGGGCGCCTGTGGGCTAGGCTTGGCCTAGAAAAAAATTCTCGGGTGCAGGGTGTGCAATTGCCATAGGCTACTTTCGCATACTGGCTGTACTAGCTTTCCAATCTGGGCTGTGTTTGCAAGTCCTAGGAAATATTAGTGATTAGCCTAATTGGCAATATTTCCATGTCTGCAAGATTGGAAGGCACTCAAATGTGGAGGTGAACGAAATCCGGTCCATCCATGCTACTGTACTACAGTACTGTACTACTGGTACCGAATACTACTCCAGGGCCTAACGTTAGCCTAACGTTAGGCCTAAGTTACTGTAGCCTGTAACTAGTTAGGCCTACGTACACTGTAGGCCTACAGTAGGAAAAGTGTTTTCGTACTGGGCTAGGCGAGCGGATGATCGAAACTGGCAGAAAACATACACGAATGAGGTATACGGTATCTTTGAGTATGACTATGAGGTCAAGTCAAACAGCAACTACTCCCTGGGTCAAGAGTGCATGCAGATCACGGCCACTATCCCTCCGGTACTTAGGCCCTATGTGTTTTATGTAAACATGCGGCTGGACTATCATACTCAGTTCTTCCACACTTTGAATTCACTTTTCCTGAAATGGAATCCGAAATTTCCTGCAATTGCCTCGGTATTTCCTGAAATTTTCAAATAACGCCTCTTCGATGCAACGTGAATGGCTGATCTAGGATTTCACTCTGCTTTACCCACGAATATAAACACGATACAAAATTAATTTAATAAGAAATCGAAGAATCGAGAAAAATATTTTCTCGAATTTCAAGATAAACAATTTTTTCCTTCAAATTTCCACATTTCCCGAAATTTCTTGAAATTATCCTCCTTCCGGCCCCCTCCACCTGTTTGCCCGCCCGGCGGACGTGTATTACTCCTGCACCTATATTGGCTGCACTCGTAATACGCCAAAGAGGAGTACATATTCGACACCTGCTATGAAGGTTACCCTCCTGTCGGGGAAGGCTGCCCCTCCCCGTCGGGGAAATTTTCCAGTTTCGTCGGGGAGCTTATAAGCCGCACACCACATAATATGTTACCACAACGACCTTCAGTCGCGACGACGACCTGCTTGATTTTGCTCATCATAGAAAGGGCATGTTCTTCAATGAAGACCCCAAATTGTCCAATTTTCTTTGCAAAAGAAATTTTTCAAATTTTCTTCAATAACACTCATAAATTTTCAGATTTTGGCCGAGGAGGCCGAAGTTTTTCGGTGCGCTTCACGCCCCGAAAAGTTTGCCTTTGTCGTCCTCTTGGCAACTCATCGCCTTTCATGATCAGGGCATCGGGTTGCTGGCCCCCCGTCGGGCAAATCTATAGCTGGCACCACCCCTGGATGAAAGTAACGAAAATTTTCTATCCGATGCTGTGACTTGCTAGGTTAATTTTGACACTAGACATTGTATTTTATGACCATGCAGTACGTGAACTCAGTTTCGTATACTAGCCCGGGTATAATTCTCAAGTGTTTCGGGCCTTTTAAGTGAACAAGTGAACTTGAAGTTGAAGCAAGCACATATATGACATCATAGCCACACATAAATGGCCAGTCTTTTCTTTTTCTTTAAACTTTACAACCAATTTTCTCCTCGATAATAACATGTTGTCGGAATGTGATCGCATGAGAGGCATAAGAATTTTACAAACTTCACATTCCACATGGGGAGGTCCTTTCCCCATTAACTTCAAGGTCAGCACAACAGACTGAAAAAACAAAGGAAACAAAGCATGTCTCATCAATGTGAGGAAGTGATATAACCCCTGCTTGCCTCAAGCTCACTTTGGGTCACAAATGTAGTAACTTCGTTTGCTGATATCTCGACGTACATGTCCGATTTGAATGGAAGTTTTACCAAATTGCGTAGATTTAGTTCCTCTTTCATATATGAAAATTAATTTTTTGCTTAACCCTTTCTTTAAGTGCACTCCGTCGCGGGCCGCTGCAACTGAGAACCCGGGTATCGCCTATGGCTAGTAGGGGCGAACGGTTTCGACAATAAATTGTGACCTCATCTGACGAACGGATATTAGTGTAAGTCCACGCATCATGCGCATGTAAAAACACTGCTCGATCCGGCCTTGCCACTTAAATATTTTTTGTACGCCCTAACGTAGCCTAAATCCTGTGTTCTTAAATCGCATCACGAGAGGCGATTCAAAAACTATGGGACGTAAAACAGAATTGTCAGTTATCATCATTAATTTTATTTGAGACAATGTAAACTCTTACTTCGAAAATTTGCTATTTCAATAGACGTGGCTCCCGGCGTTCCACAAAGATTTACCGTACGCTGACACTTAAGTTCGATTTAGTGTTGACTCATGTTCCACGAATCAAACCTAGGGTTGAAGGAATCTGTCGTGACCTGTCCTGTCCAGGCGTAGACACATTGTTGCTACGAATTAATAATTCGTTGTTACGAATTAATTATTCGGTTCAGGCTACGAATAAATAATTTGTTTTTACGAATTATTAATTCGTAGCAACGAATTATCAATTCGTAGCCTCAAATTATTAATTCCTAAGATCAAATTATTAACTCGTAGCAACGAATTATTAATTCACGCACATTCGCATTTATGGGAAAATGGCTAAACGTTTAAATGCTTTATTTTAGTACATTAAATTTCACGATTTTCTTCCGAAACACCGACTCACATAAATGGCAATGAACCTCTGTAAAATTTGGGCCTTGATTCATTTGTGCGGTGAGGTATCACTGTATTTTTTTCAAAGTTGATCCGCTGAGGACCCATGTATCTATCACCCCCCCCCCCCCCCCAAAAAAATGGTACAGCTTTACAGACGCAGACTCTTAAAGTATGATCAATTGGTAGAATGAAAGGGTGAGCACTGAGAAACGACGCTGAAAGACACAAAATCTGAAACTCCCCAAAACAAACTGTTCACTGACAAGAATCTCATACTAGCTAAGTCTAAATGATAAGTAGGCCTACATAACGAACTGATTTTCCACGTAATAGGCCTATTGCAAACATGACAGTAATTGTGATTGCATGTGAACTTATTATTAGTTTCGCCAACCACTTTACCATTTTTGTCCACATACGGTACCCACCCATCCACCCACCCCACCCCACCCACCCCCCCCACTCAAGGAGAGTTTTCATGAATTGAAGGAACATCCTTTTCCCACTAACTAACCATGCTAGTGGGGTTAACATAACTCCAGCTATATATTTTTCGAAAACAGTTAACTTTTGATATTAACTTGGCATGCATGTAAAGGGTTTTCAAACGCATTTTCAGACAAAATCATATGACAACCTTGAAAAGCTTTGGGGAGGCATGAGCCCCCGGTCCCAGTGGGCACGACGCCTCTGATCCTAAGTTAGGCTATTACTGAAATGATCAAATTGTGATTTTTGAGGTCTATTTAATTCGCATCCAATTTAAGTTAAATGCTCCATTCTGGTCCTTACAAATGAATTTTTAAATGGCCTGGTCCAATAAAAAATAGTATGGAAACGTAGGCTACAATCATTCATTTTAAAAATCAGACATTCTATTAATGCAATCACGGCATGACATAAATGTCGCAAAACTAAAACAAAATGAGACGGTAGGAGGGGAACTTCCCTCGTCCTCAAACCACCCTCTTAAAAAAGAACTTTTGAAGACTTCGAGCATAGAATGGTTCAAAATTTAGAAAAAACCGGCTAAATTCGAGCGGTAAATCAGTAAAACAATTGTCCCAAGTGCCCAAATGTTTGGCCAAAAGTCCAATACATGTTGCCAGTTTCTGGACAGGGAGTAAGAACTGTGCCCCTGGATCTGCCCCTGGTCTGAAGCTATATATAGAACGTAAAATTGGTGCTTGTTTCAGATGAATAGACTGAAATTGATTGAGAATGGCTTCCAGTCCATCTTTTCTAATTCACCGTAAGGATAGGGGAATCCTAAACCAGCGGTTCAAGCCATCCGTTCTTTTGCAAGACATTTCTTGAAATTTATTCACATCAAAATACTTTAAAACATATGAAGGAACATGAAGAGGAATTTAATTGCGAGTTTGTTTGAAGTCTCACAAAGCCTATGACCGGGCTAAACATTGGTGACGACCAGTCAGTGATATACGTACAATACGGGATTTATATTTTGATATCATCCGCGCGTGCAGTTAACTCGGGGGATGGGGTGGGGGCTGACTTCCTCATTTTTGACTAGCGCGGAGCGAAGCGACATATAAGGGAGACTAGTAAAATTCTTTCAACCCCAGGGCGCGCTCCTAATACGGGCCTAGTTATCAGTGGTTGTCACTTTATTACTAATGCTTAGAAAAATAACGGCATTACAATGTTTAGTTTACCACCTTCAAAATCACGTCCGTAGGCTACAAATTTACTGACGTAATTCCTTAAACACAAGCCAAAATGTACACTGAGGAATTTGCATTGGGACCGAGACGGTTTGGGACCGAGTATAAATTGCCTGATTTTCATTGCCTTTCTCAATGCGTACTCCAAGAAGTATGAGGATAGGCCTATTAAATAGCTTTACTCTCATAGGCTAATTTCTGTACCTTTTAAATACCGGTGCCTTCAAACTTGCATGGCGGAATTTTGCTCTCCTATATCCTCGCCGAGGTGCAGCCAAGCGCCACACCAGGGACCATAAAGTGGTGATACCGCCGAATGGAGTAAAAGGACTTGCACAAATTTTTCATAGATGCTCAAAACAATAATTTTCTGGCCACATCGCGCATGCACCAGGGATGGTTTCAGCAGGAGCTAGCCACTCTTTTCCATTTATTGCTGAAGGAAATGCAGAATTAAATATCGGTTATAATTATAATTTTGAGGCACTCAAAGCCCACTGAACTGCATTCAAGCGGGCTTCTTTTCCACATTTTTCCCGCTAGCCCCGGATCTGCAGCAGTCGGATCATGTATTCAATTTGAAGGCTTCTTCTCAGTGGCATACCTGGAAGGTAGTTGTCTCAATATTAATTCCTATTGGGCAGCCTGGGTGGATTTATCTTTAAGCCCAGTGCAAATATTAACATCATCCGCTGTCCCCATTCACACCCCACCCCCATCATTAAATTGTTAGTGCGAGTAAGGCTAAGACAATGGTCAAATTGTGATTTCTGTTTTTATTGTGGCCTGTTAAAGTGCGCTGCAATGACATTTCGGGGATCTTCAAATGCTTCGAGTCATTCTAATGGTCACATTTTTATAAATATCAAAGAGCCTCCGCATGGACTGCACCTACTGAACCCCCAATGGAGTGTTGTCCCTGCATAAAGGCTCCACCAGGGACCCTACAGCGGGCCCCTGCAGGGGCCTAACGCCTACAGGAGAGTATTGCACGTCACTAAGATGCCTACAGTGACGTCCAGTCCATTTTGGTGTTCCCCTCCGGCGGACCGTTTCCCCCCCCCCCCGTGCCCCCACTTCGAAGAGTCTGGCGACGCCACTGCTCTGAATCAATTCCCCCTGGCTATTAGTAGGACAGATCTAGAGCTACAGTTTAAAAAAAATGTCACCGTGACTGTCATTTTTGTGTTCTGTTTAGTGCCCGCAATATCATTTGAAGAAGGTATAATGCATCATTCTAATCCCCACAATTTTAAGTACCCCCGAGCTTCTGGTGGTGTAGGCTCCTGGCCCCCCACCAAAGCGATGCCCCTGAACCCTATAAGGGACCCTAAGGCAGGTTTTTGCTTGCACCGCATGTCACGGGGAGATCCCCCCCCCCCCCCTCCTTTGACAAAATCTCTGCTATCCACCTCAAATGAGAAACAATTTTTGACAGTTTTCCAGGTACGTCACGTGCTAAATGAAGGCTTTCTCCTTAGACTTTGACCCCTACTCCCTTCCGGCGGAACAATTCCATCTTCCCGGCGACGGACACCCGCTGCATGCATGTACAACTCTACTAACTATCAAGTCTCATTTTACTGAAATATATCTTATGTGCATATTTCATGCTCCTAGTATGACAACATGCTCGCTGCAAGGCCATTGGATCATTGAAGTACCACCTTTCATTAAATGCAGTAGACGTGGACATAGCAAGGAAAAAGCAAATTTCAGGTAACATATGTTGTGCTCACACCATTAAAATGCATTTGTGTGTATTTATGTGATGTGTATACTATGACTGGACACTCTTGAATTAACCATACGCACATAATTAAGCACCACCGTCGCAAATATGCCTTCGTCAAGAAATCAACATGGGTTTCTTTGTGGGTACCAGTTTTAGTAATGATCATACACTGTTTCTATCAAAAGGTCAACTTTTGCAGGACTACCAGACTGTTAATTCAGTCCCATATCTGGCATACAACAGGGCTGCCAAGTTTGAGTGAGCATGTGGAGTGAGATATTTAACCGGGAGACTATCTAAGCGGAGCGCCACCATCTTGGCGCGTAGCGCACCAGAAAATTTTCGTAAAACGAACCACTCAGATCGCTGGAAATACCCTTTCCAGTCCCTGAAACGACAATAATGCTTTGTATAATTTTGGTGTCTAATTTTCTGAAAAATTGATTGATCATCATATCTCATTATCACAAAACAGATGCAACCAATTCAAATATTTTCATTACATAGACCTAGGCAAAATGAACTGGATGCCAATCCAGCCAGCTTCAGTTCGTTAGGTAATTATCTATGGTGTTCTTCTGGTAGCAATTGGATATGCTGAGAGAGGAGGGTGTTCTAGTATAACATTATGGTACCTGCTATAATGAAAGGATGTCGAGAGAGTAGATGAGCGGATATATTCAAACAGTAGTCCCAGTGCTTAATGGGACAATTAAGTTACTGGCTAGTAGGATAGAAGTATGCAGGACCATATTGTAGGTTCAATTTTTCACCTTATACAAAGAAACGCATGTTACCACACCCAGTAAAAGTAGTAGACCTGGTGGATGACTGCAAAATAAAAATCCACACGTTCACTTGTCCTGAAATATAAAATCCCTTAAAGATGAAACGAAGTCCGTTTCTAACGTGCTGTCGGTCAAGTAACATCCCTATAAAAACATCTAATCTGGACAAAGGAGGGCCACATGTCAACAGCAATCTGGGTGATTTGTGTGACAGAAACAGGAAAGCTCACTCTAGAGTGTAGTATTCGTGTAACATGAAGACAACGTACCCTTTGTTGCAGTAGCCTATTAGGTATTCAATCACTTAGTTCATTGAAATAAATTTAGTTGTGCGATTTGAAATTCTGATGAGATGGGTTCAAAGAACGGATACATATGATTATGTACACTGAGGAATTAATACGGTAACACGTAGTTGCCTAATAACCTGTGCGGGTCGCGCAATTTTTTTTCTCCATGAGGTTATGGGCAAATCATGCCAATGGACCAATCAGCTTCTTGGAAATAGGCCACTCCCCTATTTCCAAAATGACAGTTTTTCGACCCTTGTATTGTAATGTATTGTAATTCTGACACCGGATTATGAAAGAACAGGCAAAATAACCCCATTCCGCGTAACCCTTACCCTAAAAATAACCCTAACCATGATTTTGCAACAAATTTGAAAAATTTTGAAAGTCAGATTTGCCCATAACCTCGTGGGAAAAAATGAGGCGTGCGGCGCGTGGGGGTCACAGGACCAACATACAGGTGAGGGACAGGTGTAGGAATAGATTGGACTGTCATCGGTTGTTTTCAATAGACTGATCATGCTTTTAGAGAATTTATCTACTCCTCGCATCCTCTGCTTTGCGTGAGTAATCCAAATGCTTTCGTGAGAGCGTGAGATTGACCTCAAATGTGTGAGTCTCACGCCCAGTGCGTGAGACTTGGCAGCCTTGCATACAAAAATGTACAGTCACTTCAGAGTTAGGCGAAGCTGGTTGAAAAGGACGCACTGCTATAGAGTAAACCAAGCTAAACAACACCGGGAGTTCATGTTGTCAACCAAAAGAACAATAACACCACACATTTAACTTTCAGCACACAAGTTTCAAAAGTTTGCTTATTTATTAAAATTATGAGAGGTAGTTATCATTTGAATACAAAACCTGATGCAAACTAACAAAAATTACTATACTACAGAAAAAAACTTAATAAAGATAAACACATTTCTTCCACAATTTACAACAAATGGCTCTACCTTGAAAAATCATTTCAGTGATTTAAATCATGTCATCTCTGGAATAACTTCATATTCTTTGGTGAAATGGAACTTGCAATGAGAAAGACAGTTAAATTTTGGGAACAAAAGGAAACAACCCTAAATTGTAATGCAGTTTTGTACATCTCGAATATGTTGAGAAGGCAGGGAACAAACAGTATGATCTTAAGAAGTACATTGTTTTCATTCGAGTAACATTGGCACAGACATGATAGCATAGGTAAAAAAGATAGGACAATCTCTTTACAGCTGCACAGTGCATAGGGGGTCAGGGAAAAAAGGATGGGGGTGGACAAGCCAAGGAGAGTGTCCACAGCTTGGTCAGCTCCCAGTATCAACCATAAATAAGGCACAGTACTATGGGTCAGGGAAGGGAGGGGATGGGAGAGTACCCACAGCTTCTAGTATCTTGCCATAAATAGGGCACAGTACTATGGGTCTGGGAAGGAGGAAGGGATGGGATGGAAGAGTGCCCAAAGCTTCCAGTATCAACCATAAATAGGGCACAATGGATCAGGGATGGGAGAATGGGAGGGGATGGGAGAGTGTCCACAGCTCCCAGTACAGCTAAACAAAGTGTTAATACTTTTTTCCTTATGACAGGTATCTTCCATTGGAACCCTCTGCACCTCTGCTAGAAGTCCTCATTTAGTACAAATGCCCTACTCTCACTATGCCAAAAATTGCATTGAAATCCCCACTATATTTATGACATAAGGCACTGCCTTTGCGAAGTTTTAATTTCTTCACCTACTGAGGGGGTGGGGATCTAAGGTCTCTTCTCTCACTGTAAATAAAAAATAGCTGCACAAAAAAAAAAAGAAAAAAAAACAATCGAAGTCATTCATGTTCTAAATATAGTCTATCCACTGCAGCAAAATTTTCTTTCTTTAGCCAGTGTTTACAAGGATTGACGTATGATCATAATATGGGTAGTTCTAAATATATTGCTAAGTCCCTACCTTCCAAAGCATGTAACCCTCATATTCTCACCCTAACCAAGCCCTAACCTAACCCTTATCCTAACATTCCAACATTCATGCAGCTTGTCGAAATATAGAGAAGTCAGAAAAGGGAGATCCGAATAGAGAACAGTCACCATAAATAACACGATACCAACTTTGAGGCAATTAAATATAAACAACCATTATATTTCCAACTTAAAGATCAAATGTATGTGCTTGTGAGAAAAAACAACCAAAAAAGAGCTTACTGTTCTAAGAGATTCTTTGTTCCTCACATGAAACTATGTAACTAGTAAGTCTTTTAAGAGAATGTTTCTTTTTAGTGTTGAAAAATGTATGATGAAAACTATTCCTGTTCTATAGGATGTACAGTCCTTGAGCAAATTAAGGAACAGTATCAAAAACCAGAAAGCCCAAAGGCTTAGTGATTCCTTGCCAAAAGGGGGTGCTTTGTTAGACCGAAGTTCATCCCTCCAATTCACACTTCTGTACTACATCATTTTTTATGATGTGTTCACAATTGGAACCCTGCTGACCTCACATGATCTTTGAACCACATCAAAACTTGAACCACAAAAAATGAAACAAAAACACGTCTTACAAGGGATCTGTCTAAGCTTTCTCCCTTATAATGTCATGTTTACAAAGTTTCATTTTTTGACCTCTGGTGACCTCAAATGACTTTTGACCTCCACAAAACAATAGTTTCTCCTCTCAACATGACAAATTTATATACAAAGTATGAAAAGCGTCATTTATCCAAGCTTCCTACCTCAAGATATTGTGTTTAACAAGATTTTCAGGGTTTGACCCCCGGAGACCCCAGATGACCTTTGACCTCCACTGAAATCAATAGGGTTAACTTCTTCTTTCCACAATGTATCTACATACTAAGTACGAAATTTATCCAAACTTCCTACATCGAGATATTGTGTTAACAAGGTTTCCAGGGTTTGACCCCTGTGACCCCAAATGGCCTTTGACTCCAACTAGGCTTCTTTCTCTTCCCATAATGCATCTTCATACTATGTATGAAATTTATCCAAGGTTCCTACCTTGAGATATGGTGTTAACAAGGTTTTCAAGGTTTGACCCCGTGACCCCAGATGACCTTTGACCTCCAACAAAAATAATAGAATTATTTGCCTTACCATAGCGCATCTACATACTTAGTATTACATTCATCCAAGCTTACTACATCGAGATATTGTGTTAACAAGGTTTTCATGGTTTGACCCCCGGTGACCCCAAATGACCTTTGACCTCCACCAACAACTCTTAAGTTTCTTCCTCTTACCATAACGCATCAACATACCAAGTATGAAATTTATCCAAGCTTCCTACCTTGAGATATCATGTTAACAAGCTTTTCAGGTTTTGACCCCTGGTGACCCCAGATGATCTCTGACCTCCACTAAAATCACTAGGGTTCTTCCTCTTTTCATATCGCATCTACATACTACGTACGAAATTTATCCAAGCTACCGACATTGAGATATGGTGTTAACAAGGTTTTCAGGGTTCAACCGATCGTGACCCCAGATGACCTTTGACGTCCACCAAAAATGATAGAACTATTTACCTTTCCCTAACACATCTATATACTATGTATGACATACATCTGAGCTTCCTACATCGAGATATCATGTTAACAAGGTTTTCAGGGTTTGACCACAGTGACCCCAAACCTCCACCAAAACAATAAGGTTCTTCCTCTCACCATAAGGCATTTACATATTAAGTATGACATTTATCCAAGCTTCCTACCTTGGGATATTGTGTTAACAGGGTTTTCAGGGTTTGACCCCTGGTGACCCCAGATGACCTTTGACCTCCGCTAAAATCAATGAGGTTCTTCCTCTTTTCATAACACACTTACATACTATGTATAAAATTCATCCAAGCTTTCTATCTTGAGATATAGTGTTAACAAGATTTTCAGAGTTTGACCCCTGGTGACCCAAGATGACCTTTGACCCCCACCTAAAACAATAGTGTTCTTCCCCTCAATATGGGGCATCTATGTACCAAGTTTGAGAACTGCCAGAGTTTCCCTTCTTGAGATATCGTGTTAACAAGCTAAGTGTCACAAACACACATACGCACACCCATACTCACCCTCGCTTCCTTAGCGGTACGCGGGAAATGTCCCGGTAAGGAATTCAAGGGAATTCCCCAGCAGCGGAGCTGCCAGGTTACTAGGCGAGTAGACGGGAGTGCTTCAGGGCGGGCTGCGCTGCCAGGTAGGCACGTGCAGCCGCGCGTGGCTTCTCATTGCAGCGACGGAATTTTCGGGCAGCTACGCCAGTTTTGAGCTCCGCGTGAGTTGGAAAGACGTGCGAGAGCAGAGCTCTCGCCGGCTGTACCGTGTCCTGTTAAGGACATGTTGCTGAGTGCACACGCACACACACAGACATACACACACGCCATCATGAATGCATTGATTCCTTCCCTGCTTTCGGCAAGGTATCAGAAAGTGAAATTAGCAACCAATTCAAATATTTTAAATACATAGACCTTGGCAAAATGAACTGGATGCCAATCCAGCCAGCATCAGTTCGTTAGGTAATTATCTATGGTTCTTCTGGTAGCAATTGGATATGCTGAGAGAGGAGGGTGTTCTAGTATAACATTATGATACCTGCTATAATGAAAGGATGTCGAGAGAGTAGATGAGCGGATATATTCAAACAGTAGTCCCAGTGCTTAATGGGACAATTAAGTTACTGGCCAGTGACATAGAAGTACGCAGGACCATATTATAGGTTCAATTTTTCACCTTATACAGAGAAACGCATGTTACCACACCCAGTAAAAGTAGTAGACCTGGTGGATGACTGCAAAATAAAAATCCACACGTTCACTTGTCCTGAAATATAAAATCCCTTAAAGATGAAACGAAGTCCGTTTCTAACGTGCTGTCGGTCAAGTAACGTCCCTATAAAAACATCTAATCTGGACAAAGGAGGGCCACATGTCAACAGCAATCTGGGTGATTTGTGTGGCAGAAACAGGAAAGCTCACTCTAGAGTGTAGTATTCGTGTAACATGAAGACAACGTACCCTTTGTTGCAGTAGCCTATTAGGTATTCAGTCACTTAGTTCATTGAAATAAATTTCGTTGTGCGATTTGAAATTCTGATGAGATGGATTCAAAGAACGGATACATATGATTATGTACACTGAGGAATTAATACGGTAACACGTAGTTGCCTAATAACCTGTGCGGGTCGCGCAATTTTTTTTCTCCATGAGGTTATGGGCAAATCATGCCAATGGACCAATCAGCTTCTTGGAAATAGGCCACTCCCCTATTTCCAAAATGACAGTTTTTCGACCCTTGTATTGTAATGTATTGTAATTCTGACACCGGATTATGAAAGAACAGGCAAAATAACCCCATTCCGCGTAACCCTAACCCTAAAAATAACCCTAACCATGATTTTGCAACAAATTTGAAAATTTTTGAAAGTCAGATTTGCCCATAACCTCGTGGCAAAAAATGAGGCGTGCGGCGCGTGGGGGTCACAGGACCAATATACAGGTGAGGGACAGGTGTAGGAATAGATTGGACTACCATCGGTTGTTTTCAATAGACTGATCATGCTTTTAGAGAATTTATCTACTCGCATCCTCTGCTTTGCGTGAGTAATCCAAATGCTTTCGTGAGAGCGTGAGATTGACCTCAAATGTGTGAGTCTCACGCCCAATGCGTGAGACTTGGCAGCCTTGCATACAAAAATGTACAGTCACTTCCGAGTTAGGCGAAGCTGGTTGAAAAGGACGCACTGCTATAGAGTAAACCAAGCTAAACAACACCGGGAGTTCATGTTGTCAACCAAAAGAACAATAACACCACACATTTAACTTTCAGCACACAAGTTTCAAAAGTTTGCTTATTTATTAAAATTATGAGAGGTAGTTATCATTTGAATACAAAACCTGATGCAAACTAACAAAAATTACTATACTACAGAAAAAACTTAATAAAGATAAACACATTTCTTCCACAATTTACAACAAATGGCTCTACCTTGAAAAATCATTTCAGTGATTTAAATCATGTCATCTCTGGAATAACTTCATATTCTTTGGTGAAATGGAACTTGCAATGAGAAAGACAGTTAAATTTTGGGAACAAAAGGAAACAACCCTAAATTGTAATGCAGTTTTGTACATCTCGAATATGTTGAGAAGGCAGGGAACAAACAGTATGATCTTAAGAAGTACATTATTTTCATTCGAGTAACATTGGCACAGACATGATTGTATAGGTAAAAAAGATAGGACAATCTCTTTACAGCTGCACAGTGCATAGGGGGTCAGGGAAAAAAGGATGGGGGTGGACAAGCCAAGGAGAGTGTCCACAGCTTGGTCAGCTCCCAGTATCAACCATAAATAAGGCACAGTACTATGGGTCAGGGAAGGGAGGAAGGGAGGGGATGGGAGAGTACCCACAGCTTCTAGTATCTTGCCATAAATAGGGCACAGTACTATGGGTCTGGGAAGGAGGAAGGGATGGGATGGAAGAGTGCCCAAAGCTTCCAGTATCAACCATAAATAGGGCACAATGGATCAGGGATGGGAGAATGGGAGGGGATGGGAGAGTGTCCACAGCTCCCAGTACAGCTAAACAAAGTGTTAATACTTTTTTCCTTATGATAGGTATCTTCCATTGGAACCCTCTGCACCTCTGCTAGAAGTCCTCATTTAGTGCAAATGCCCTACTCTCACTATGCCAAAAATTGCATTGAAATCCCCACTATATTTATGACATAAGGCACTGCCTTTGCAAAGTTTTAATTTCTTCACCTACTGAGGGGGTGGGGATCTAAGGTCTCTTCTCTCACTGTAAATAAAAAATAGCTGCACAAAAAAAAAAGAAAAAAAAAACAATCGAAGGCATTCATGTTCTAAATATAGTCTATCCACTGCAGCAAAATTTTCTTTCTTTAGCCAGTGTTTACAAGGAATGACGTATGATCATAATATGGGTAGTTCTAAATATATTGCTAAGTCATTCCCCCTTCACTTTTGGACTTATCTCCTTCAGGTGATACATATATCTGCACTTTGTTATTTTCTCCTTTCCCTATAGTGAATCCAAAAAGGAAGTGAAATAAGAACAGTTAAAATACATCCTTACAACCTTTGTCATATCAAACCAGCTGAAATAGTGACCTTCATTCCTGTCTGACTCCTTTTATAAGTGAAGCTATAACTAAGATGAAGAAATGGTGAAACCCAACTTGTTTTTTTAAGTATGACTGCAGGCAGCAGAAGACTCCTTCTGTCATGGCGCAAATTAAGGCAGTGGATTTGTGGAATATCATTTATTTGTAAATCATTCAGTCGAAAAATGATATTAATTATGAGATTTGCTCTGGTCGTTGTGGTCTCAAAAAGAAGTGGTACAGTTATAAAATATTTTTAATGGAAAAATACTACATCTATCAAAACAAAGCACTGTAAATCAGGTAATACCCATGTTTGAACGTCCCTACCTTCCAAAGCATGTAACCCTCATATTCTCACCCTAACCAAGCCCTAACCTAACCCTTATCCTAACATTCCAACATTCATGCAGCTTGTCGAAATATAGAGAAGTCAGAAAAGGGAGATCCGAATAGAGAACAGTCACCATAAATAACACGATACCAACTTTGAGGCAATTAAATATAAACAACCATTATATTTCCAACTTAAAGATCAAATGTATGTGCTTGTGAGAAAAAACAACCAAAAAAGAGCTTACTGTTCTAAGAGATTCTTTGTTCCTCACATGAAACTATGTAACTAGTAAGTCTTTTAAGAGAATGTTTCTTTTTAGTGTTGAAAAATGTATGATGAAAACTATTCCTGTTCTATAGGATGTACAGTCCTTGAGCAAATTAAGGAACAGTATCAAAAACCAGAAAGCCCAAAGGCTTAGTGATTCCTTGCCAAAAGGGGGTGCTTTGTTAGACCGAAGTTCATCCCTCCAATTCACACTTCTGTACTACATCATTTTTTATGATGTGTTCACAATTGGAACCCTGCTGACCTCACATGATCTTTGAACCACATCAAAACTTGAACCACAAAAAATGAAACAAAAACACGTCTTACAAGGGATCTGTCTAAGCTTTCTCCCTTATAATGTCATGTTTACAAAGTTTCATTTTTTGACCTCTGGTGACCTCAAATGACTTTTGACCTCCACAAAACAATAGTTTCTCCTCTCAACATGACAAATTTATGTACAAAGTATGAAAAGCGTCATTTATCCAAGCTTCCTACCTCAAGATATTGTGTTTAACAAGATTTTCAGGGTTTGACCCCCGGAGGCCCCAGATGACCTTTGACCTCCACTGAAATCAATAGGGTTAACTTCTTCTTTCCATAATGTATCTACATACTAAGTACGAAATTCATCCAAACTTCCTACATCGAGATATTGTGTTAACAAGGTTTCCAGGGTTTGACCCCTGTGACCCCAAATGGCCTTTGACTCCAACTAGGCTTCTTTCTCTTCCCATAATGCATCTTCATACTATGTATGAAATTTATCCAAGGTTCCTCCCTTGAGATATGGTGTTAACAAGGTTTTCAAGGTTTGACCCCTGTGACCCCAGATGACCTTTGACCTCCAACAAAAATATTAGAATTATTTGCCTTACCATAACGCATCTACATACTTAGTATTACATTCATCCAAGCTTACTACATCGAGATATTGTGTTAACAAGGTTTTCATGGTTTGAATCCCGGTGACCCCAAATGACCTTTGACCTCCACCAACAAATCTAAGGTTCTTCCTCTTACCATAATGCATCTACATACTAAGTATGAAATTTATCCAAGCTTCCTACCTTGAGATATCTTGTTAACAAGCTTTTCAGGTTTTGACCCCTGGTGACCCCAGATGATCTCTGACCGCCACTAAAATCACTAGGGTTCTTCCTCTTTTCATATCGCATCTACATACTACGTACGAAATTTATCCATGCTACCAACATTGAGATATGGTGTTAACAAGGTATTCAGGGTTCAACCCATCGTGACCCCAGATGACCTTTGACGTCCACCAAAAATGATAGAACTATTAACCTTTCCCTAACACATCTATATACTATGTATGACATACATCTAAGCTTCCTACATAGAGATATCATGTTAACAAGGTTTTCAGGGTTTGACCCCAGTGACCCCAAACCTCCACCAAAACAATAAGGTTCTTCCTCTCACCATAAGGCATTTACATATTAAGTATGACATTTATCCAAGCTTCCTACCTTGGGATATTGTGTTAACAGGGTTTTCAGGGTTTGACCCCTGGTGACCCCAGATGACCTTTGACCTCCACTAAAATCAATAAGGTTCTTCCTCTTTTCATAACGCACCTACTTACTAAGTATGAAATTCATCCAAGCTTTCTATCTTGAGATATCGTGTTAACAAGGTTTTCAGAGTTTGACCCCTGGTGACCCCAGATGACCTTTGACCCCCACCTAAAACAATAGTGTTCTTCCCCTCAATATGGGGCATCTATGTACCAAGTTTGAGAACTGCCAGATCTTCCCTTCTTGAGATATCGTGTTAACGAGCTAAGTGTCACAAACACACATACACACACATACACACACACCATCATGAATGCATTGATTCCTTCCCTGCTTTCGGCAAGGTATCAAAAAGTGAAATTAGAAATGCAGACACTTGAACTGCCTCTGCCCTGTATCAGTCATGTTACATCCAGCAGCCTACAGACTTCTAATAATTAGAAATGACTTAGTCAAGGCCTTTCACCTGTGCATGTCATTTCATGAGCATTGCAGACCACAGATGAGTTTATTCATAGAACTTTTCCTCCCTTTATTGGAGTGAATCCTGTCTCAACAGCATGTTGCATTTGAAACTTATGAATTTTTAAACAAAATATTCTTTCACAGCATTGCAGTATGGGGAATTTGAAATGTATTATGGACAGAAAAATGTCAGTTTAATCTTAACACCTGCAAATGAAATATGAAGACACTTTTTAGATTTTGTTAGTTAGATGAAATTTAATGACACACCAACATAAATGTGTTATATAGTGTCAAGCAAAGGTTAAATATGGTGCAAGTCCTTCCCTTTAGTCACCTCTTTCGACAGGCAGGAAATACCGTGGGCACATTCTACAACCCCCAGCCCACAGGGGGCGACACTTTTTAGAGTTGTAAGCTTTATTCTCATAAAATTTTAACCTCAACCTAGGATGCTTGCCATTTCTTGTTCAACTGCATGGTGTCTATATTCAAAGACAATTTAATAACCAGAATGAAAAAATGCATTGTAGTTTGATGATACATGTTTTATTTCAAATAATGCCATGATGTCCCATTTCTTCCAGTCACTAGTCAAATACTATCTTAACAAGTTCATATTTGATCTTGGGAAATTTTGGCAGATTTTGCTTTTTGATCTCTGGCGATCCCAGATGACCTTAGACCGCCAACATAAACAATAGTCTATGGTTCTTCTCATCACCATAAGGCATCCATGTACCCAAGTATGAACTCTATCCAAGCTTCCTACTTAGAGATGTCATGTTAACAATGTTTTCAGAGTTTGAACCCAAGTGACCCCAGATGACCTTGGACCTCTAGCAAAAACAAGAGGGTTCTTTCCATCACCATAACTCATCCACATACCAAGTATGAACTCTACCTAAGCGCCCTACCTAAGGATATCATGTTAACAAAGGTTTCAGAACTTGACCCCTGGTGACCCCATATGACCTATGACATCCACCAAAAACAAAAGGTTCCTTGCTCTGGCCATAAGACATATACATACTAAGTATGACACCTATCCAAGCTTCCTACCTTGAGATATTGTGTTAAAAGGGTTTTTCAGAGTTTGACCCCGGGTGACATCAGATAACCTTTGACTTCCACCAAAAACTATGGGGCTTTTCTTCTCACAATAAGGCATCAGTACACTACATATGAAATCTATCCAAGATTCCTACCTGGAGATATCGTGTTAACAAGGTTTTGGGAGTTGGACCCTGATGACCCCTGATGACCTTTGACCTCTATCATGAACAATAATGTTGTACCTCTGACCACAAAGTATCCACATTCCAAGTATGATATTTATCCAAGATTCCTACCTTCAGATATTGTGTTGACAAGGTTTTCAGAGTTTGACCCATGGTACCCGATGACCTTTGATCTCCACCAAAAATTATAGGATTCTTGTTCTCACCATAAGGCATCCACATATTAAGTATGAAACCTATCCAAGCTTCCTACCTTGATATATCATGTTAACAATGTTTTCAGAGATTGACCCCCAGTGACCCCTGATGAACTTTCACATCCACCAAAACAAGAGGGTTCTGCTTCTCACCATAAGGCAACCACATACTAAGTATGAAATCTATCCAAGCTTCCTAACTTGAGATATCCTGTTAACAAGGTTTTCAGAGTTTGACCCCCAGTGACCCCAGATGGCCTTTGACCACCAGAAACAATAGGGTTCTTCCTCTCAATATGGGGCATCTATATACCAAGTTTGAGAACTGTCAGTTTCCCTTCTTCAGATATTGTTAACAAGCTAAGCGTCACAAACACACACATACACACGCACGCATACACAAAACATACATACACATGCCATCCCAACTGCATACAGGATGTAGGTTTTTCTGTCATCAAAACCAAAATCAATTTAAAAAACAAAAGATATGGAAGCAATCTGCAGGTATTACATAACATTTTGTAACCTTGAAGCTGTTGGATGTTTTTTAAACCTTGACAAAAATTAACACAGATGCAAACAGGAATATGCTGTAATGATGAACAAGGTACTGGTGTGAGGTGTAAAGGGCATGTAATGAAAACTATTATTCTTTCATGATCCTCTCAAATTGTCACTGAAATATTCCTTTATGATGGAATGACTTGCAACAAAACTGATTTTTGAAGGTTCTCCCACATACCTAGCTTGTCTTTCAGTCCTTTTTACTTGAAAATGACTTCACACAGATATAATACTTCCAAAACCTTTCACCCATGTGAGTCATTCATGCATGTGGCAGTCAAATTTCTTGTCATACATGACTGTTCAGAAAACTGACACTTGAAGGATCTGTGATGCATAGGAGTCCTTTCACATTTTATACCTTCTGATGACCTTTAATGGAAGTGACACTTGAAGAGTTTCTCATGTGTCACTTCATGTATTTTACAGTTACTTTCTTTACAAATGTTATCTAACTTAGTATGTTTTATTTCATGTCTTTTACACTATCATTCCTATCAAAATGCCTTCTCACAATACAGACAGTTGAAGGGTCTCTCACCTGTATGTGTCATTTTATGGCTTTTAATTTACAGTCGCTTTTGGAAGTCACTATAAATGTCTTCTCACAAAAATCACACTTGGAGGGATTCTCTCATATATGAATCATTTCATGTCTCTTACAGTTCCCCTTCCGTGAAAACGACTTCTCACAAAACCAACACTTGAAGGGTCTTTCACCTGTGTGTATCATTTCATGCTGTGCACAGTTTCCTTTAGTTACAAACGACTTTTCACAAAACTGACACTTGATGGGTCGACCTGTATGTGTCATTTCATGTCTTGAACAGACACATTTAGTTTGAAATGCCTTGTCACAATACTGGCACTTGAAGGGTCTCTCACCTGTATGTGTCTTTTCATGTCTTGCACAGTTTCCTTTAGTTACAAATGACTTTTCACAAAACTGACACTTGATGGGTCGACCTGTATGTATCATTTCATGTCTTTTACAGCTCTCCTTCCATAAAAAAGACTTCTCACAAAACTGGCACTTGAAGGGTCTTTCACCTGTGTGTATCTTTTCATGTCTGGTACAGATTCCTTTAGTTGCAAAGGACTTTTTACAAAACTGACACTTGAAGGGTCCCTCACCTGTATGCATCATTTCATGTCCTGCACAGACATGTTTAGTTTGAAATGCCTTGTCACAAAACTGGCACTTGAAGGGTCTCTCACCTGTATGTGTCACTTCATGTCTTGCACAAACAAGTTTAGTGTGAAATGACTTGTCACAAAAATCACACTTGAAGGGTTTCTCTCCTGTATGAATCATTTCATGTGTTTTACAAATACTTTTTGTCGTAAATGACTTCCCACAAAACTGACAGCAAAAAGGCCTCTTACCTAGATGTATATTTTCATGTCTTTTACAATTTCTTTTAATTTTAAAAGACTTGTTGCAAAACTGACAATAGAAGAGTCTGTCACCTGTATGTGTCATTTCATGTCTTGCACAGATACATTTAGTTTGAAATGACATGTCACAAAACTGACATTTATAAAGCCCATCCGCTGAATTTCTCACTTCATGACTTTTCCACTTCCCTCTTTCTCTAAAGGGTATGTCACAATACTGACACTTAAAGGGTCTCTCATCTGTATGTATCAGCATATGTATTTTACAGCTGTTTTTAGTAGTAAATGCCTGGTCACAAAAATCACACTTGAAAGGTTTCTTCCCTGTATGTGTCATTTCATGAATTTTTAACTCCCTCTTCAATACATATGACCTGTCACAATACTGACACTTAAAGGGTCTCTCATCTGTATGTCTTTGTTTATGTCTTTTATAGTCATTTTTGGTAATACATGACTTCTCACACTCTTGACTCTTATAGGGCCTTTCATTTGTATGTATCATCATATGTCTTTTGCATGCTGTTTTAGTAAAAAATGACATGTCACAAAACTTGGAATTGAAGGGTTTCTCGCCTGCATGTTTCATTTCATGTGTTTTACAAACACTACAACACTGACAGTGAAAGGGCCTCTTACATATATGTATCTTTTCATGTCTTTTACAGTCTCCTTTAGTGTTAAGAGTCTTGTTACAAAACTGACTCTGCAAGAGTATCTCACCTGTACGTATCATTCCATGTATTTTACATCCTCTTTCTGTCATGACTGACTTTTCACAAAACTGACAATTGATGGTTTTTTCATCTGTATGTGTCATTCGATGTCTTACACAATTCCCTTGCACTGTGATCACCTCACTCTCATCACAGTGACTTTCTTTCTCATGAAATTTACATGATTTTTCATGGACAGACATTATTTCTCCTCCAGGATTCTTACAACAAAGGTATTGGTTTTCCACACTGGTAGTGCTACATTTATTTTCAGTCTGTAAAATTTCACTTGATGCATTACCCTCATGTTTTCTTTGTCTGTCATTTCTTGTCACTTGTTGAGGAAACCCTTTCACCTGAACACAACCACCTTTGTTTGTGGTGAGTTCCAAAGAAGATGTGCACCTGCTTGTTTCACCTTGTGACAAAGTGTCAGACAGAGACACTGGATAATTGTCCGTGAGTAGCACCTGATGGCCATCAAGTCGACGGAGGGGCGACTCACCACAACCTTAAAAGAAAATAAAGGAAAAGACTTTTTTCCATAGAATAGCAAATTGCAAGATCCACTCTCTGTGAAAATCCTTGGTTTTCTCATACAAGGGTTCCCCTATTGCAAATTTCCCATACAGCTCCCCAGACCCCAACTGAGGATGCACAGTTACATTTAGTTACTTTCACAGGCAAATGAACCCACCTTCCTTAAGCAAGGTTAACATAACACACCTGAAGCCTATGTGCTAAAGATCTTTGTACTTTTTCACACACTGTGCAACAGCATACTTCTATGGGCATGCAGCTCCAAGCTATACACGGTACCTAAAAATTGACTGAACACGTCAAAATGCCATTTTGGTGCTCATTTGCAGCATTTCAAGGAATTTTAAATTTGTCAAAGTTGAATGAATCTGCTAAAATTTTCAGGGTATGATTTTTTCATGAAAGGATATTAGCACAAATACTTTGGGAAGTTTTAGAGTTGATCCAACAACTTTCTGCCAAACTAGGTGATTTGACATGAAATAAGTCAAATGACCCAACATCAAATGTTTTTTGTAGCCCTTTTCTTTACCAAAATACAGAAAATGTCCATTCCTGACAATCCAATCAGCTCGAGCCAAACTATACATTATTAATGTAAATAACAAAATGTAAAACGTTACATCTTCATTCCCTAGTTTTGTGTTCAAAAAAGTACAGTGAGGTACTGTACAACAGAATATGCAGTATCTTACTCTATGCCTTAACTTTAACCCAATATGCCACAAAGCTTCAGTGCAGGGGCTAAAAACCTGAACTAAATGTGGTAAAAAATCAGCAAAAAAATGTCAGTTTTGAAATTTGAATAATGAAAATGCTCACAACAATGATCATGACCAGCCATTTTTGTATTCAAATATTGAAATATCCCACGTCATAAAAATCAAACTGATGAATTTCTTTATAACACATTTTTTCCTTGCTGGAATCAGTCATAGCTTTCACAGTTTTACAAGGAATGCTACGGTTCCAAAGTACTCAACCAATGGTTCATTGCTCCACTTAGCCACTGGAATATTAAGCAGAAGAAGATTACAATGAAGAGCAAAAAGAGTGTCAAATTAATCATGGCTATTACATAAGATTACCTTCCAGCTTTCTCTGAGATAAACTGCTATTAAATATCAATTCTGATACATCACTGCATGGGGCACTTTAAACATGCATGAATGATCATCTACTGTAAGTGGAAGTACAGTAACAACAACTGCTGACCATTTTAGCACAGGAAGATTCTTTGTAGTGTTGTGTTAAGCCCAGTCTACACGATCATACATTTGGTCAAAAACATCATCACACATATGTATGGCCATGCTACGGACAAACGTATGATCGTGTGGACTGCTTCCCCAACAAATCTGAACAATGTCCATCAAGTATGAAGGTGTTCAAATTTTTAGCTGCATGTTTCATCTTCCCCACAAATGTCCAAACATTTGTATGACAATGTTCATGGACAAATGTATGATCGTGTAGACGGGCCTCTAGTGTTGGGAGTAACTTAAAACAGGTGAGGACATTTTGATGTGTTGCCTCAATACAGCTGTCCTGTACATCACTTTTTGTCTGCTACAGTACTGTATGTCACTTTTCTTACTTTGATCATTCAGGGAAATCTTTTAAAATACTTTTCTGAAACGAACCACTTACTGAAACTTAACAAAATATTTTTTTAAAAATATTGCCTTTTTGTTTCATCTGAAAGTAAAACATGTTATACATCCAGAAAGCCAAAAGGCTTAGTGATTCCTTGCCATATGGATATATTGTAACAAACATGAATCACCCACATATGACAAGCATGAGATCCCTCACAGTTACTCCTACTTGAGATATCATGTTATATGGTACAAAACTTTTGAAATCTTACTAAAATGACCTAGATGCTAAATATGAACAATCCACAGGCCAAGTATGAGATCCCTCATAGTTTACCCTCCTTGAAATATCATGTTTACTAGGTTTTGACTTTTTTTGACCTCAAATGACCTTTGACTTGCACAAAAAATTATAGGATCATCTACACAATACGAACAATCCACATGTCAAGTGTGAGATCCCTCAGATATCCTTCTTGAGATATCATGTTTTCAATGTTTTGACCTTTTGTCCTCTGGTGACCCCGAATGACCTTTGACCTCCACCAAAAACAATACAGATCATCTACTCAATATGGGCAATACACAACCAAAGTATGAAATCCCTCACAGTTATCCTTCTTGAGATATCATGTTTACGAGGATTTGACCTTTTGACCTCTGGTGACCCCAAATGACATTTGACCTCCACCAAAAACAATACAGATCATCTACTCAATATGGGCAATACCCATGCTACATATGAGATCCTTCACAGTTACCCTTCTTGAGATATGGTGTGTACAAGGTTTTGACCTTTTGACCACTGGTGAAACCAAATGACCTTTGACCTCCACCAAAAATGATAGGGATCATCTACTCAATATGGGCAATTTACATGGTAAGTATGAGATCCCTCACATTTATCCTTCTTCAGATATCGTGTTTACAAGCAATTCCCAAGATTTTACCATTTGACCTCTGGTGACCACAAATGACCTTTGACCTCCACCAAAAACAACAGGGATCACCTACTCAACATGGCAATCCACATTGTAGGTAAGAGATCCCTCTCATTTATCTGTCTTGAGATATCATGTTTACAAGCAGTTCCCAAGGTTTTACCATTTGACCTCTGGTGACCTCAAATGACCTTTGACCTCCACCAAAAACAATAGGGATAATTTACTCTGAATGGACAATCCACGAGGTAAGTATGAGATCCCTCACATTTATCGTTCTTGAGATATCGTGTTTACAACTTATTCCCAAGGTTTTACCATTTGACCTCTGGTGACCACAAATGACCTTTGACCTCTAACAAAAACAATAGGGATCATCTACTTAATATGGGCTATCCACATGGTAAGTATGACATCCCTCACATTTATCTGTCTGGAGATATGTTTACAAACAATTCCCAAGGTTTTTACCATTTGACCTCTGGTGACCCCAAAGGACCTTTGACCTCCACCAAAACCAATAGGAATCATCTACTCAATACGGGTAATCTACATGCCAAGTATGACATTTCTCACAGTTACCTTTCTTGAGATATCGTGTTTACAAGGTTTTGATGTTTTGACCTCTCCTGACCCCAAATGACCTTTGACCTCCACCAAAAACAATAGGGATCATCTACTCAATATGACCAACCCACACACCAAGTATGAACTCAGTCACGGTTACCCTTCTTGAGATATCGTGTTTACAAGCAAAGCGTCACACACACACACACACACACACACGCACAAGTGTGCTTTACATACTGTTTAAGGACTTCATTGTTTTCTCTATTGTGTTTGCTTCCTTAACCCTAACTTTAACAATAGACTCTCAATTGTTAAACTTCTGAGGACATGGGAAATCTATTGTATTTCCTTCTAAGGACCTGAAATCCATTGTTTAGGTCCTCAATCTGAATGCAAAGTAAGTGCGCACCCCCACACCCACACTCACATACACACACACACATACACACGACATCACCATCGCATAGATTCCTTGCCTGCCTTCGTCAAGGAATCAAAAATTGTTATGTAGGGGACATCCACTGTTGGAAGTTGCCTGATTAGCAAAATTAACAAGGTGAAAGAAGTGCAAGTTCTAATACAACAGTTACTCAAGTAATTCATGCAGCTGGCTTGTGGACCAAATTTTAAATGTCCCATATGTAACATCTGGTTGTTTTAATAATTATGCAAACCAGCAGCCTAATTTATTGAATATGGTACAATATTCAAAATTTTTTATCACAATTGAAAACTTCAATCTTTTAGCTTTACAGGGATACCAAATATTTCTTCTCACTCATGAAATTTAAAAAATGATTTTATGGGATAAAAAAGCTTGGTCCTGCACTAAAATGGCATATGATTACCATTAACTGCTACAGTAAAATCACTAGTTGGTAAAGTACCTTTGAATCCTGTTTTCTCCTATAAAATAATTTCACCTTTTTAAGGGTTAAAAGTTTAACACCTTTTCTTCCTGAGTCACAATTTCTAAAGCATGGTATCTCGAAAAAGAATCTTTTGATGCAACTCACTAGGTCCAGAAAGTGCCCTTTTGGCCAGTCTGGGAGGCATTTTGATGAAGAATATGCTTGCTATGGCTACCCTTTGTGCCAACTCTCCCAGTGATGTAATACAAAGGGGACTAGCAATGGGGGGTTCACAATTGGTGCCAGCCTTTGAGGGATACCATGCCACAGCCATAGTAGGGCAACAAGGTACAGTAACACCTCTATATTCTGACATCTCTTTGTTCTGACATCTCTGTATTTCAACAAGTCTATACTGAGGTCAGTGTTAGGATAATGGTTAGGTTCTAACCTAACCCTTATCCTAACACTGACCTCATAAAGACTTGTTGGAACAGAGAGACGTCGGAACAAAGAAACATCGGAACAAAGAGCAGTCCCCGGGCAACAAGAGGTGCAGAAGCATCATATCAGATAAGACTCTACAAATAAGCAATGTTATCTTAGAAATAGTACCCTTTAAGCAAGCATGTGCATCAAAACTAATAGTGCAAACCCCCCTGCAGCTGTACCAACTCGGTTGGTAAGGAATGCACATTTATGCTCTACAGGGCTATATGCCTCAGTTACCAACTGCAACAATATCTCTTCACTGGAACTGTACATATCACAGCTTCTTGCTCTCACACAGGCTCCCTGCACAAGGTTTTTAGTAGAGGTATAGTACTGTAGCATACCAATTAAAACACTTCTGTTGACTTTATCTGAACAAACTCACAAAAATCCTCTCATCCAAGAGTTGTAATAAAGAGGGCACAGGAAGGTTGTGAGACTCTGTAATATGGGTGGGCCCAAATTAAACAAGTTTAAAAAGTTCCCAGATAATCTCTGATCTGGAAAACAATAATCTGTACCACCTGCCAATCCTACCTCTGAGCTCAGCAACATTGATAGTAATTCTTTAATGCCTTTACGAGAGGGTGTCTACAGAATTTACAAAACTTTGCCATGAAATGACCCTTGGATGACCTTTTGACCTAAAGCTTTTCAAATGCCTCTGAGGGCCCCTCACCCCAAAAGTAACTGTGAACAACTTTCATATTAATTAATGGACCACTGCAGGAGATACTAACATTTCTTGTAAGCAGTTATGACAGACAGAGAGACAGACAGACAGAGAGACAGACCGACAGAGAGACAGACCGACAGAGAGACAGACCGACAGAGAGACAGACAGACAGAGAGACTGACAGAGTGACAGACAGACAGACATCCAGGTAGACAGACAGACAGACAGACAGACAGACAGATAGATAGATGCCCCAAGATGATATAAGATCACATCTGTTTTGCTGGAATGACCTAATAACCACCAAGATGGGCCTTCTCTTTGTTATTAGGGAATAAAGCCAGTTGACGAGAGGGTACGTAGAAAGACAGAAATTATGTACTAAGTGTAATTGCTCCAAATCCTACTTCCTGGACCACCATTGAACAGCCCTATCTGGCAGATGACTAGTCCATCCATTGAGAAAGTGGGTAAAGGCTGGGATACACTAGTTGGAGGATACTTACCATGCACTACTGCTTCACAGCTGAACCCTAGCAAAGACAGGTGACTTTCTGAATTAGACAACTACAAACCCAATTTCTACATCACCACTTTGAAATTCCTCAGCATTACTCCTTCTACCAAGGCACATGGACATGTTGAAACTTGAAAATGAGTCTATTGTTATTAATCACACTCATCTTAAAGAGTTTAAATATCCTTTTTAATTCCATTCAACAAACAACCCAGCAGGTAAATGTTATTTACAACTTCCCCGTCCATTACTAAAGAACTACTTACAAGTGACAACCATTCACTGTGTGAGACTGAACTAGTATCAATGCGTACTAAACACTCACACAAAATCAAATGCACTAAAGTTCATTCAAGTACTCACAACTTTTGTTTAAAGCTAGGTTTAAAATAAGATAGGCAGTCACCTGCACTTTGTTTTCCAGACCAGCAACATATCTATACTAATGGACATCTTAGAAACAGGGATGTCCCTACCATTCCATATCATCATACATACCTTCTTCCCCCAGGTCTAAATCCTCATTTTTGGTAGTATCTGCAGTATGTTTCTCTGTCTTCTCATCTAACACATCTTCCTTCACAGTCACTTGTACAGAGATATCCTCCATTCCTTTTGAATGAATGAAAAAATTGCTTAAGATCTTCCTTCAGATAACTAATTTGATAAATGTTTTAGGGCATCAACACAACAAAAGTAAATACCACCATGCTAGCCTTGTACAGTATCACTGTACTCTGAACACTTACTCACACAAACACATTCATGTATACCACAGTCAAGCCACAGCTTTTGAACTTACAGTAAACATAATCCTGGTGAGATACAGAGTAGCCAGAATTTTGTTTTCCAGAAAAGGCAACATTGCCATTACAGTTGGATGATTTTAAACCTTGTAGGAATGTTGAGAAAAGTGACATAATCTCACAATTAACAGGCTACAGATGCTGAATGTGAACACTGTACCTTCAGTGTATTTCAAGCCCCTGACTCACAAACTGGAAAACCTATAATTCTTTGCGCTACATGTACATGATTCTTTGGTATCCCTCTTTGTGGTAATATGCCTTTAATAGACTGTAAAGAAAGTTTGTACCATTGAAGATGATTTCCTTTCATACGTTTAAAGACAGATACTCATTTTACCAGACAGTTTCAATTCTCCTAACTAAGGTTACTTCTAGCCCACATCTGTCTTTAGCTTCTCCATGTGCAGACACAAACCTATTGTAACCTGTGGAGGAATCTCTTTTTGGTCCGTCCTTCTTTAGAGCTTCCCAGCCATATGACTGAACAAGGAATGTGCCCCTTGCTATGTATGCAAACACAAACCTTGTTTATTGCTTAAGGTGATATCCTGCTGCACACAATACCCTAATGTGTAATGAGTACACTCTCTGTGCATGCTGTGTAACATTACTGTAGCTACTCTGCATCTTTGGAATTTTGTAATTCTGATGTCAGTCAAAGAGCAGTTGTGCGACTTTTGCTTACCCCCAAATAAAGTCATACTTGAGGTGATGAGATCAGTCTTTAAAGACACCTGCCGGAGTTATATAGATTGCCATATATCAGGGGTGTGAGTGGGATCTTTCAAAAAAAGAGGAAGAGAGCTGAAGCTTATGAACAATTCGCCGTCCTGGGGGAGGGGTGTCCCCCTCCCCTTTGGAAAATTTTGGGGTTTTTGAGGGTCCTCAGATGCAATCTGGTGCAACATTTTGAACAAACTTTTAAGGAAAATTACTGCCTCTGATGGGTGGTGTAGGGACAAAGCAGCATGGGAAGTTCTTTGACATAAGGAACAGTAAGTGTTACTTACTTCTCTTGTTAAATAGAAAGATGTCGCATTTAGACAAAACACTTATGAAATGATGCAACCAACCATCCATCTTCAATCAATATCAAGAAGCAATTTTTAACAACATATATACTTCCATTCACACATCATCTTCCTTTTAGTGATTATTAAAAATGTGTACCTGTTCATGAAAAAACGTTAATGTTTAAGAATCTTGCCTATTTCTACTACATACAAACTTAATGAGAAAATATAGGCTTAGGCTGATCTCTGCCAGGTAAACATCACTAACGTTACACTGCTGCCTAACGCAGAAACAGGAATACAGTTAGGCATAATATGAGTTAAGGTATTCAGTTCATACTAACCTAGGCCTAGGAGTAAGCTAATTTTGACCCGCGATGGACAATTGTACATTTGTGCTGGACCACTGGTCCTGGCATCTTTATTCGATGCTTAAAATTCTCAACGGTTTCGTAACTGTTCTATCTACCGATCGGAACGCGAGGTAAGTGCAGTATGATACCTACGTAAACTATACTATGGTACGTCGATTGGAGCCCATGTAACGTGCGTGAACTCCATGCATTCCCGTACGTAGTGTACGGAGAGACGAAGCCTTTCCATGCGTTGCATGTTAAGTGTAATCAGGGATCAAAGGTCGCCAAAATCTTTAGTTTCGACTTCCAGTCATTTCGGTAGTTGACGCTACTTTTAAGTACACGTTGTACGCCGGATTTTCAAAAAGGCGGAAATCAAAATCGGGAGAGAAAATAAAAAAAGCGGAATTCCGCTAAAAGGCGGAGATTTCACACCCCTGCATATATACAAAAAGCATCTGTTGGTAAAGTTGTTATTTGGTCAAGGCAGCACAAATTTTGTGTTTACATACTGTACTTTGGAAAGACACACATTCTGGCAATATTGCTTTAAGTCCAAACTTTTTACTGTACATTACTCACACAGTTCTTACCCTAGTTCAAGAGAGTTAAAAAATTCAGAGTTAAGATTCGCTCCATAAGCACATGCATGCTTGGACAAATTTCTATGAAACTTGAAAACAATGGCAAAGGGTCATCATTGGTGGTCAATGATTCAAAGAGTCAAAGGTTATCAAAAGGTCAGTTTGGATTCATTCCATGAACAAACAAAATTACTTTGGTCTCATTACAGATTCAGAGTGACAGTCTTGCTCATTTATCATGTGATAATAGGAAGGACCATCCTTCATTAATGGTGAACATTTGATTTTAAGGTCAGTGGAAATCTACTGTGGGTTCCCCATGCCCTTACAAAGAAACCTGTGGCAATTAGTTCCAAATCCTCAGGTTTTCACATGTGTCTGTCATGGGTAATCACAGGTTTTTGAGTGAAAAACCCATGTTGTCCTTTGACATTGATGCAGGTTGGCCAGTTGCCACACTTTGCCACAGGTTTGGTGCAGGTTTGCCACAGGTTTTTACAGATTTTATATGCAAAAATTGTGGCAATTAAAACCAATGTTAACAAAGAATTCTGAGACAAAACCTGTGGATTGAAATTAAAGGCAGGAAAGGTGTGTCAACCTGTGTCAAACCCGTGTCCAGAGGGTTCCAAAAACACAGATTTGTCACCCAAGAACATGTGTGATTTCTTTTGTTTTTCACACATGACCACAGGTGGTTACAGACACAGGTTGACACATCTTACAGGTTGACACACCTTCTTTTGTAAGGGTCCATCATCTAGTAGTCATTATCATGCATAGTGTACCACCTGTGAGACCATGGCCATGTGCTACTTGAAAAGCAAGAACTGCAAGGAGCTCCTTTTTCTTTGTTTCAACAGTATAGTCAAGTGGGGTAAAAAAAATAGAGAAGTTGGGGTAAAAACACAACCTCCCTACAGGCCAGGAGAGATCAAATTTAAATGAATTGTGTAATCCGTACCCACATGTCTCTGACTTACTATGACATAATTGGGAAACTTGTGCCTGCTCCCTCAAAGGAGCAATGGAATTTGAAATGTAAAAAGTGCAAAAACAGGCAACCTTGAAGTTTGTACAGGGTCTTCCATCTGAAAGATTTTATTGCAAGAAACCCTTACACAATGGTACACTATAGTAGTTTTTTTTTTTTAACCCAGCAGTTATTTTACCCCACTTTGGGGAATAAAGTCCCCAGGAAAAGCAAAATGTTTTTCTCCATTTTTACTCACATAAATTACATATTTTTATTTTTTTCTCAGTTTCTGTACATCAAAAGACATTCACACTTGCCACTTCATAAGAATAAATCTTGGCAGAAATCCTAAATGGTTATCATTTTATTTGAAAGTTTAGGAAAACTGTTTTTTTTTTTACCCCACCTGACTATACTGGTTTTCACTTCAAAGTTCACACAACTTCCATTGACTCACTGATCCCAAATAACTTTTCAAGTTTTGTCTAGTTATAACATATCAAAGCCTCACCATGAGCTGTGACAGTATTAAAATGTAGGTCCATCTCCTCTTATGACAAATCACTTCCAAAAGTTTCCTCAAAGAGGAATATATTCCCTCTTAAATATGAAAGATGGCACAAACCCTGATTCACATGAAAAGTAGTTACCACATCAAAGATACCCTCCTTCAGATATCACACTTTTAGTTTGAATAACAGTAAGGTCACATATCCTTGAACTTCCGACCAGGTTTATCATGCACTTGGAATGAGACATACTACCCATGACAGGGCCAGTTCCAAGGGGGGCGTAAGGGGCGTACGTCCCCCTATTTCCAGCAAAGCAATGATTTTTGTAACAGTTTTACATCTCCAAGCCCATCTGATTGACCATGCACTTTCTGCAGACAGTTATGCTCCCCCTTTCTCATATTCCTGGATCTGGCCCTGCATGAAATGTACTTTATAATGCAAAGCTAGTCCTCAATATATACTAACTAGTACAGTATTGGTCATTAAAGAAACTTGGGAGAAGCTAGGGGCTAGGGAGTGTTGTTGGGATGATACTTGGAAATAATGCATACAGTGTAATAGGTATGTATTGAACAAGAAGATTGCAAAATTATGTGTCTGCAAAGAGAAAGTTCTGTCTATCTATCCAGACAAAGTTGAATAGAAACTTCATCTCCCATCCTCTTACCTATATCCTCAAACTGATGACTTGATTCTTCTTTCTTGAATCCATTCTGAATTCTATCAGTCAAACAGGGAGGTACTGACTCTACTTTTGCTATGACACAGTTGCCTGTAACAGGACAAAATATCAGCAGTTCAGTTCTCTCTTTGAGTATCTAAGTTAAATTTCTGTCTGTACATTTCAGTAATAACATCTAGATTTATTTAGGCCATACTTTAGACAAAGAAGAATTCCTTCAAAGTCAATAGGTCAGGTGATATTGAGTGGATACAAATGCCACACAAAACTACTGTAAAACAGAAAACATTCATTTTAAATTACTGGTTCTCAATCAAAACTGAGAAACAAACAACTTTATCACTTTCCCATTCCTTACAAATACAGGCCTATTTTCTGAGATGGCCCATGTGAACCAGTTCTTACTTCCTGGTACCCAACAAGAAGTTATTGACTTGGACTTGCCAAGTATAACTTTTTACCAAGTCATAAGCTCATCCAGCCACCCTATAGAACTTCAACAAAGTCCATTCATGATTTGCATGTGAATAACCAAAATACTGTACCAAGATTGTGCTTTTGCTGCACTAGTCCTTGATTCTGGACAAACCTGAAAGACAAATTGTTTAAAGCACCCTGATAATTAACAGTCTGAATGGGTTAAAATAAGAGCAACTCTCCGTCTACTCTGCCATCCTTTTACTACTGTACAGTATGAGGGCACTGGCTGTCCCTGCCCATATTTTAGTCCCCCCACTGAACATACGTTCAGTCACGAAGGAGTCATGATGAGACACTAAAGGGCAAAGTAGGGTTACAAATATGCTACCCAATCTAACATTATTTGAAATGCAACAGTTTGTTCTTGTATTAAAATCTCCTGTTTATTCTTTCCAGAAGCAGGCCTGGTTCCAAAGCTACAATATTGCACTCAGCTAGTATGCTAAACAGGGCACCCACATGGTCATACACAGGGCAGCAAGCTCAGCTGCCTCCCCTCCTCCCCACCCCCTATTTCCAAAGCAACTTTTCAAAACAATGAGCCGTGTAAACTTCAGAGGTCTACTAAAATAAAGATTGCTTACAGCCTGTAGATGCAACTTGAAAGGCCAAGGGTCAAGGAAAGTGATACTTTTGGCAAGATGGGACAAGTGCATAGCAAAATGCAGAGAAGGGGACACTCACCACTCCTCTTGAGTATAATTTTTCCATAAATTATCTACTACTCATACCATAAAAAACTTCTTTCAAATACAATTTTCTCAGAGTGCTTTGCACACACCCTCCCCGAGTGTTAAGTCTTTCCTTCACTAGAACTTCCTGTTTGACAACTTTGGTGAGATATTTTCTCATGCCCCAGGAAGACCAATCATGGTCAGCATTTTGTTGGACCGAGTAAGGCTATTATTTAAAAAAAATTGTCTTAGTGTGATATTTGTGGTCTGTTTAAATACAGCAGTGCTCATTAATATTCAATGTCTTTTGCAGAAGCTTAAATGCAGCCTTCTAATGCTGACAATATTATGTACCCTGAGCCTACAAGGCTTCTCCCCATGGATACCCACTTAGGCATTGCCCCTGAACCCCACCAGGGGGCATAAGGCAGGTCTAATGCACCCCACACCTTTGCAGAAATTTTGGTACTATTCCACCCTGAATTTTGCCCCCACTGACAAAAATTGCTGCTACCCGCCTGGTATATGGTAAGAATTTTGGCAGTTTTGGTACTGTACAGTACATGCTATACTGTACACCAACTGTTGATGGCCCTCTCTTCAGACCCCCCCCCCCCCCCTTACCTGGACTTAGAAGTCCTGGGCACTGTCACGGGCACCCAGGCATGCATAATGTATAGCATGTGCAGCTGGTCTCACATTTATTAGGCTTATAGATATATAAAAAATACTGAAATAAAACATCTTCAGTTCATTTCTTTTAATAGGCTCCCATACTTCAGTACCTACAGTAGCTGGATGGCTATTGGATCGAAATACTACCTCATATTTACTGCAGCACACATGGGTAAGGTAAAAGCAAACTTTATGAGTCACATGTTGGCTCAGACCATTAGTGACACTTTTACAAACAAGTACCATCAGTATATAAAAACTAATTGTTTGTTCATAGAGTATCTTAAAATTTTCTAGTATTTTCTGAGAAGATTATGTACTGTACCATAACAAGTATATTTTACCAGTTGCACAGCTCATCTGTGGAGGTTGTAAATCAGTGTTAAGAGTTTAGAAAGCCCCAGCCATGTAACTACCATGCCATATAAGGAAAGTTCAAATTAAGAAATTTACCCTGAAGTTGTAACTTTTATTTATCTTTCATCAAGTTCGAAATGCAAATTTGCTGCAGACCTTAGTTGATGCCTGATGACTCATAAGGGGGGAGGGGGAGAAATTTGTGGACTTCACTTATAAATACAGGTGCAAAGAGACTCGTGACTTGATTTGAGCTGGGACCAAATGACTTGCAACTTGACTTGTGATGAGTTGCGACTTGACTTAATTGACTTGTGACTGAACAAAGGGCAAGACTTGCGGCTTGACTTGGACTTGCAAAAAAATGACTTGTGACTTGACTTGGACTTGCAAAAAAATGACTTGTGACTTGACTTGGACTTGCAAAGATGACTTGCTACCATCTCTGACTCTCTATATAATCAGTGAAATAAACCTGTTGAACTGTAATACATGTTCCATTTAGTATGAACGGTACTTCCTTCAGTACTAAAATTTCTAGTTGTGACATCAACCCAACATGGAGTGTTCAATAAGCTTACTGCATGTTGTGACATCAACCAAATATGGAGTGCTTAATTACCACACTGCATGTTGTGACATCAACCCAACACGGAGTTGTTCAATTACTATACTGCATTACTGCATTACTGCATGTTATAAAGCAAAACCTCACCTGCATTTTCCAACAATGTTTCATCACTTCCTGGGATGTTGATTCCTCTGTTACTTTGCTCATCCCAGATGAAAGTATCTTCTGGCTCCACTTTGATGGAAAACATATCCATTAAGATTCTAAAAGGAAAACACATACAGTACGTACTGTTGTAAAGGTACCTAAACTAATGTAGCCACAGGGCTCCCAAGAGGAAGCATCAAAAATACAGGAATACCCCTGTACATGGGAAGTTTTTTTCAGCAAAATATTGGAATATTAAAGGAGATTGTTCTGTCAAAAATAGATCTGTGGAACCTGCAAGGGTTGGCTACTGGAGATATCTACTAAAAAGGATGATGTCACAATGATCAATTCAGATTGGTACAGTATATTAGAAACTTCTAGGGTACTACAGCCATGATATTCCAACTATCTTACAAAGTGGTCCCTCATCTCCACCACTCCAATTTATAGGTACTGTAGCTGTTAATATGTGACACTACTATTGTAAGTGCAGGTACCACAATTTGTTGGTACATACAGCTGTATACCAGGCATGGGTGGCAATCATGGGGGGGGGGGGACAGTAGGGCCATGTCCTTCCCCCCCCCCCCTCAATATTTGAGAAATCGCCCATTAACTCATATTTTTTACACAGTACTTAAATTATTTGAAAATGCTGCCATGTCCCAGTGTTCTACACTAGCTGTTTTGTTAGGGTGCTGCACCTGGACAAAATTTGCAGAAGGTGCTGAACACCTGGACAAAAAATGTTGCACCTGAACAAAAAGTTGAGCCACCTGGACAGAAATTATCAATTCAAAACCTTAAAACTGAGCAAACAGCAATAATTTCAGTGTGAACATTGAGTAATGATAATCAGAAATGTACTTAGTCATCAAAAAAGGCCATAATTAAATTTATCTAGGCCTACTATTTTAGCAAACCTTTTTCAAAGAGAACATCCCAGCCCTCTATACTATAGACAGCAATTACTATTCACCATCAACCTTCAGCTGCACCCGGGCAAAAATTAAATCAGTGGAGAACACTGATGTCCCCCCCCCCCCCATATTGAGAACAAATCGCCGCTCTTGATACTGTACCAGGTCATAAACAATATCTCAAATGTGGGGGACAAGACCTAGACCTGAAGCTAATACAAGTACAAACCTCTACATGCATGGGTCTGGGGGTCCATTACAGGGCCCACGAAAATTTGGATTCTAGAGGCTTTGCAGTTTGATCTGATGCACCTTACCACCATTTTCATCCATTTTTCGGCCCAAGCTTAATAAAATCTTCATCTTTGAAACTTTCCACTACAGTTTTTAATCACTTTATCATTTCCATCTTTCTGTTTATACATACTGTATACTGTAATAGTATACCAACTACTGTATGGGATACTTTAAGGTAAGGTCAATATTCTACCTTTAAACTGAGAATTATCTACAGTAGGTACATTTCTTTTTTTCAATTTTATTTACTACACGTTTTTTCATATGATAATTTGACAGCTACAACATGCATTATTGTACATTGTGACATACTATATGTTTACTGTACTTTTGTCACATCAGCTACTGTAGTTTTGCAGAGAGACCAACTTTATATTTACTACACCATTTCTTTGAATGAGAACATGTTCATTAATGACAATGGCATCTTTCACCAACTTTAAGTTCAATTTCATATAATCAGCAATGGTATTCCAAAGTATAGAATATTAAATGTCTTCTATTTTATTAGCACTCTGGTCAAAAGTTGGGAAAAACGATGTTTTTTTCACTTTCAAACCTGACAGGCCAGCATATCTAACCACCTCCCTTTTCCCAAAGTGCTGACTCCAATGAGCACTTCCTGTAGCATACAGTACCTAAAAAATATCTGGTCGAACCTTTAAACTGAGAATTATCTAAGTACATTTCTTTTTTTCAATTTTATTTACTACACGTTTTTTCATATGATAATTTGACAGCTACAACATGCATTATTGTACATCGTGACATACTGTATGTTTACTGTACTTTTATCACATCAGCTACTGTAGTTTTGCAGAGAGACCAACTTTATATTTACTACACCATTTCTTTGAATGAGAACATGTTCATTAATGACAATGGCATCTTTCACCAACTTTAAGTTCAATTTCATATAATCAGCAATGGTATTCCAAAGTATAGAATATTAAATGTCTTCTATTTTATTAGCACTCTGGTCAAAAGTTGGGAAAAATGATGTTTTTTTCACTTTCAAACCTGACAGGCCAGCATATCTAACCACCTCCCTTTTTCCAAAGTGCTGACTCCCATGAGCACTTCCTGTAGCATACAGTACCTAAAAAATATTTGGTCGAACAGCCCCCCCCCACCCCCCCCCAACCCCCACATGGCCAGAAATAGTATCATAAGTTTCCACAAATTACTCTTCTTTGTCTGTTCAGCAGCTCTCCACAATATTTTGGCAACTCTAAAAAGGATCCCAAACCCCATTTGACTATTGGGTAGTGCCATCTTTGAATGTGAGCAAGCTAGAGTACAGTACATGTATGCATGCAAAGTGCATAAACATTCTTCCTTTCTATAGCAACAATTTTACCATCCCTTTTAAGCTTCCCACCTCTACTTGTACAGTCTATTTATAAGTCTACAGTCAGTAATGATGACACCAGGACAACTGGTTTCAGGGGCCCATTACTGTGCCCCATGCAGTGGGGACCTGGGGTAGAGTTCAGCAGTGAGGCCCCTGGAAGCTGCACAGTAGTATCAAAGTATCAACGCTTGCATGCCACAGCTTTTAATCTGTACCTGCTTACAGAGTAGCACTGGCTGCATATCAAGTATTGCACATTTGTACAGTTTGTGAGGAAGGAGGAAGATACGAAAGTGAAGGGGTTTTCCAAATTAGGGAAGAGGACTGGTATGTACTCTTTTGGGATGTTTATTCTTTGTGAATGTACCAAGTAGCACTATACTGTACTTTAAAGGTTTGGTGACATGAAAATTACCCAATTGGATATTTGATGTAAAAATTTTTAAAATCCAGAAAATAGCTGCAATTTCCATCAAAGTCTATCAAATATTGACCATTTTACAGGGCATTTTCTGTTTCACACTTGTATCATGAATAAACATGAGCTAAACATGCAAATTTGTAACATCCAAAGAGCAACATACCAAATATGGCTATAATGCTAGCCTTTGTTTTTTCAACCTTCATTTGAAGGACAGCAGTGAGGCCCCTGTTGTAGCATTGTTATCCTCTGAAGGATTTATTATGGAAGTTAAAATTCTTTCCTTGAAAAATATTAATACCACTCACGAAATTGCAAACTATCTGATCAGTAATTAAGAGATAATTTAAATAGGGTTAACAAAACAAATCTTAACACTGTGCAACACTCTCATTATTTTTGCATAAGCAGTGAGTTCTTCAAACACCATCAAACTTTGAAGAGGTACATCTTGAGAATGGTAAAAGATATTGAAATAATTCCAACCGATCTTTCACAGGGGGGATTTTATTCTCTAACTGCCACATGAAAACAGCTCTTTTTGGCAGCATGTCACCATAACTTTATATAAAGTGAGGCACATCTCCTGTACAGTGGCAACAATGACAGCTGATAATAAGACCTGTGGTATTAAATTCCTGTCCTACAGTACCAATTGATGGTTGACACATACCTGTACTTTACATCCACAGGATACATGTATGTCAGAAATTCATCATCTAACACTCAAGACGGTTTGTTGTCTTTGAGTAGCTTCTTTCACTGCAGGTACTACAGTAACTTCATGTAAAAAATAACAGAAAAAGAACAGTGCAGCACTTTTCACTAGGGTTGCACCTGACATTCGGTCTAGCTGGATATTGAAAAATTATCTGGTTCCAGTTCTGGTCAGACCTTCCAAGAATGGGGTAGCATCACAGATGAATTTAATATCTTTGCAAAAGTTGTCTTTTTTCTATCCATGTCAGGCTACAAAGTAAGGGGTGTTGTGTAGGTTAGGTAGTCCTACTATAGTTCTTGTGGCACTGACACTGAGTAAACTGACATTCACTTTGTTGTCTTTGAATAACCTTTATGTGCTTGTCCAAAATCAGTGGAGCTAATGAAGATAAATTCAGTGTTACAGGAGCCTATTTTCAGTTATCTCACAGGACCAAAACTTGTACAGTAAATGTCATAACATATGAATATTTAATAATTTAATAATTCAACAACAGAAATCTCTGTCACTAATTGCTTCACAATATACGGCATTGCACAATCTGAGTCAAATTCACCAAAACATGTTCCACTAACGTTTACTCAGTCTAATGGATTTTAGTTTAAAAGTTGCAGTACAGTACTTATGTTCTTTTAAATAATTTTAAATAATTTTGCTTTGTCAATTAATTTTCTCTACTCATCATTCACCAGTGTAGTGACTTTCAGTGGTACTGCTACCACCACGGATGGCTCCTTTGCCTTGACATGTAACCCCCCTCCCCCCCCTCATTGCTACTTTATACCGTACAGTATTTTAATGTTGCTCTTTATAAGTGAACCAGGAAGCCCAAAATTGCTTAGTTATTCCTTGCTGAATGGGATTCCTTTGTTGCACTGAGGTTTATCCCTCAAATTTACAAGTACTACAAGTATCCAACACCCCTGTCTTGAAATATCGTGTTTTTCAATACATCTGGTCTTTGATCTCTAATGACCTCAAATGACCTCTGACCTCCAATGGATCTTGGATCTTGAAAATTCTTGGGAAATTTTGCTTTTTGACCTGTGGTGACCCCAGATGACATTCTTGGGAATTCTTGGGTTAGTTAGTTAGTTAGTTAGTTAGATAATATTTAACGACACACCAACACGAATGTGTTATGTAGTGTCAACAAGATAAATTCGTTTCAACTTCCTCCCCTTTAGTCACCTCTTACGACAGGCGGGGAATACCGTGGGCATATTCTACAACCCCCAGCCCACATGGGAATTCTTGGGAAAGTTTGCTTTTTGACCTCTGGTGACCCCTGATAACGATCTTGGAAATTCTTGGGAAATTTTGCTTTTTGACCTCTGGTGTCCCCATAAAACAATTTTAGGAATTCTTGGGAATATTGCTTTTTGACTTCTGGTGACCCCATATGATAATCTTGGGAACTCTTGGAACATTTTGCTTTCTGACCTCTGGTGATCCCATATGATGATCTTGGGAATTGTTGGAAAATTTTACTTTTTGAACTCCGGTGACCTCAGATGACCTTTGACCTCTACCAAAAACAATGGGGTTCTTTCTCTCAACATGACAGATCAATATACCATGTATGAAAAGTGTCCTTCATTCCTACTGTACCTTAAGATATCATCAAGGTTTTATATCAAGGTTTTCAGTCTTTGACCTCAAGACACCTCAAATGACCTTTGACCTCTACCACAAACAAAAGGGTTCTTCTCAACATGACAAATCTATACCAAATATGAAAAGTGTTGGTCACTGCTATCTCGAGATATCATGTTTACAAGCCGTTTATTAGGTTTTTGCAGTTTAACCTCCAGAGACCTCAGATGACCTTTGACCTCTACCAAAAACATTAGAATTCTTCCTCTTTACATGACAAATCTGTATACCAAATATGAAAAGTGTCCTTTACTCCTACCTGGAGAAATTGTGGTTACAAGGTTTTCAGTCTTTCACCTCCGGTGACCTCAAATGATCTTTGACCTTCACCAAAAACAATAGGGTTCTTCCTCTCAACATGACAAATCTGTATACTACATACGAAAAGTGTCAGTCATTGCTATCTTGAGATAAATGTTTACAAGCCGTTTAAAATTTTTTCACAGTTTAACCTCTGGTGACCTCAGGTGACCTTTGACCTCTACCAAAAACAACAGGGTTTTCCTCGACATGACGAATCTGTATATACTAAATATCAAAAGTGTGGGTCATTGCTACCTTGAGATATCGTGTTTACAAGGTTTTCGGTTTTTGACCTCTGGTGACCTAAAATGACCTTTGACCTCCACCAAAAACGATAGGATTCTTTCTCATTAAATGACAAATCTACACACTAAATATGAAATGTGTCTATCATTGCTACCTTGAGATATCATGATTACAAGCGAATTACAAGGTTTTCGCAGTTTCACCTCCAGTGACCTCAGATGACCTTTGACCTCTACCACAAACACTAGGGTTCTTCTTCTCAACATGACAGATCTATATACCAAATATCAAAAGTGTCAGTCATTGCTATCTTGAGATATCGTGTTTACAAGCCGTTTAAAAGGTTTTCACAGTTTAACCTCTGGTGACCTCAGGTGACCTTTGACCTCTACCAAAAACAACAGGGTTTTCCTCTTGACATGACGAATCTGTATATACTAAATATCAAAAGTGTGGGTCATTGCTACCTTGAGATATCGTGTTTACAAGGTTTTCGGTTTTTGACCTCTGGTGACCTAAAATGACCTTTGACCTCCACCAAAAATGATAGGATTCTTTCTCGTTAAATGACAAATCTACACACTAAATATGAAATGTGTCTATCATTGCTACTGTACCTTGAGATATCATGATTACAAGCGAATTACCAGGTTTTCGCAGTTTCACCTCCAGTGACCTCAGATGACCTTTGACCTCTACCACAAACAATAGGGTTCTTCTTCTCAACATGACAGATCTATATACCAAATATGAAAAGTGTCAGTCATTGCTATCTTGAGATATCGTGTTTACAAGTCGTTTACAAGGTTTTCATAGTTTAACCTCCAGAGACCTCAGATGACCTTTGAACTCTACCAAAAACATGAGATTCTTCCTCTTGACATGACAAATCTGTATACCAAATATGAAAAGTGTCCTTTACTCCACCAAAAACAATAGGGTTCTTTCTCTTATAAACATGACAAATCTATATACCAAATATGAAAAGTTTTGGTCATTGCCAACTGGAGATATCGTGTTTACAAGATACTGTAAGCGTCATGTATACACACATAAATACAAACACATAAGTACACTCCATGCCTTACGGGGCACTAGGACAGGACCCAGTAGGGAATGGGAGGAAATTTCCCAGCAGCGAAGCTACCCGTGAACGAGGCAAGCAGACGTAGGGCGGGCTGCACTCCAAGGCATGGGAATTTCACAAACTCACATTCCCCATGGGGGGAGGGGTGATAATCTAAACATAAGTTTGCTTTAAAATTATTAATACTGGTGGCATTGACAGTCCCATCAGGTAAATTGTTCCATTCCTTTATACTGTACAACTTACAGTAGCTCTTGTGAAAAAGGAGTGCTTGTAAACATTGGTACAGCACCGAAGTTGGTAGAAGTTTTGCGTGTTCCTTCTATGGAGGCCTTGCCGCATCACTGGCCTTACTAGGAAATGTTCCCTAGGTATGTAAATAAGATTTTGATTGATTTTGTAGAGTAGGGTTAATCCAGATGAAGATCTTCTATTTTGCAAGGTGGACAGTTAAGATCAAGGAGGAGTTTACATAGTGACCTTTCCTTCTGTTTTACAACAGTTGTGTTTGACGAACCTTGCAAAATTTCATTGCACCCTTTCCAGCTGGCTATACAGTACTTTCTGGTGTATGGGTCCCAAGCCAGTGTAGCGTACTAATGAGGTCTGACAAGGCTGGTATAACTGTAGGAAGCAACTTCAAGTTGTTTGGAGCACTTGGAAAGATTCCTCTTTATGAGGCCAAGTACCCTACTACAGTAGCTTTTGTAGACGCATGAGCAACTTGCATATCCCACTGAACATGTTAACTTGGAGATGGATACCAAAGTAAGGGTGAGAGGCAACTGTTTGTAAAGTCTGGCCACCCATGACATGATAAGGTACAGTGTAGATGTCTCACCTTGGGTATAAGGCGAGTGGCTCTCCTCTGAACTTGCTCTAAAAGAAACTTGTCCTTTTCATAAAAGGGACTCCAAGCGTGAGCAGCATAGTCAAGATGGGGTCTTACAGTACTAACTGAAATAGACATTTAGTACAATTTCTTTACTAAAACTACAGTAATGAAATTCCTCTTGATCAACTTCCAAGCACCCTATTAGCCCTAGCAGCAGCTGCTGCACACTGCCTAGATGGCTTTAACTCGCCTGTAATAACAACACCTAAGTACTGTATCTTTCTCAGAAGTCATATCACTCAAAAAACTACCTGTATAGTACCATTCATGTTATAATCATACAAAAGCTAAAATTCTTAGAACCAAAGTGAAGGACTTTGCACTTATCTGCATTAAAAGACATTTGCCAAGTCTGGAACCATGAAGAAACTGTAATGGAACTTTATCAAAGGCTTTTGAAAATTACGGTAAATTACATCAACACTGTGACAAGTATTAAGAGTTGGTTAGATAAGATTTAACGACGCACCAGCACAAATATGTATTAGTATATAGTGTCAACTAGATAAAAAGGTAAAATTTAAATATGGTTTCAAATACAGTTCAAGTTCGGTTTTAAATACAGTCCAAACACGATGCAAGTCCTTCCCTTCAGTTGCCTCTTACTGCAGGAGGGAAATACAGTACCGTGAGCATATTCCACAACCCCCAGCCCACAGGGGGCTAACAAGAATCAAGAGACAAGAATTAAGAGATAAACAAACATCCTCAAGGAAGCTCAATAAATCAGTAGGACTACACAAGATCTACTGAGTAGGAAACCATGCTGCAACAGATTGAGTACTGGTAATTTAACCCATTACCTAAGTGATACAGTAAGCAAACAATCCGATTCCATAACTTCCATAACACACACAGTGCTACAGTAAACAGACCAGGCTGTACAGTAATTGCAAGGCACGCTCAGATCCCCCTTTTTGAAAACTGGAGTACCTTAGATACCTACTGTACCAGACAGCAGGAACAAAGTTTGAATCCAGAAACTTCTGAAAAATATAAGGTAAAAAGGAACTGACAAAAGCTCAGAGCACTCATGATGAATGGCAGGATGGATCCCATCTGGCCAAGGGGCCTAACTACTCTTTAAACCCGACTAGGGATCTTAAATGCGATCTCACCAGACTAGTTAATTAAGAAAGGCGCTTGCCGCCCACAGTGATTATTGACTCAATGTGCCACCCAACCCCAATGGTGGGGCCGATTCGCACATCGACTACAGGTAGTAGCCTTGCAAACAGGTGGATGTCTGTCCACATGGCTGCCTTGCAGATAAGATCATGAGGTGACTGCGTGCCTACACGGCTGTCGTGCGGACCAGCAAATTGAAGTAATCATTGACTGTTTGTCCACAGGCAATTGGATGATGGACCGTGGAAAGTTAGTACCAACTAGGCCTGTCAAACTCACTGGAAAAGGCATGCCCTAGGCTGCTTTTATTTTACTGCCCTACTGTACAGTAGCTGTTTCAGAGTCCAGGGGTTCCCGAAGAAATACTGAATGCAAATGGGTAATCCTCTAAATTAGGGTACCATTAGTGATTTCACTACCAGTATGCACTGAATTGACTTGCTCATTTGCCATGGTAAGGATATGACCAAGCATTCACATTTCCAAAATATCAGTATTATTGCTTCACCCAATTTTCCAAACAGAACCATAGAACATTACCTCACCAACATAACTCTTTGGTGTCCCCCTAGTTATGATAGTTTTCTAATGTCTTTTAATTACTTTTTTTATAAATATGGTCATTCTCAGGTAGCAGAAGTTCATTTGATGTAAGAATTAGGTCAAATTCTTTTAGAAAGAAGCACATTTGTAAAGAATTAATCAAAACAAAACATTGTTCAAGGCATCAATGATCATTCATAATCAACAGAATTTTGGTGTCCCCCTTGGTAAGTTATGTTGGTAAACTTTAAGGCTTCACCATTTGCACAAACTACTACATTTTTGGGTGAGTTAAGTCACATGAAAAGTAGATATCAGAATGCTACCAGAAAACATGATCCCCAGTCTTTTGAACCATGTATTTCATGCTGATGGACATTTGAATTTTTTGGGGTCCCCCATGATGCCATAGTTATGTCCGCCATTCTTGATGTATGACAAACAAAAATTTCAATGAAACTGGGGCTTTTGATAGTATCTTATTACTGCAAACAGTGATTTATATATATTGCATTTGAAAATTTTCAGGTCAATTCAACATTTAAAAATTAAACTGCATTATCATTTGAAAATTTAAATGTTAGGTGTAATGGGGACAACAATTCTTGGTGTCCCTGTTACATGCGACAGTCTAAATGGAGTACCTGTAATACTGTACGTGTAGATCTTGCAAATACTGTACCATACATGTCCATAAAGTGATAGAAAATAAGATACCAAACGGCAAGTCTAATAATCTGTGGGTGTCAAATAGGAAAATTTAAATAGTTAAATACCATTTACTAGCTAAACACAGTCAATATTGTATAAAATATGTAAAGGTATAGACCTTTTGACATGTGGAATTGTTGAAAAAAGTTTTGGAGAATTCTTTCAAACTTTTTCCATGTTGTTGTTACAAAGGGTCCTAAATCACACTCAACTATGAATTTTTAACCATTAAGGATTTTTCTTTATTCTTCTAAAAGGAACTTAACCCCAGCTTTCGTGTCCCTGTTATGTTGGTCGATTTACTGGCATGTACAGTATATGTTTGAATGAGTGTCCTCATGCATACAGTACACAAGGCTGTATGTAAAAATATTTTTCATTTTAGTAACTGTTGATAATTCTCTATCATGAGTAAATTTCAATCAATAAAGATGATTTTTAAATTTTGATCCGATGTCCCACCACTGGTACCCTAATTAGAGAAAGACCCAAATGCAGTGCATATTAGGGAATTCAATAGCAATGAAAATATGAAATCCTCTAAGAATTAGAAAATTACAATATGTGAAAAGCACACAACTTTTTTCCTGTTTGGTCTGGGACTCTGGTCATAGTTATGCCAAGTCACTGAAAATGGATGGCATTAGTCCTCAGTAAAGGCATGTGTACAGCCTGTCGCCAATAGCTCCCTATACACAGTCCTTACACCGAGCCATTGAAAACTCAGGGTCTTCAACCAGCACAGTGCTGGTTGATTTTGGTCTCATAGCAAACCTAAGACCTAAAGTCTAAATTTACTACCATTCCTTCTCCTTTCTAAATTTTACACTTATATTGCAGTTGTTTTTTATTACTTTTAACCTACAGTATGAAAAGTTCCAAAAATTTGAAATAAAATCATCAACTTTGCCACTTCGTAAAATTTACTGTACAGTAGGCGTTTGAAATTGTTGTTGACATCAGAATGCCGTGTGCGTAACGTTGTGACGTCACACACAACATTTGTATTTCCTATACATACACATGGCAATTGCCGCTACAAACATTCTATATATATGACATAACGATAGATTATTAGCATACTGATGTAAATAAAGTTCCATAGTTGCACAGTAAGTTTTAAGGCACGAAAAAGTTGCTGATTTCATTTCCTATGTTTGGAACTTCCAGATATTGTCAGTGATCAAAAACAGCTGCAATACTCCTGTAAGATCTGGAGAAACAAGTCCTGGTAGTAAATTAGGATTTTTCTTTCAAAATTTGCTGTGAGAAGAAAGGCAATTTCAACCATTACACAGACGCGTAGCTACGTATGCCGTCTTTCTCACGGAAACACGTAACGGATAATGAAGCGAAGCAAAAGAACGAAAGTTTGCTATGCAGATTAAGGCATATTTTCACGTTACGTGTGATGGTAGAAAATATGCCTTAATCTGCATGGCAAACTTTCGTTCTTTTGCTTCGCTTCATCATCCGTTAACTACCTGTTTCCGTGAGAAAGACGGCATACGTAGCTACGCAGGCTACTATCATCTGTATCGCGGGCAGTGAAGTGCGAGGCAACTGCTTGAGCTCCAAATTTTATTTCTCACATTTTTTTACTGTTTGGAATTAATCTTATAAATGCACAAAATTGTATCCGATGAGGTGCTGCATGTTCTACTGGAACAGATGACATGATTAACAAAGTCTTTTGAGGTTCACGGTAAGAGTAAGGGTGTAAAAATAGGCCAAGATTCGTGCTTGGTACTGAGAAATGCCCTACCTTGTTAATATATATATGTATAGTGTGTAGGGTAGATTAGGCGGTTTTCAACCCAGGTCTATTTCCGACCGCCCATGAACATTACTGCAAATTGTGAAATTCTTGAAAAAACAGCAGTACCTAAGACTTTACCAAAAAGTACTTTGAACTAGTGGCAATTGAAAATCACCCACCTTTTGACCCAAGCGAGCTGTTTAATACAAAAAATCTGAACCTGAAAATCAAATGCAGATGCGTTATAATTTTAAAAACATATTTTCTTAAAGTGATCGGCAAGCCACGTGACCGACTTCCACATATCTTTACACCCACAACTGTAATTATTAAGTGGTCAAATTTGATAAACTAAATAGAAATAAGTTGTTGGGATATTGTCATAAAAAGAACTTCCCCAAAAATTGTCACTGCCCTCATTTTGTGGGGAGGTCGAAAACCACCTGCCACTTTTCAATGTGTAAGGCTATTTTCGACCACCTAGTTTTTGACCTGCATAAAATCATGGAAATTACTGTAATTTGGCCAATTTTAATTTTAAGTGATATAATTAATGGTCATAAACCAAATGTAAAAGAGTTAGGCTACAGTACCTTCATTGGTAACTTTTATCACAACATCTGGGTGACCCCTTATGACCCATACAAAATTCATTTTACCATAAAATTGCATGGTTTTCAATAGGGCGGTTGAAAATACCCTTGGGTAGGTTGAAAATGGCCAATTTTCGACCACTTTTGTCATGATTACATATTCCAATAGGACTACACTAATAAAACAAAGGACATACACAGAATGTAAGTACAGGTATTGGAGGTGTTGCCCAAAGGTATGTTGGTTCAATGACTTTATTTTTTTTATACCAAAACCCCTTAAGCGGTCGAAAACCCCCTATCTTAATTACCCCTAGTATATATGTAATGTTTCGAACACCTGTGGTGTATACAGTAGTGAGCTGTAGGCGAACGACCACAGTCCTTAACTGAGGACTTGGATGGCATCTAGGCCTACCCTATAATCCACTCATAGTTGATTCAATACTAACAGTTAAAGGTCTTATTCAGAGGCAAATAAGGGTCATGCAATCGACTCAGAAGCATAATTTTAGGTAAACTAGAATTTTATATTATTTTTCTACAGGAAAAACAAAGCAAAAAATTCGCGTTTCTATTTTTAATCATTTTCTGAAAACTTTTTTGTTTTTGGCCCATTCTGAAACGATAACATCACGTGATTTCTTCGAAAGGTCAAACTATGACGTCACCGGCCCGAGTCGAGCTGTCAGGTCGTGCTAGCGCGAGCGCACACAGCTATGCCAGCATGTACCGTACAGTACTGCAAGCAGTGTATAGTATATGGTACAGTTAGTACTAACTGTCAGTCGTAGTAGGATAGTAACATAGGCTACTCTAGTAGCCTAAGTTACACTTGGTAATCGGAAATTGCGAAAATTGCACAGCATAATAGTAAAGATTTATTCTTGTAATGATCAAATTAAATTTACGTTTTTTAGTCAGCGTAGGTAGGAAGGTTTTAGAGTAGGCCTGGAATACGTCCTAGGCCTAGTCCTACTAGCCTAGGCGGAGAGCAGGCTAGTTAGCTATAGGCCAAGGCCTATATAGTAACGGCTCTAACGTTTACGGTTTAGTATTAGGTTCGAGTCGACTTGCAAAAAAAGAAAAAAACAACTTAACGTTACATTTTAAAGGGGAATTTTCATGATCCCAGACAGTTCCAATTCTCCCAACTATGCATCTTCTAGCTCCTCCCATAACTGTATGAGGCTCTTCCTTGTGCAAGTATAAACCTGTTTTATTGCTTAAGGCCATGTCCTGGTGAGCACACAAGGCTATAAAATGTAATAAAAGTACTCTCTCTGCCTTGTGTGGAATGTGAGCTACTCTGCATCTTTCAAATTTTGAAACTTTGATGTCAATCAAACAGCAGTCACCAACTGAGAATTTTGATATACATACACTAAAAATATACTTTGGGGTGATGACAGTCTGTCTTTAAGCATGTTTGCAGAGGAAAGAAGCCACTCTTTCGGAAGAAATTAGTAGCCCTAAAAAGAGAGCTGTTTGGTGTATCAGGTTTTCTTTGCAGGCTACGCCAGGTCTTCGTCTTGGGCTTTCTGGTGTGCCTCAACTTGTCTTTACCCTTTACGTTCATGAGTGATGACATGGGAAGTTTGTCTAACGGCCTCTCTCCTCCTTCCGAAATCAATTCTTTTCAATGTGTTCCTCAGGCTGACACCAAACTTTGCAAACCCCCTTGCCCAAAGAATCTCAAAGTTGTAACGTTGAAACTCGATCAGTGAACTCCTCGAAGCAATTCTGAAAATTCGGAAGTCTGGCCAATGGTTGTGGCTTGAAGATAATTGCTGGGCTATCAACAGCAAGTTGTACAGTAGGACCTGGAAATTTTCTTCTTTTAGAAGAATCACCACAAGTTACTTTCTCTACTTCAGAGATGTGTGGTGACTTGCGGTAAAGCAGGTAGGCCTATACGTAGTATGTATATCCAGTATTAAATCCATTCAGTCTGTGTGTTACGATACTACGCGCGTACGCAAGTATAACAGTTGACCTCGTGGCTTGTTTACTTTTACAGTAATTATATGCAACTATTTGGACGTGAAAGAGAATACTTACAGTTCTAAGTGCTGATTGGCTGAATCTCAAATAGACAATGTCTTGGTAAATATTACACAGTATCTGTTCTAGATTGTTGTTCTTTTTTACTGTTTTTAGGTGTTTATAATCCGTTTTGGGGAGGGGGAGGAGGGGTGAAAGGATGTACAATTTTTTTTCTTTCCATATCGGTCAGCAATTCCTTCCAAAAATCTCAGTCCATCTAACCTAAGTCTCTTTTCAGAAGAAAAGAAGCAAAATAATGTGAAGGGAAGGTCAAGTTGTTGAATCACTCTATGACGTTTACCAACTAGACGATGAACTTGTTTTTAAGGAAGAAAACCCGATCATGTAGTATGTGATCTCCTTCATGATATAGGCAAAACCTTTAAAAACTTCATCGTATCTCTTTCAAGAAATATTTGTCTGTTAATTCTTCACTGGTTTGTGCTGAAAGTATGCTCCTATATGTTCATATACGCCTATGACTACGTTTGTATATCGTTATTCCTATGCATCTCAACACAACTCCGGCCAGTGACGTCATAGGCTTGACCTTAGCCACGCCCCCGTTTTCATTCAGTCATTTGAAATCAGGATTTTTAGCCGTTTTATCGTATTTTTAGAACGTATTTTCTCAGCAGTGCCAAGGGGTACTCTAAAAATTCGAGGTGTGTTGGGGTCAGGACTAACAGCAGTTTGTGCTCACTCCCAATGAAACGAAAATGCACTTTGCCTCTGAATATGACCTCATGTACACTGTACAGTATACTGTAACTATAAAGAACACAATTCTGGGTGCTATTCAAGGACTATGTATGGTGCACGTACTGTTGTGTTGGCCTACTGTACGTACAGAGCAGAGATTTTTATCTTACGTACTGCAACTAGGCATATGTCCGTACGTTTAGAACTTGTGAACCCGATAGTACAGTATATTGTTTCGCGTAACTGGTTCTCATGTTTCAACTTTCTAAGTAGCCTAGGTTGTAACTTTTAGCCTAGCCTAGCAGATTTTGTACGCCAAGTTGTAGTTTGTAGCGTTAGGCCTACTGTAACCGCGTTTTAGCCAAATGAACCTAGAAGACCACATCATCTTACCAGAAAACCTGCAGGCGTGAGATAAAACTATGAGGTGTGTTCAGTGTTTGCTGCCAGCGGGAAGTGCAGTGATAAACTAGAACCACTTGGCAACCGCTTCATATTAATAAGTAATTATACGACAACAGAACGTCACAAGTCGTTCAATATTCATATTCCAATGGGCTTTCAGGGTGGCTTTCAGTACTGAACTGGATGGACTTCAATGATGCTTTTGAACGAGTGTGCATAACACACTGAAGGTATATGCGAGGTCACAAGAGTGCAACCGTGCCTATATGCGATTTCATGGCAAAAATATTTTAACTTTTCTGGCGAACTCGTGTGCTGCATATTCTGGGAACCAGGAAGAGTGAAAGTCAAGTGCCAAACGTACGTTTAATACACCGGCTTGAGAACCTCGCCGGTGACCGCGGCGCCGTGGGGCTTGGTACGTGGTGAGCCATGGGAGGGCCATGGTAGGAGATGGCGAGAGGAGGGAAACTCAAATCGAAAGAGTTACACATTTTGTACAACAATCATGGACGTAACGCCACTACACAGTTCGGCCTCAGTGCATGGGCGTCAATCCTGGGGGGGGGGGGGGCGGGGGGGACAATTCCCCACACAATTCGATGGGTGGGGGATCGACACAATATCAAATCCCCCCCCCCACACACATTTGTGTAAAAGAGTCATGTCGTGGCTCTATTTGACTGGCTTTTTGAGTGGCATGTAGGTTTGTTGGGCAAATGTTAAGTATCTCGATCATGCAGATTCTGAGTTTCGTCAGGGAAATCTTATTTAATGACAAAATTTCGGCGCCCTTCACGCGCATGCGTCACGGTTTGCACTCCTTCTCATGACCATTAAAAAGGTAATTATACACGGAACTATTCTGATCACAACACTTTCCGAGAACAGACGTACATCTCCAAACATCTGTAGGGGCCTGGCATCAATGTGGGATCATTCAATCAGTGGCGTACGCAGAGGGGAGGGCCATTCGGCCATATGCCCACCATCACTGATTCCGTTTTTTTAAGTTCCTAACAATACGTAATTTTTTTAACACAAATTTACTTCAAAAGGTAGCATATTTGGCATCAGATTGCATGAAAGGACACCGAATTTTTCAATTTTTGAAAATTTTTCAAAGGAGAGGGGGGGAAACCCCATTGAGTCATGCCCCCCCCCCTCATTGATGCCTATTTTTAGTTCCTAAAAATACGTAAATTTTTTAACACAAATTTTACTTCAAAAAGTAACATATGTGGCACCAGATTGCATGTAAGGACACCTAATTTTTCAAAAAATTTCAAATGGGAGGGAGACACCCCCTCCCCTTAGACCTCTCCCCAGGCCAGCGGTCACACAACATACTGCATCCCCTCCCCCCTTGAGAGAAATCCTGGGTACGCCACTGCATTCTGTCTAACTTGTAGCATGATGTGGAAGGTTGAAAGTACGTTGTTGCCGTTAAACACTTTTCAAAAATTTTTACCGAGCGCTTCGCCGAAGCCATTGTCGGTATAGATGGTGATTGTTAATACACTTACGACTACAAAGCATTCTGAAAACGCCCTTGCTTATTCTTCACACCTTTGCTATACTACGATCATCTCCAAAAATATCCCAAAGATAGCACCATTTTGCATCTAAGCAACCTTAAATTAACAAAAAATTTTCAAAGGGGAGGGCTACCCCCTCCCCTTAGACCCCTCCCCCAGGATGACACATTTATATAGTGATCCCCACTGCTGTATAAAAACACAGGGTGAATAAAAAAGGTGCAATTTACGCGCCGCCACTGCAGTCAGTAAAAACATCCAGCCAGTCGGAAAAATTAGAGAATTCACTAAATTATGGACATTTTCCAGCCATGTACGATCAGCTCCAAAAATATCCCAAAGATAGCATCGTTTTGCACCTAAGCAGCCTTAAATTGACAAAATTTCTCGAAGGGGAGGGGGACGCTCCCTCACCTTAGACCCCTCCCCCAGGACGACATATTTATGTAGTGGCAAAGGAAGGATCCCCACTGCTGTATACAAAAAACAGAGCGCCGCATAACAAAGTGCAATTTAAACGCCTCCACTCAGTTGGAAAATCATCCAGCCTGTCGGAATTTGGGACCATCACACCCCCAAATATATCACCCTAGCAACGGGCCTGGTCGGGTCCATGATGATCCACGCTGCGAAGCATTGTTTCAGCTATTTTGGGACATGATGAAAAAACATTTTGAAGTAATTCCGTGGACTCCGTGTATTTCACCTGGCAGATCATCTATGATGGTCACAGGGCCGTATATAGCTAGGGTCATATGTTTGGGGGGGGGGGGGTGCGAAGGTCCCAAATTCCGACTGGATGGATGTTTTTCCAACTGAATGGTGGCGCGTAAATTGCACCATTTTTTCAAGGGCCCTGCATTCATATACAGAAATGGGGGATCCTTCCTTTGTCACTACATAAAGGTACCGTCTTAGGGGAGGGGTCTAAGTGGAGCGGTGTCCCCTCCCCTGTGAGAAATTTTTGTTGTTTTAAGGTTGCTTAGATGCAAAACGGTGCTACCTTTGGATATTTTTTGAGTTGACCATATACGGCTAGAAAAAGCCCATAGTTAAGTGAATTCTAATTTTTCCAACTGGCTGGATACTTTTTCCAAATGAGTGGCGGCTCGTAAACTGCACGTTCGTTTTTATGCGCCCCCGCGTTTGTATACAGCAGTGAGGATCCTTCTTCACTACATAAAAGTGCCGTCCTGGGGGAGGGGCCTAATGGAGGGGACCCCCTCCGCTTTGAGAAATTTCTGTTAAGGTAAGGTTGCTTAGATGCAAAATGGTGCTATCTTTGGTATACTTTTGGAACTGATCATATATGGCTGAAAAATGTCCATAATTTAGTGAATTCTATGATTTGGTTTGGTGAGAGCAGAGGGTACGTTGTCTAAGAGAAGAATACATTGTCAACAAACCTCCTGAAGCTCCCCTTTTTGACTACTTTACTGCCTTTTGTTCGGGCATCTTAGGGCTGGCATGTACCTGTATAGGGCCTCCTGGAAGCTCTGGATCATTTATGTAAAATGGGAGCAATGACATAATGCTTATCACCTGACAATAAATAATAATAATATAAAGTATGACGCCAAGCACTTTACATCTATCGTATTTTTACTAATTTTGAACGAAAATCCAGACGAACAGCTTCCAGCAATGGGGAATGGGCGGGAGGGAGAGTATAGGGTGCAGAAAGGTGATATTAAACCTCCCAGACTGCCAGACAGGTATAGCAAAAGGGGTGTAGGATTAACAAGCGCGTTTCAGAATGTACACCTAGTTTATGCTATGAAAGTTCACTGGTACGTTTGTGCTTATAAGTGATACAACGTGAATTGTGAGGATTGCGCGTAAAGCGCGCCAAAATTTGGGAATATACTTTAATGCCAAAATGAAAAACCTGCATGCAGGCTCAGCCATGGGTGGTGCTTTGATTTACCGACATGTGGACGAAGCGCCCTGACTGGGGCCAGCTACGCTAAGTCCCGACAGATGCCATAGGTTGACGAACTCGAAATATAAGGCGCGCAAAGTGCGCTGAAAAATTTGGGATTATATTGAAAAAAGATATCACATTTTTGTTTTTATTAAGGAAAGTTGAAAAAGTTTGGGTTTTTGTTGAAGAATCTGGGCAATACCATGAAATTTGTTGGGGCGACTGCATGGTCGTCGTCGGGGATTACATTCTTTATCTTACTCATTATGGCTCCCCGACGAAACTGAAAAATCTTTCCCTTACAAAATATGTTTGCCAAGATGGCGAGGCTGAAGACAGAATCTTCCAAAAGTTAGGAAGAGGAAAGAACTTCGCAACGATGCATTTTCGTGTTTCTCTTGAATCACGCCTACACGGAAGAACAATATTCGTGGAAACATTGAATAAATCCAATATGCTTGAAACAGGGGCGTTACCACTAGACAGAACTATAGATGAAAGCGCGCCTAGCGAGCGAAAATTTTTTGAAGCTATAAAAAAATCGTTACAGACCTTACTGGCTACGGTCCTGATAAATAGACATTTTGGATTATTTTCTGAGTATATTTATGCCTTCACCTATATAAGTCTATATGAAATTTTGCGCAATTTTGTGGGGCTTGGAAAAATTTTGGGTGGCTAAAGCCCCCTAGCCCCCGTAGAACTGTGACTGGTATAATTACGTTAATAATGTTCATGAGATTGATTGCAAATCGAGACGTATGCTCGCGAAACGAGCCGAAATTTTCATTAAATAAGATTTCCATCACAAAACCTGCACTCAGAATCTGCACCGAGATACTTTCAATTGCCCAACAAACCAACATGCCACTCAAAAAGCCAGTCTTTTACTGAGGTGCAATCTTTAAACAGCTTTCAACTTCTGCTGTCGTGCTTCTCCGAAATTTGCTATCGGAAGATATTGATAATAAGAACAGCACTGAGGTAAGGTTTGAAGCGCGCGGAGAGCGCGAAAATTTTGATAGTTTGAGGAGAATTTGGGAAAAAAGGACCGTTTGATTCGACTTTACGTGGGGAAAATAACGTTTGGCTTCATTCTCACTTGATCTAGTTGGAAAATATATACAAAGTTCACAAAGGCTCAGTCGGAAAAATGTGCTAGACTAAGATATCAGAAATTCCAACTGGAATTTCAGATTTTGCTACTATCGTCGCTCTGACGAACTTTGTGGGGGGGGAGACACCCCCACACACACCCGGTCGTGACGGCCCTGGATGGTCATGTAAACTTTGAAAAGAAAATTCTTTAAATAAATAAAGAAAGAAAGAAAGAAAGAAAGAAAGAAAGAAAGAAAGAAAGAAAGAAAGAAAGAAAGAAAGAAAGAAAGAAAGAAAGAAAGAAAGAAAGAAAGAAAGAAAGAAAGAAAGAAAGAAAGAAAGAAAGAAAGAAAGAAAGAAAGAAAGAAAGAAAAAAGAAAGAAAGAAAGAAAGAAAGAAGAAAGAAAGAAAGAAAGAAAGAAAAGAAAGAAAGAAAGAAAGAAAGAAAGAAAGAAAGAAAGAAGAAGAAAGAAAGAAAAGAAAGAAAGAAAGAAAGAAAAGAAAGAAAAAGAAAGAAAGAAAGAAAGAAAGAAAGAAAGAAAGAAAGAAAGAAAAGAAAGAAAGAAGAAGAAAGAAAGAAAGAAACAAAGATAGAAAGAACGAAAGAAAGAAAAGAAAGAAAGAAAGATAGAAAGAAAGAAAAAACAAAGAAAAAAGAAAGAAAGAAAGATAGGTAGAAAGAAAGAAAGAAAGAAAGAAAGAAAAGAAAGAAAGATAGAAAGAAAGAAAAAACAAAGGAAAAAGAAAGAAAGAAAGAAAAATAGAAAGTAAAAGGAAGAAAGAAAAAAGAAAGAAAGAAAGAAAGAAAGAAAAATAGAAAGTAAAAGGAAGAAAGAAAAAAGAAAGAAAGAAAAAAGAAAGAAAGGAAAAAGAAAGAAAGGAAAAAGAAAGAAGGGTAAGAAAAAAGAAAGAAAGAAAGAAAGACAGAAAGAAAGAAAGAAAGAAAGAAGGAAGGAAGGAAAGAAAGAAAGAAAGAAAGAAAGAAAGAAAGAAAGGAAGAAAGAAAGAAAGATAAGAAAGAAAGAAAGAAAGAAAGAAAGAAAGAAAGAAAGAAAGAAAGAAAGAAAGAAAGAAAGAAGAAAGAAAAGAAAGAACGGCAAAAAGAAAGAAAGAAAGAAAGAAAGAAAGAAAGAAAGAAAGAAAGAAAGAAAGAAAGAAAGAAAGAAAGAAAGAAAGAAAGAAAGAAAGAAAGAAATAAATAAATAAATAAATAAATAAATAAATAAATAAATAAATAAATAAATAAATAAATAAATAAATATTTTTTTTTTTTTGCCATCTCTTTTATTCAATTATCTTTTGTTCTCATAAGAAATTGTCATTTGATATATACAAATTTGTTCATGATGAACTATAAACATATACATGATTTGCTTTTCACATTTTGTCTCAATAATTAATCCTTTCAATTTTAGATTGACGATATAATATACAAGTATTTACAGAATAGTAAGATAAATACATATTTACACTTCAATAACCAATATTTTTCCCAGAAGCACTTTTGTGTTAATTGTTTTGTATACAAAACCGTCTTGGGTACATTTTGTTTGTAGCTGAAGAGTGGAGTCACTGATAAAATTAAACACAATCATTTCAATGAGGATTTACTACTTTTAACACAACCGAGTTACAGTACAGCATGAAATTTACCAAAATATCAATAACATCTGGAACAAAAGCTTAGTCATAACATAACAGCATTCATTGCTGACTTATCATAAACATAATACACTTAAAATTTCCTATAGGAAGGTTTCCTTGTATCTTAAAATTTTCATGTCGTTCTGGTTTCTTACTCAATATATAAAGCTCCACATTTGTAAGAAATTTAAATTTTTTGTGAAAAATCTCTGCAGCAGGTTTTTTATTATCTAATTTAGAACTGAAAATGTAGTACTTAGCGTGTAGTAAAAAGAAATTAATGGGATCTTTCAAGTCATCTAATAACCCAAACTTTATAAACTCCCAGTCAACAAGGAAGACATTTTTAAGACACAAGTTCACAGCGCTCTGCCAAAACTGCTGGGTAACAATACAAGAGCAAAAAAGATGTTCTAGGGTTTCTGGCTCAGTATTACAAAAGGTGCACAAGGAAGAGTCTATGTACTTAATTTTATGTAAAAAAACATTAGTAGCAACAAGTCTGTGAATAAAACGAAACTGGAAAAACTGAATTTTAGCCTCACGAACTGCTAGAAAAGGCATATTAAAAACACTGATCCAATCATAATCATTATTTGAAGATTGCTCCCATTTGTATATAGCCTTAGGAGTCTGACACTTATTCGTAATAAAGTAATTATAAGCTTTCTTGGTGGGGCTGGTGCAGGAAATGTAAG